>CM053785.1:505370618-505970618 GCA_028749045.1 Cupressus sempervirens
ACAATAAACATAAAGAAATTTGAAATTGTGATAAATAATTAGCAATTAGTAATATATACAGAAGTATCAAATTAATTAAACAAGTTTCTAACTTCAGAATTTTATATGTTTTACTTTATTTTTAAAAACATTCTATGTTAATATAAATACAATGTCATATATATAATAAAATAACATATATTTATCATACATAGCACATATTCATATTATTAAATGAAATATTATATTATCTATAGTAAAATCTAACAGTTAATTAAATTTTAGCATCATATTTACAGTTTTCTAAAAATCAAGCATGCCAATTCACATGGTAACAAATTTTTAGTTTGTCATAAATGGTTAAAAAGTGCAAAAATGGATATGCAACCATCAATAATTAGGATTACTATTAGGGTTAGCATTTACATCATCTTCTAGGTCATTATATTGACAAATTATTATTATAAATTATATTTCTATATTATATATTATATAATCTAGAAATATTATGTTATATAGTATTAATAAATTTTATTGATAAATTGGTATTGATAATCATTACCTTATTGTTCATTTCTCGTATTACAAATGCAATAAGATTGTTAATTATATTATTATTAATATAATTATTAGTTTTTATCAATATAATTAACAATGTGTATGCAATTATAATATTAATTTATAAATATAATTAATAGTCTTTAATATGCTTTGCCATTGATAATTTGAAACCAACGAGCCTACCTACAAACCAGATGAGAAAATCAACGTGTGCTTCGATTCCATCAGTTGGAGAAGATAATTGTGTAGAGAAAATCATGTATGCATAGTCCCCTATCATGTTTGAGATAAAGAGTCAGATTCATATGTCATACCCTGTTTGTGATCCCTTTGTAGCTTTATGTTTCATAATATTTTGTATTTAATTCTTAAAATTAGATCATTATTCTATGCTAATGTTAGATGTATGCTTTATTTAATGATAAGGTGGGACTAGGGGTATACATTTAATGGAAGGGATGCACATTCAATCCATATATACTCTTCTACTCCTCTAGGTTTAATAATCTCATTGTACCCATTTTGTCTTCTTTCTCTTTTCTTTTTTCCACTCTCATAAATCTAAGGTAGAGAAGCTAGAATAAGAATGGTGTATTCAAGTAGGGTCAATCACTTGACTCACTTTCTTCAGAATAATTTATCTATTAGTACACATGTACACATATTGTTTTCCTTGATACCATGTGAAGCCCCTTTATTATGATTTTAACTAATTAGAATTTTTTATACTAGGGAACCAACACTTTATTAGCATATTTTGTAATCATTCAATTTCATAACATAAATCAATGTTCATCATTACAAATCTACTTTGAGATAAGGTCCTTCAATGGGTTTCCAATCCTTGAGAAGCCAAGGGCATCCTATTCTCTACCATAGTTGGGACTTTCATAGTTGAGATAAAAGAGGGTACAAGAATGAGGAGAGCACTCTTGGATGTCAGTGAGATGGAGCCCAAGAAAAAGTGGATTCAAGAAGGAATAAATGTGAGAAATTAAGGTCCCAACACAACCCTAACAATGACATCAATAATATGAAATGTAACCTAGGCAATAATGTATTGTCACTATCTATAAACTAATAGCTAGGACTTTCATAACAAAATAGAGATCTATAACAATTTCTTCACAATCTAAACTTGCAACGTGTATTTCTATCAATACTTATAGAAAGGTATTCAATGGATTTTGTTCCCTTTATTTCCACTATGAGCAATCCTTTCCATAATGCAATCAATCACTTTAATCTCTAAAGAAAGATGGATTTTTCAACTTCCAAGTATTATATAAAATTTATTACACTCCCACCAATCTCCTTCCAAACAAATATACTCTTTAATCATTATATTGATCATATAAAACCAAAACATGGAAATATTGAGTCACAATCACAATTTTGATTTAATTTCACATGCTAGGACATCAAATATTACTTGACCAATTAATGTGAGACTCGAACTAATGGAAAGTGTATTGAACTATAAAATATGCAAAAACTAGAATCTTCAAATGGTGAAAGCTAAGGTTATTAGACCATTTATAAATAAACCCCTAATAGAGATGGTTTTAAAGTGATTTGGACAAAAGTATATGGTTATTCCTTCCTATATTAGTTTTCCACTATAAAATTATTTTATTTAGGAAGTTAACTCACCCTTATACCTTCTCTAATTGAGTTTGTAATGAAATCAATCCATCCGAAAAAGATCCACATCACAATTGGTATTATTTTTATTCAAATTTGTATTCAAATTCCAAAATATCCTTGAACCCCAACCCAAATATCTATTTAAGGTGTCAAAATAAATTTACAACTATTCCAACCATCTTTTAGTCATAGGTTTGCAATTAACACTAATCTTGTAATGTTGCAAAGTTGTCAATGAAACCTTTTGCAACAAGTGTACAAATCGTGCATTTTTTTCTCCAAACAACAACTAAATGAACCAAACACACCTAAAATGACCCAAGAAAAATGTTATTTTATGAATTTCCATCCCTATGGAAATCTTTCTCCATTTATGACCTATGTTGACCTTCATGTAGATCCTAATTGACAAAATAAAAACAAAATGGTCCAATTACCTTACAAAAGGACTCAACTTGGGATTTGGAAATTAATGAACTCTCAAAACAAACAAAAATTGAATTATCATTGCATTATTATATTTTCCTAATTTCACTAGTGTTCCTGCATCAATTTGACTCCTTTTATATTTCTCTATGCTATTTAACATTGGTAAATTAGCATTTAGGGCTCATTTTCATTCAAGGAGATATAATTTGAGGTGAAATAATAAATTGTGATCAATATTTAAAAAAATGTTAACCTTTTCTACATACTTTGGAGGAAGGAAATGTTTTGATCTTCTATACTTCTTAAGGATTCACTTTGATATTTTTGATGAGTTTTATCTTTTCTAATATAGCTTTGTAATGCTCTAGGAATATATCTTTTGAAATAGTTGTGCATCTTTAACCTTCTTCTTTAAGGTTCTACATCAAATAGTTAATGAAATCTTCTATATATGGTAGTGGTCCCTTGGCTAGAGAGTTATGGATGTGTATTTATTGTTAATATACATGAAAATAATAACACTATACAGTAGCTTGTAACTTTGTCAAAAGTTTAAATTTAACTTTTCCATTTGTATTTCTATAGTTTAATTATAAAGAAACTAATCTTAAAAGTTACTACATTGGTACACATAAATGCATCTTTCCAACATGGAATGTAAAGATATATTATATTTTATTGATGCTAAATACATGTTTGTATTATAGCTTGTATATTTAATGTACAAATATGATTCTTATGATGATCAATTGTTGGTACACATCTCAACCATAGCCATGTGATAGTGGCTCCAATAATATGGAGCAATAGTACCAAATTTGGTTCTAGGTGTCTAGAAATTTGGACAACTTATTAATTTTTTTTTGGAACCATACTTATATCATATTCCTTGTAGATTAAATCTCCCCCATTTGATAAGTTGTTAAAATCATAATAAGTGTCAAATGGAAAAGTAAGTGCATTAGGCAAAGTAAATTTCCTTAGTTTTTACAGTCATTGAGTAACTACAATGATTCTCATGGATCAATGAATTTAGATAAATGTAATTCTTTAATCAATAATTACAAGAAAAAAAAAGAAATTTTATATTTGTACACTCAAAAGGTGCACTTCTCTAAGTTCTTCTCTTCAAGATATCTCATGGATCGAGAGCCTCAAATATTGATGTTGACCTTCCCAGTCACGATGTGCAAAGGGATGCAAATAGAAGTAAAATAGCTCTCAAATGAGCATAAGAATTCATCCCCTTTCAAATACACCATGAAATGGGAGATTCCAAGACAAGATAGAGGATTCTAGTGTCTAAGAATCCACATGCTATGCAATGCAAGTGAAAACTAAGATATGATATGGAGTGCAACTAACTGGAAAAATGAGAGTATTACAATCCTTCTAATTAAATTGGATGTGTTATTCTAGAGCATAAGAGGAACTAGTCTAATTCAACATGATGTTAAGCTAAAATGATATGCAAATGAGAGTATGAGACCACAAGATCTTCGAAAGCTCCAAGAGTACCTAGAAAAACCTATAGCATAACAATAGTACAGGTGTTGGAGTTCTTTTAGAATAACTGAGGGGGGTGAATTAGATATTCAAGGTCTAGATGTACAGATAAAACTTTTCTTATATTAATGAACCTATAAAACATTCATATTCATGCATGCACCCAAATGAATATGTGAATACTTAAAACTTGCAGGTTACTGTCTAATCAAATTGCAGAAATGTAAAGCATGAAACACAACACATTCATCAGCACATTTGACACAATGATTTAACCTAGAAACCCAATTTAGGAAAAACCACTAGTAACATGCTACTCCTTTTACTCTTTTGAAGTGATGCCCTATGAAAGGCCAACCCTATTAAAGGTTACAATACACACTATTAAATGTGACCTAGTTAAGGGATTTCAATCACCCTATTAAAAGTAAGCTTGGTTAGAGGAATTTAGGCCATTCAATTAGAATGCCACCCTGTTAAAGGATTTTCCAATGACTTTTAGGTCAACCTTAATCCAAAGGATTTACCCTAGACTGATACAATTGTTAGAGAGTAATAGTAGAGCTTTGCTCTTACACAACTTACAACTTCACTTGCAGATTACAAATCTCTATTCAGTCCTGATTTCTTCTTGGCTTTCATACTTTGCAGCTCTAATAGCTTGTTCACCCTTCAAGCATCCATCTCCTTAAGCCTTCATGCTTGGTATGCCATTGTAGACTCTTCTCTTGGGTCACTTGATGAAGCAAAACCCTTAATTCCTTCTCCTCCTTAGGTTCTTGCACATGACACCAACCTCTCTAACTCTTTTGATTTAGACCATACATTCCTATATAAAGGAAATTAGAATATTTTCTTGCTCATTATCCATTGTCTAAATTAGGGTTTTGGATAGATTAGGTAGGATACAATGTATCTACCCCATATCTTGTCTTTTCTAGAAACTTCTCTAGGAATCCATTTAAATTCACCTAAAAATGGTTTACATCAAGTTTTGTGCCACCAGCTCATCAATCTTATCTTCCTCTAGGTTCACAAGTTCCAAGAAAATAAACTTGTTGGCTTATATTTGGAAAATCTTTGATCTTTGTCATAATGTAGTATCTCGGCATTATCAATCTTTTGATGCTTAGCACATACTGCATCACTTGGCATCAACTATAAAATCACTCAGCATCAACTGGATTTTATTGGTGCTCAACATCAACTAAAATTCACTCGGCATCAATTGTCTTGCTTGGCATCCACTAGAATTTTCTTTCACTTGGCTCCAACTGACTTTCTGCTTGGTTTTCACTAACTTTACTTGGCACCTACTATCCACTCGGTCAAGTTTGACAAACAAATTTTATTTAACTTGTTCTTCTAAACTTTCTAAGTGTAGCCATCCATTTTGTAACCTTAAGTAGATCATCAATACATCATGTAATCACTATCTTAATTGATCCTTGTACTTCATTAGATAAGCATAGCTCAACCTTTCCTTTAGGTGCTTTTGTTACATCTTTTTGATCAAATCCTCCTCATCAATCAACTAAGTGATAGTACTTGAATCATATAAGAAATTTTCTTACCAGAAGATAGCAGGTTTGATGACAAAACAATGATTGAAACACATAGTCTTCTTCAACAATCTCCTCCTTAACAATACTCTTTCAAATGATCTTAATTTCAATTAGATATCAAGAACATGTACAAAATTTGATCCAAGATGAAGAGAGAACTCCCTCTTTTAAAGAAGCATGAACAATGGAGATCATGGAGGAAGAGGATCTAATCAAGGGTGGGGAGTTAAATTTTGCATGATCCATGTGCAAAATTATTTTCACCAATAACAACGAGTTGACTTTTGTGTCTCCATGTAGGAAAAAAAGACTTTTCTTTTATTTTTAAAGTGGGAAATGCTTTTATGTATGCAACTTAGGATAAGAGATGAATGAGATATATTGTTTAATTATAGAGGGTACATTTTCCTTTTAATTAAATAAGAACTTAAGATATAATGATTAGACTATAGGATAAACTCAAATAAATTGATTTTTGAAGATTTGATCAAAATAAATGATTTATTAATTTTAGGAAACATATTGAGATGGGGGATAATAGTCTAGATGACCATTTTTGCGTGATTAAGTTTTCCCCTCTTTAAATAATGTGTGATTGATCTAGGAACACATTATGTCAAAGAATGAAGAATCCAAGCAAGTGGCAAAGTGATCTGACTCTGAAGAACAAAGTGCAAAGAAAGAGATAGAAGATCTTGAATACACAACCTATTAGCAAAAATTCTAATTACTAGGAGGGAGGGAGGGAGGGAGGAAGGGAGGGAGGGAGAGAGAGAGAGTGTGTGTTAGAACCAGAGATGAGTTCTAATATGCCAAACAAAGTAAGTAGATAGATCAAGAGAAAATGGAAAGTTTGAGCATATATCCTAAGAAATAGATAGCCATAGTAGGAGAGTAATTTGTAGTGATGATAGAATATTCCTACCCCATGAGATCAAAACTAAAATTAGGTAGAGGAGATGCATAAATGAGAGAAATATGATCAAATTTTCATAAAGTAAGGTTTGTGATGACTGATAAGTGATTAAAACCAAAGAGTGACCATCAATAAGTGATATGATTCCCTAGTTTGTCTAAGTTTGACCAAGGAAGATAAAGCATTAAAATTAGGTCAAAATAAGAAGAAAGATGAAATGAAGTGAAATGGAATGAGAAAGAAGCTTGGAAGATAGTAGAAATGATGAGGAAATGAGAAAATGGTGATGCCTCACTGAGACTTGAAGATGAAACCTTAAAAGGTCAACCAATTGTGCAAAAGAGTAAGCAAATTTTGAAATATAGTTTTGACTGTCAAGATGAACTTGGATTTTAGTTTTGATCCCAAAAATGGATTTGGGATGTCACACTTAGCTAGGGATGCAATTTAAGTAAAATTTTGAGGAGTTCAAAAATTAGGTCAAAATGAGGTCAAAAGGTATAAAAGGGGCCCAAGGGGTCATTTTCAATTCATTTTTTCTTGTGATTTTGAGACCTTTGATAATTTGAGAGAGAAATAATGGTCCAAAGAGTGGTTATAATTTCATCTCATCATTTTGAGCGTAGTTGCTTGCATAACCGGTCTCCACAGTATGGTGCCCATGTGAGTATTCAATTTTTCAAGAATTTTGAGTCATGTTTTTGAGCATTTTAGTAGTTTTTCATAGGGTTTTAGAAGTTTCATGCAAAATGTCATTCGATACTTTAGAAAGTATCACATGATAGTTCTAGGAACTATTGTATGATACTTCTGAGATTTGGAAAGTATTGCATGAGTATTGAACAAAGTATTGTATGAGCCCTATCCAATAGGCATACAATATCATGTAGAGTATCATATGCCTATAGTAAAAAGTATCGTATGATACTTGGTCATTCAATTTTGCATGTATAAGCTAGATTTGCATTGTTTCTTAGTTTGAAAGTCAGTTTTTGCACTTGGATAGTAGAGTAGAGATGCTTATAGTTATGTTTTTGGTTTTCATCATGATATGTATTAAACATAGACACATTTTGCAGATGATTTTTTTTGATGTTGCACATTAGGGCCCTTGAGGTAGTGGGACTCATATTGGTAGGCTAGTTAGATGAGGATTAGAGGATGAATCTTGTGACCATAAGATTTGAGTGGTTGTTATGTTTTCTCTATATTCGAGAAACCCATGGCCTCTTGACCATGCTAGCATAAAGGTGGCACAATAAGCATAAGATGTTTCATTTTCCCACTAGAGAGGCCATGATTACACTTGAGGATGTGTATTACATCCTATGCATACCTTTCTATAGGGACCTAGTGAGTGTAGTGAATATGTCTATATTTATGTACTTCATCTCTTGATTATGATATTTTACTTGAGAGCTTTGTGTGTCACAAGTGTATTATAATAAATCCCCAATAAAGGAGAGGGTGGTGTTGCGTACACTATTTAAGGATGTGACCATCCTTGATAGGAACTTGACCTCAATGAGATTGATAGTAGAGTACAGGAAATAATATCTAGTGATATGCATTGTATGCTCCTTGATTGCATAGGCGCTAGTCAAAAATTGAAGCTAAAAGAGCTTCTCGTGTAGATGGGGGAGGGTATTCATGGATTTGATAGAGAATCTGTGATGGATCACATGGGGACCATCCATCCTTGTAGACATGTACCATCATGAGTTGCATGAGATAGTATACCATGGTGGGATGACATGGGTGTGTGGTACAATGTTGGTGCATATTTGGGCATGGGACCACATTGCAATGATCTAACCATGAGTACAACCTCAAAAGAGATCATACCCATTCATCTATATATACTATAGCTTATATTAGAAATAGATAATACTAAGAGTGGGGGTGAATCAGTATTCTACAAACTTTTTTCCATAACTGAATATTGTTAATTACTTTATAACTTGCATATGAATGTAAATGAATAATGTTGAATAGTAAATATAACCATACACATAGAGAACTCATAAAACCATTATTTTCTAACCAGGGAAACCCTGGCTAAGGAAAAACCTTGGTGGGGATGATACCCACTAGATGATTGACTAAACAATAGGATCTTGTTAAGGATATTGACCCTGTTAGGAGTCTGTGAAGTACACATAGTGTCTTGAGTCCTTGTTGGAAGCCTCATCCCTATTAGGATTTTCTACAACCCTATTAGGAGTTTCTACAACCCTATTAGGAGTTGGTAGAAAAATTACAATGTATGTAAGAAGAGCCCACTTCCCTAACATGCAATTATACAATTCAATTCCTTTACAAGATAGGTTTACATAATATACTTTCTTTAATGCTCTAACTCACACTTTCTCTAATCTTACATCAGATTTTTCATCACATAAGGCTTGCAGATAGTTCTCACAATAGTCCATGTGTTAAATATAATTACACAACTTCCCCATTCTCTATGCAAGATAAGATCTTTACTTATACCTTGCACAATCACAAAACTCTACACTTTTAGCCTTAATATCTTTACACACTTGACATAATATAAAATAGCTTATGGAATAATATCCACATAGTTGGCTCAACATAATTAGTAATTATTTTGTAACCTAAATAATTCCTAAAGCTGTACAACTCTGTTTACTGCTATGCTATGTTATGTACTGTTAAATACTTGCATTGTTAATCTTAATATAACTTGCATTGTACTATTCATACACACATGCACACTGCTACACATCATCATGAAAATTTCCCAAACCTTTCCTCAACTATGCATAAACTAACTCTTTGTGCATCATCCATACTCTTAAGATATGTTCTCTAAACTATTGCAAACTATTTAATACTTAGACAATTATCTATCTTTAAATGCATAAATGAAATGTTGAATGTATGTTGTCATAAATGACAACCATCAAGACATCTAACTGACCATATTGCCGACAATCTCCCCCTTTGGCATTGATGAAAACATTTAGAAAAATTGGCTAAGTCCAAAAATGATGTCATACATAACAAAAACAAATAAAAGTAACTACACAAAAATTGCCTTCAAAACATGTTAGGATTAAACCTCAGATAGAAAAAACAATTACATGCAAATATAACCAATATTAGAAAGTAATAGATCATATAGAAAAGAATGGAAGACACTAAGATTTAGCATGGTTCACCCAATCCCTGAGCTATGTCCTCCAAACAATAAATCCAATATTATTACGATCTAGTGATTACAACTTGATTACAATCCGTAATCCCTTATAGCTCAATACCGCCACAAGAAGTAATTTTTGCATCACACCTTATGAAAATGCCTAACTCTATGCTCTTTCATACAAGTAATTTTATGCCACTTTAGGTTTACAACATGTCTATCTTTAAATTCATAAATGAAATGTTGAATGTATGTTGTCATAAATGACAACCATCAAGACATCTAACTGACCATATTGCCAACAATCTCCCCCTTTGGAATTGATGAAAACATTTAAAAAAATTGGCTAAGTCCACAAATGATGTCATACATAACAAAAATAAATAAAAGTAACTACACAAAAATTGTCTTCAAAACATGTTAGGATTAATTCTCAGACAGAAAAAACAATTACATACAAATATAACCAATATTAGAAAATAATAGATCATACAGAAAAGAACACAAGACACCAAGATTTAGCATGGTTCACCCAATCCCTGAGCTACGTCCTCCAAACAAAAAGTCTAATATTATTATGATCTAGTGATTACAACCTAATTACAATCCATAATCCCTTACAGCTCAATATTGCTGCAACAAGTAATTTTTGCATTACACCTTATGAAAATGCCTAACTCTAAGCCTTTTCATACAAGTAATTTTATGCCACTTTAGGGTTACAACATGTCTACCATATGTCAACCATACGTTGGCTACAGTCCAATTTTTTTTTTTGGGCCAGTGCTCCAAACCCCATAGAATTTATGATGTATAGTACTTCCTTGATTAGTCACCACAAACTAACAAAACATAACAATTTTATTCATGTTTTGATGAATCATTACATTCCTTATCACTCCTTTACATTGATACATACATAATCTCCCCCTTACATATACATTTACATCTATACAAATTTTCCTTTACATAATACTCCCCCTTTGATATTAATGGTAAAGGTGCCAAAACTATATCAAAAAACTTGTTGCCTGTTGTTGATCACCACATCATTCTAGATATGCAATCTATGAAATTAATATTTAATCTATCAATGTCCTTCTTCCAATTTCCTTTGACTATATTTGATATACTAATGAGTGCATAATATGCCACTTCAACTATGCTCAAGTAGGTATACACAGATTTTTCATAGAAATATTTTGCTAAAAGACATTCCACCAATTGCTTATGCAAAATTACAACTTTTGGTGCCAAGTATTCTCTGAGAAAAAAGAATCTACTGATTACCTATTGGAAGCATGAATGCTAATGATATTCCTATGGGGGTGTATTATAGAAACATTATTAGATCATTATCATGATGATATGTTACTTCATGACTGTGTATGTCATTGATGTCAATATTTTAGTTTTTTGTGGTATCTAATAGAAGAAAAATGGAAAGATCAAGTTGGTATAGATAGATAAATGAGAATTTTCACTGAGAGAGGTTAAAGGGAGATACTACTAAGTGTCTAGTATATGCAGCTAACCTCAGAAGTATAATATATTAAGTCTAGAAGAAGTTATGCAAGTTTTGGTGAAGATAGAGTTTATGGAGGCATATCTTGGTAAACTTATTATATCTCTTAATAGAGTTGTTATTTTGAGAAGTTGAAGTTAAAGATGTGAAGAAGACATGTTGGTGATGATGTGGCTAAGCTCACTCATCATAATGATACGTGTATGACAAGATATTCAAGTTGCAAGGCAGAAGATTAATGTTATCACTAAGTGTAATGTGTTCTTAATGTGGTCCTATAATAATTAATTGAGGAGTAGCTACCAACTTAGGGAATTTTTTTCTAGATTTAGTATAAAGGAAGGACATTTTTCTTTATCATATATGATGGACGAAGTGATTGTAAATAGCACAAAGAGTGGAATGTGAAGTTAAGAAGCATAGAGAAAAGGTGAAGGAAACTTCATTGTCAAGGTTTTATTGTGTGATCTGAAGTTGGATACTTGGATCCGAGGTTTGTGACCTAGTCTACAAAGTCTGATAGTGATTGGTCCAGTTGATAGGAAAGAGGAAGGAAGTTAAAGTAAAATACAAACAATTATTTTTCAAGGAATAGTTGAGAGATTAGTTGGATAGTGAGTTCAGTGATCTTTCCCTATAAGCTATTTGGATAGCGGCTCCTTCTGTCTTTTACAACTCCTAATAGGTTTGGAATCTTCTAACAAGGATTCAAAGTCTCTTAACAGGGGCTCATATGTATTAAATATTGTAATAGAATCCTAATAGGGTCCATCCTCTAATGCAAAATATTTATATTAGTACATCATCTTGTGGGCATCATTCCCATTAGGGTTTTTCCTTTTCTCAAGGGTTTCCCTAGTTAACATATCTAGTGTAATTGTCTATGTGCATCTTTTTATGGTTGCTGTTTACTTTGGTTGAATGGATAAGATTATTTAAGGTTTATAAATGTTTTAATTATTGGATACTTGATTCCCCCCCCCCCCAACTCTCAGTTATCTTGGTGGACTATTGTTTCTAAAATTACCTTCTCTTTGTCAAATTCAATGCCTTTGACAACATTATGGATCTTCTTAATCTCATTCTCAGAATCTTCCATTCCAATCTCTAGTTACTACAATATTGTAGTGAGTTTTTGAAGCTCACTCATTTGGCCTTTGATCTTTGTGTCAAAATATGACAAGTGTAAGACATTACACGCTGTCCATACAACTTCTTACTTTTAGCATCACACTTTCTTAGTTCCTTGATGTTTCCATCAAGTGCCTTCAAATTATTGTGCACATTGGTACACATTGTGTTGAATAGGGCCACATCATGATTTTTATGTGCTTGCACTATTGCTACTTTTTCTAAAGTTGTGAATTCCCTGTCAAAGGTCTTCACCAACTCTTTTAGCTTGGCCTACAAGTCTAGATTTTCTACAATTATGGAAACTATCTTCTGCATGTGCTCCAAGACTTCAACAAGAGTCTTCTCTAAAGGCTTAACATTTTACACTTCTCAAATTACTTGGTCAAGGTGCCCATTAGTTCTTTCTGATCTTCATCATCAGAAGGGATGGATTCTACTACTAATGTTCTAGCTATTAGTACTGTTGAAGGTACAATAGCCTTAATATTTTATTTCTTTGCTTTCATATTTGTCTCACCCTCTTTCTTCTCATCATCTTCTTTATTCTTCTTCTCCTCTTTTATTTTTCTCTTCTTTTCCTCTTCTTCTTTCCTCTTCTTTTCTTCTTCTTGTTCCCTCTTTTCTTTTTCTTTGTTCTTCTTTTTCTCTTCTTCTTCTTCATCAGAACTAGTATAAGCAGTGATATCACTAACATGCCAACAATATATGCTCCATACCCTATGAAATGGTTCTCCTTTGCATCCATAGTTATGCACATACTATCCACTTGCATGGATTTAGTACCCATAACAATATGAGGTGGTGATAGAATCTAATTCAGATGTCACTTGACTCAATTGGGATCTAAGGTCTACATTCTCAAATTTTAGATCAGGTTCACTCTTATTGCCATTAATATTAAGGCTCAACTTTAGTTCAACAATTTTCAACTCATTTTTCAAGATCTCATTCTCTTTCTTAAGATTTTATGTATCATCATTATCATTGGTCTATGCAAAAGGTTCTTTTCTAGATTTAAGTTCATCAATCTCATCTTTCAGTTTGCCAATGTAAAGTTTCTCATCTTTATATCTATCTTGAACAAGTTATCTCTCTCTTCAGTAAGAAGATCAATCTGTTCAAGTACTTCTTTAAGATTCTTCTTCAACTATTCCATATTCACTAGAATCTTACTTAAGTTTTTAAGCCTCTTTAAAGTAATTGTGCTCTGATAGCAATTGTTAGAAATAGATAATACTGAGAGGGCAGTGAATTAGTATTCTAATTTTTTTTTCCCATAACTGAATATTGTTAATTACTTTATAACTTTCATATGAAAATAAACCAAAAATGTTAAAAAATAAATATAACCATACACATAGAGAACTCATAACACCATTATTTGTTAACTAGGGAAACCCTGGCCAAGGGAAAACCCTAGCAAGGATGATACCCACTAGATGTTTCACTAAACAATAGGATATTGTTAAGGATATTGACCCAAATAGGAGTCTATGAAGTACATATAGTGTCTCGAGTCATTGTTAGAGGAATAGACCTTATTAGAAGCCTCAATCCTATTAGGAGTTGGTAGAACAATTACAATGTATGCAAGAAGATCTCACTACCCTAACATACAATTATAAAATTCAATTTCTTCACAAGATAGGTATACATACAATACTTGATTTACTATTGTAACTCACACTTGCTCTAATCTTACATCAGATTTTGCATCACATAAGGCTCATAGATAGTTCTCACAATAGTTTGTATGTTACATCTAATCATGCAACTACCCCATTATCTGTGCAAGATAAGATCTTTACTTATACCTTGCACAATTACAAAACTCTCCACTGTCGGCCTTGATGTCTTACACACTTGAAATAAAGGAACTTATGGAATAATATCCACATAGTCATGTCAACATAACTTAGTAATTATTTTGAAACCAAAATAATTCCTAAAGTTGTACAACTTTGTTTACTGCTATGCTCTATTCTACACTATTAAATACCTGCACTATTAATCTTACTATAACTTGCATTGTATTGTTTGTACACACATGCACACTAGTACATGTCATCATGACAATGCCACAAACCTTTCCTCAACTATGTATAAGCTAACTCTCTACACATCATCTGTACTCTTAAGATTTGTTCTCTAAATTGTTACAAACTATCTAATACTTAGGCAATTATCTATTTTTAAATGCATAAATGAAATGATGAATGCATGTTGCCATAAATTACAACCATCAAGATATCTAACTAAACATATTTCCAATAGCTTCATCTCTCACCCATTCAACAGAGATGTCACATACTATTAGTGATTGTTTGACTAGCTATTGACATTTGAGTGGCTACCATATAGAGGTTGTGAGGGTTGGCAGGAGGTAGTGGATCATATTGGATACATTTTTAGAATTTTGTTATTGGTAGGCCTCCATGTGGGGATTTTGGGATAATTTTTCATTACATGGGTGTGGAGATAGTTTGGGCAATGGAAGAGGTTCCTAATGGAGACCACTACATATGCTAGGTTCTAGAAGGAGGAGGATTTAGGGTGGTCATTGATGTTGGACTATGTAGAAGCCCTTCAAGGCACACAAGAATTATGAAGGGAGATTTGGGACTATCTCCAAGGGGTCACAAATGGATGATTATCATTGGATTATGCTTGAGTAGTGAGATGGAGGGGGTGGAGGGGATGGAGGAGTAAGAGGGAGAGGGGGAAGAGGGAGAGAGTGGGGGAGTGGTTCTGGTGGTGCATCGAATAATCAGACATGCTCAAGGAGCCAAGAAGAGATGGAGGTAGAGGAGGAGAGACTGGTGAGACACCCTCAAGTGGAGAGGCAAAAACCTAGGTAGGAGAAGAGATAGGTGCCACCTATACTAGTCAGAGGAGGAGATGATCTAAGGGACTAGCACATTACGGAACTAGAGGCAGATCTTCAAGAAGCACATACTATCATTTTTGTGTAGGATATGTAGCTCATAGACGAGCGAGTGCAGATTGGGGAGTTAAGGCATGAGTGAGATGTAGCTAGATGAGAGTCAAAGCATTATGGATCAAGGTTAGCCTACTACTATGTGGCCTATAGAGGCATTATACCACTAGGATAGGGATTACTTGAATACTCTATGAGATCTAGGAGATTAGAGGGGGTGGTATAGCTGCTAGATAGGATAGAGGCACCGCCACAATAACCTCCTCCCACACATGAGGGAGGAATCTAGTCATATGTCTAGGGCTAGAGTTAGGTTGAAACCCTTGTGGCACTTTTCATGTATATTTTGAAATAGTTATCCAAATTTTGGATCCCATATTGTACATGTATTTGATTCATCATTATATATGGAATACTAGATTCAATTTAAGGCATTGTGTACTTGTCTCCTTTCTAGCTCATGTGATGGATGTTTTATGTGTATTTTAACACTTTCCTTTATGTTTCCATGTGATGTTTATATATATTCTTAAGTTTTTGTATGCTCATCTTATGTTTTTATAATCATGGATGTATTGATATATCTCTCTCATAGAATTTTAAGCTCTCATGTTATGATGTAGACTTGTGATTTGAAAATTTGGTACTTGGATAGATTAGATGTAATGATGAGATTAATATCCTTGTGATGACAAGAATTGAAGAAGCATTAAGGTAATGTGATTGACAAGAAGAAAAAGGAATGATTAAAAGGAAGTGAGAAAAGGAGGTGAATGCAGTTAGCTAACATGTCTATGAAAGATAAAGAGAGATCTCTCTCAACATGCAATATACAAAAGCTAAACTAGAATGAGTCCTAAAATGAAAACTAGTATGAAAAGGTGAAATTGCAAGGGCTTCATAGGTAAACTATAATTTTCATCATCGAGCTCTATTAAGGACATTGAAAGATCATATAATCATCACTAGTATAACTATGAGGACATGAATATGCTCTATATCATATAGGTTTTTTGAAGATATATAGGTCAAGATGACTAGTACAATTAAGTTCCCTTGGTTTAGTTTAGCAAGATTATACCTATATCAAGGCACGAGTGCCAGGATAATCCCTAAGTGTAGTCTTACAAAAATAGAAAATGATGATACACTGTATATCCTAAATCTCAAGTAGGACAAGCATAAATACTCAAGACACTTTAGGTCAACAAGTGTACCCACAAGTAGAAAATAAGTAAAACATACCCCATGCCCCAGTCTTCTAGTTCATGACATCCTTGAGAGACTATTAGGGAGGGAACACTAAACAAATACAATCATCATAGACAACACAAAAAAAAAAGTCAATCAAATCTTATCAAGTTTAATGTTCAAGTGTGTGTGTAAGTCACATGATTTTTTCCTGAGGACTTAGATCTGTAATTGAGAGATATTGCAACATCTTAGATTGTAGCTAAGGTATTTGATAAGTGTGAAGAAACACTTGACATCAAGGGGGGTGTTGAGAAACATTGTTGAGCAAGTTTCCAAAGAGAAGCCTACATGCAAAGAGACCTTGATAAGCTAAGCAGTTTGTACCCCCTATATCTAGATGAGAGTCAATTCCAATCTAGGCAAGGAAAAGTAAAATGACTAATCGCAAAGCAAGAGTGATAGACATAATTGTAAGGGTCTCAAGTAGTGCTTGTTTCTAGGTTTTCACCACTTGGCAATTTTTTCAAGACTTTTTATGACTTTTTAGTATTTTTTGAGACTTTATTTTTTTGCTAATACATCAAAGTGCATATTGCTAGGTTTTCACTAAGATGGTCATTTTTTTAGGAAATTTTCTACTTTTAAAGATTTTTCAGCATCATATATGATTTTTTTGATTTTTTTTTAGGATTATAGGATGTCCAAGAAATTGAGACATAAGATCCTTTTAGGCATGCAACTTCTTGAGGTGGAGTATGTTGATACACTTAGGGAGTTGTTCTTCCTCTAGTGTATAAATTTGATAAGTGTTAGACCAAAATGCAATAGTGATAATGTAGGGACCAACCAATTAGGCTCAAACTTACCTTACTTCTCTTTGTTCTGTTGATTCTTTGGGCTTTCTCTAAGAACAAGATAACCCACTTGGAATTCCCTTGGATGCACCTTGTTATAACTCATGGACATACATTTTTGGTAATCTTGCATGTGATCAAAAGAAACCTTTTAGCACTCATCTAGGGTCTCAAGCTTGTGAATCCTCACAACCCTATAGTCCTCATCAGTTATCAACCCTTGCAAAGAGACTCACAAAGAGAGAATCTCAACTTCTAATGAGAGGACATCCTTAGAACCATAGAAAAGTGCAAAGGGTGTAGCCCTAGTGGGAGTGTATATGGTGGTCCTATAGGCCCATAGTGTAGGATTAATTTGTAGGTGTCAGTCCCTTCCCTATTTGTGAATTGTTCTATGGAGAACTTTTAGCAATATTTTATTTGAGGCCTCGACTTGGCTATTCCCTTGGAGATAGTAGATGGAGGACCAGTGTTGTTTGATTTTAAACTTCTTTCATATTTGTCTAAGGTCCTTAGTCTTAAATTCCTCCTCATTTTCAGTGACTATGGAGGAGAAAATCTCATAGAGGCAAATAGTGTGATTTAGTATAAACAAGGAAAAATGTTTTCCTATAGTAGCAGAGATTGGAATAGCTTCAACCCTGTAATGCCCTACTCGGAGATCCTTGGAACAAGGATGAACTGAAAGACAAGATAAAAAATAATTTACAAGTATGAGTATACACAAAAACATCATTTACAGATCATAAAGATTTTGGAAGACTTAACCATAATCCTAGCGACCAATGAATCTCCAAACGCCACTACCCAAACTGACACACACATAAATAGAGAATAGAAACCCAAGATGACAATAGCACAAAGAATCTAAAATCTTTCAAAGCATGGAAAATTAAGTAAACCAAAAGGGTGACAACCAATAGTAGATAAAAATCTCACACGAGGAAGTACAATACACCATGTGAGAAACTATCTTTCAAGTGAGGAAGTGCACCAAATAGCATGAGGGAGTACTTCACCCAGTAGCTAAAATACCCAAAAACTAGTGTGGAGTTTTGTGTGAGAAAGTGCGAAAGCCATGCAAGAAAATTCAGCACACCATGCAAGCTTTTGCATTCTCCTAAGAGAATGTACAATTTTGCATGAAAATCCAAAACAAAATGCTAGAAAACAAGAAGGTAAAAAGATAAGAAATAATTTTCCTCTGCACTAGGGAGTACTAGATCCACATTTCAACGATACTTGAACAATAATTGAAAGACAAAAAGCTAGAATTTGAATCTAAACATAGCAATGAAGGGAAATAATAGAAAGCAACATCACGATGAACTAAAACAATGAACTAAGTGTGTGGTCCCTCCTAACCATAATAGCATCATGAAACCTTGAAAGTCTTAGCCATCCCTCATGTGTAACATCCCAAACTGCCAACTTGATAGTCGAAGCTATCTTATAAGGATGTTACTACTAACGTGTAATAACATCATGAGGACATGAAATCTAACATGCTAAACCAAGAGTAATAGATACTCCAACTAAGTAGATAACATCATCTATCCTATGCTAAACATCATAATAAGGGAATATGTCAATAAACTAACATCATCTAAACATGATATACAAGAATTCCAATGAAAGCATAAATCACAAGAAAGCATACTTTGGAACTTGAAGTACCAAGTAAAAACATCCAACAATGATCACACTAGAATAATAGATTGTTGATGTACACTGGTCCTCAATAGTGGTCAAGGTAGCTACACCTAACAACCATGTGGAACCCATAAGCCCAATCCCACTATGCTGGTGGAGATAATGATCCAACCACAAACACACAAAAGAAAATGTTCATGGCTAACACTCATGCCAGACATTATGATGACTGAAACCAAGATTAGAGACAATGCATAAACTACAAGTTCTGGTTAGACACTCAATGGGCTGCTTTGTAGGGATTGACATCATGGAGAGTCACTTGGCATTGACAAGCCCAAGTTGGTATTGGCAACTGCTCTCCCCAACAAAAGGCACACAATCCAATTTTAATTATCATAAGTTTATTACCACCCAATATTTTTATTTAGTTATCACTTACTTAAAACTTCCCATGCAATGCTCTAGACATGGACACCAGGCTACAGAAATAGAAACCCCCTCCATATGCTACTCTACCCTACCCATGCTCATCCAATGATGAGTCCTTGTAGGCATGCATATTCCCAACCCAAAACCAATGATCATAAATCTTGAAAATACCATAGAAGGTCAAGCCTTGCAAGTCACCCAAAAAATGTACACGCACATACTCATGTGTGGTACACCACACTCATGAAGATCATAACACAAGGACTAGATGAGAACATAGTACAAAATATCACTCAAGCAAAAATAGTCTTGGGAGGATGGATGTGACATGCATCCCAAAACAACATAAAAGTGCAACAATGGTTCGACTGACATTCAAATAGATGATCGAGGTCCACGACCAACATCATGACAAGAAAACCTGAGGAAATAGGGTGGTACACAAAATGAGGTAAAAACCCCAAAAATTGGAAAAATTCAAAATTAAAACCCATTTGGTCTCTAGGCACAAAAGCCTCAAAAATCCAAAAAATTTGGGTTCAGACATTGTATACAAAAAATGGCTAGCATAATAGTGTGAAACCCCAAATACCCATTCAAAAAATAGGGAAAATGTTCATACTTGACCAACCAGGTAGAACTAGCAAATAGAAATAGAGGGAAACATTAGTTTTCAGCCTCTAGACAAATAGCTACCAAAAATAGATACAAAATCTGAGTTGAAACAAGAAAATGGGAGAGCCCTACCTGATAGCAAAAGAGGCTAAAAATGAAAATAGCATAATAAAATAAATCACACTCAGATATAGTAAAAAATGACATCAAAGCAAGGTCTCCTTGAGCTAGATCCAACTAGTCTCTCCTTGCAAATATCTCACACCTGTAGCTCTCACAATGAATAGAAAACCAATCCTTCAAAAAAGGATTTTAGAAAAAGCTCTCAAAATTTCAAATTAAAAAAGTGAGAAGTGAGGAATTAAATTCTTCTTTCCATACTTATTCACTTTTTGAGTGAATAATCAATTAGGAAAAATAGCTAGTTAGACTAGCTACACTCTGAATCAACCCAAGAAAAAATAGGTTATCCCTCGTAATAAGAATTCACCTAAGGCAAAGCCACCATAAATTAAAAACCAAATAAATAAAGCCCAAAAACCCTACAACCAAAATCATAAAAGGCCTTAACACTTGATGACCATGCAAAACTCTAAATGCACAAACACACTCACTAGTCTAATCACATAATACAAATGAGTCTAGATTTAACAAATCACTAGAAGGTTTAATTTAACATTTAAAAGATACGTTGACCATATAGGGATGACATTGGTAAATATGAATAGTTGAATCACTAAATCCATGTACCATTGCCAGGGTTATAAATCCTACACACTAAACACATGATCAAGTGAAATTACATATAATAACATAGCTAAAGCAATAAATGCATTAAATAACTAATTTAACCATTTATTCAATTATACCAAAATAATCCATTTACATCACTTACGCTCACATAAAGTGTAATGAAACAAGAATGAAGTAAATCACCATAGCATAAAATCCATCACATAATAGAATCAGAGATATGTCCAAATAATAGATAACCAAATATCATCATAGACCTACTACAATCTCAAAATAGCATCAGCATGCAAATATGATAAATTGAACAATGTAGTAGTATAACATCTATGGCATTGAAATCAAAGTATAACATCTGACCCTCAGGTCATCTCATGGTACAAATAATAAGTATTGAGTATCTCTAGAATCAAAATATAACAAGGTTCAGATTGTAAACACAAGAGGCACTACATTCTCCCCCACTAGTATAGGCTTGCTCCTAGAAGCTGGGAAACAAATAGGGGTACAAGCCCCTCAATCATGTAGCAGCTTCCTAAGTCATAGACGTCTCATTGCTCGGGTCCCATTGGATCCTTATCTTCTTGATGTCCCAACATCACAAGGTCAACATTTGATGCTATAGTATATGAATGAGCTCTAAAGTAAGCTACTCATCCTCTACCTACAAAGCATCCCAATCAAGACCATGGGTCACATCAGGAATATACTATCTCTAAACAGAAACATGAAAAACATTGTGGATGCATGGAAGGCTAGGTGGAAATTCGAGTTAATAAGAAACAAGAGAAATCCTCTTGAGGATCTAAAATGGTTTGACAAACTTTGGTACCAACTTAGAGCCTTTCCCATATTAGATGGGGCTCTTCCTTGGTCGTACTATCAAAAACATGTTGTCACCACTAAAAAAGTGATGATCCAACCTATGGGCATCAACATACTTCTTGATGTAGGAGCATCTTGGGTTTTCTTAGTGACTACTTTGGAGTTCATGGGAGGAGTCTTGTTAGTTTCTTTGGAAGGTCCTTTGACTAGTGCTTGGCATGCTCTAAGAGCTTGACATGTTCTATGGAGCTCGGCATGGTCTTAGATCTCGGCATGGTTTGGGAGCTTGACATGGTCTTGGAGATTAGCATGGTCTTGTATCTTGACATGGTCTTGAAGCTCAACATGGTCTATTGTGCTTGACATGTATTGGGAGTTTGATGATGCTTGGGAGTTTGTTGTCACTCAGTAGTCTATTGGTGTTGACTAGAGTTCTTGGTACATTTTATGCATGTAGTGTGTGATTGTGTTGTGGATCAATTTGGGAGTTTGTGTGGACCTATTTTTGCCCTTGGTTATCTCTCCTATGTGCATTTAAATTTGTATTGTAAAAGTGGGGCTTGTCCTAAGTATTTTGTGTGGTTATCACATTAAATATACATTTAATGCAAGTGGTTCATTTAATTTTTAATTGCTAGGATAACTTGTGGCTTAGTTGGGTATAAATAGGGGGTCTTATGGAGTCTTTTAGTCATTCATTCATGGAGTGATTCATTCATTTTGGAGAACTGATCTAGTTGAAGGGTGAGTTTTCTTGAATTTGTGGATAGAGCACCAAATGTAAGGTAGTTTATAGTAGGATTATGGTGGAGTTGTGAGTTTTTGAGAAGATCTAGTGGCTACGGTTTAGAAACAAGGAGGTTGCTTGGTGCCTTGCAAGCACAAGTTGAGATCTTGAGACTTTCTACAAAAATTTTATTATGTTATAGATCTGGGCTAGCTAGGATTGAGTTAGATCTTGAGGGATCTTGCAAAACTATTATTGTAATTGCTATTGTATTTGGCCCTAATCCAGAAGGCCTTATAGTTGGGCATATTTCATGTAAATAATTATTTTGAATATAAATAGTTGTGATTTGGTATCATATCTTACATTGTTGTTATCTTGTGTTGTGTTTTTGCTATGTAGTTATTGTTGGGGACTAGGGTATCTCCTTTGGGGATTCTCCTACCTTGCACTACGTTAGGTGGTATTAGAGAAAAGGTAGTTCCTAAGTGTGTAGACAAATCATTAAAGTTGTGGTAGTTTACACCAGGATGTGGGTTGAGAAAATTTGATTCATGAAGATATTTATTTGGTGGTGGATTTTTCTTTCTGGAGTCCTAGATCTCTTGGTTGTGAGGTAGCAAATCATGGTTCTAACTTACATTATAAACGGATTGTGGATGGATTGATGGATGCAAAATGGAAGGTTGATCTTTTTGAGGCATGCTTGTAGAGAGTTTTTGGATTCTAGAACCGTAGTCTTGGACTTGTGATGTGGTTGCTAATTGTCATGCAAGGTGGTAGGTTGCGATCTAACTTGCAAACAATTTGGGTTTATCACAAGGAGCGTGGGAAGGATTTTTTGTAGAGGGTTTACAAAGATCTTGGAAGATTGATTTGAGAGGATTAGACCCTGAGATGATTATGAATCTCAATGATATGGTGGAGACGAGGTTTTTTGAGATGACTAATTGGTTTGAAGCTAGCTTGGCTAATCGAGTTAAGGATAGGGTGAGGAAGGAATTCCATAGATGTTTGTGGAGTTGGAGTCTACCAATCTAGAAGAGAGTTTTGTGGTTGGTTAGAAGACTTTTTCATTAGAGAAGATGACATAGCAAGGTTGAGGTTGTTTTGTCGATCATTTTATGGAGGCTGATACAAAACTTGCAGAGCAACTTAAGGCTATTTCTAAGAATATTCCTAACCTTGTTGATGCAAGGATGGAAGTTGGTTTGCAGGATAAGTTTACTGAGTCTAACATGGAGATTGTAGAGCACTCAGTCTTGAATGATCTAGTTATTGTTGGTGATGAGTTGTATGTTGTAGAGCATCTTGTTGTGAGCAATGAGATTGCTAGTGTTGTGAGTTTGGCATGTGTTGATGGAGATCTACATATTGCTGCTAATGTGGAGTTTGTTATTACTGGTGTGGATTCACTAGTTTTTCTTATGGATGAGGATTTTCTAATGAGTTATTATGTTTAGTTTATTTTTGGGAGTGATCATGCTGATTGGATGGTTGATATTTTAGTATTTTTCAGAATGATGTAGATGTGGATGATGTGCATATTGGTTTTCTTGTCCCTAGAGAAGTGGAAGCCTTCGGTGAAGATGAAGATGGTTGATGATTCTTCTTTGGGAATCAAAGTGTGCGACACACTTTTCTATATACTTGGGGAGTCTGATGTAAGAGCATCTTGGGTTTGCTTAGTGACTACTTTGGAGTTCATGGGAGTAGGCTTGGTAGTTGCTTTGAAAGGTTCTTTGACTGGTGCTCGACATGCTCTGAGAGCTTGACATGGTGTTAGAGCTTGGCATGGTCTAGGAGCTCAACATGGTCTTAGAGCTTGGCATCGTCTATTGTACTCAACATGTATTGGGAGTTCAACAATGCTGGGAAGTTTTCTATCACTCAACATTATATTGGTGCCAATGGGAGTTTTTGGTACATTTTATGCATGTAGCATGTGATCCTGTCGTGGATTGATTTGGGAGTTTGTGTGGACCTATTTGTGGTCTTGATTATCTCTCCTATGTGCATTTAAATTTGTATTGTAACTTGGGGCTTGTCCTAAGTATTTTGTGTGGTTATCATGTGTTAACTGCAGGTTAACATGAGGGTTAACATTTTTGTATTTAATTTTTGTTGTGAGCTAACTTGTGGCTTAAATATGCATTTAATGCAAGGGGTTTATTTAATTTGTAATTTCTAGGTTGACTTGTGGCTTAGTTAGGTATAAGTATGGGGTCTTATAGAGTGTTTTAGTTATTCATTCATGGAATGATTCATTCATTTTGAAGGAGTGAGTCCAGAGAGTAGCTAAAGTGAGAGTTTTCTTGAGTCTATGGACATAGCATCAAATGTGAGGCAATTTATACTAGGATTGTGGTGGATTTGGGAGTTTGTGAGAAAGACCCAAAAGAACTCAGTTCTCTAAACAATCCCAACTATACGACATGGTCTACCATATAAGGCCTAAAAAGGTGACATGCCAAGAGAACTATGATACCCATTGTTGTATGCAAATTAAAAAAGGTATAAATAATCCTCCCACTTAACCTATCTATCCATCACATACATGAGAAACAAGTCCTCCAAAACTTGATTCACTCTCTTAGTCTAACCATTAGAATCTATGTGATAAGACAAACCAATATTGAGCAGCATGCCCAAAACATGTCAAAGAGATGTCCACAGTGCAGAAGTAAACACTAGATCTCTATCCAAAATACTCTGATGAGGGATCTAATGCAAATGAGAAATATCGTCCAAGAAAACATGCACTAGAAAAGAAACTATGTAGGGTCTTCTTATGGGTGAAAAATGTGCTGCCTTGGACAACATGTCCATTGTCACCATAATACAATCATGTCTACATGATGACACAGGAAACCCCATGATAAAATAAATGGATATCATATCCCACTTCCACTTTGGAATGGTGTGCAACTGCAAAAGACCCATAGGATGTTGATGCTCTACCTTCACTCTCTAGCACTCAAGACATCAAGAAAAAAAATTAGAAACATCACACCTCATCCATGCCTAAAAGTACAATTGTTTGAGATCATCATGCATCTTCTTGACACTAGGATGTATAGAATACAATGCATGATGCACTTCTGACAAAACCAAGGAATGAAGATCACCCAGCACGAGTACATAGATATGCCCCAAGTATCATAGTAGTCCATCAGACTCAAGAAAATATCTTGAAATCCTCCCCTCAAGGGTATGTCTAGACTTAATCTTCACCCTCACCTCCTAATACCAAGTGTCACCAAGCAAAGCCTCCAAGATACAACCTTGCAAATCCACTTCTAATGACAACATTAATACTTCATGTCACCTCCTACTCAAGGCATCCATAATGACATTCTCCTTCCCTTTAATGTAGTGAACATCAAAGTCATATTCAGAGAAGAATTCAATCCAACATTAATTTCATGCATTCGGGATTGGTTGAGTAAAGATATATTGAAAGCTCCTATGATTACTATGCAAATCAAATTTTTTTCCCAAAAGGAAATGTCTCCAACAAACTAGAGCATTCACCACAGCCAAAAGTTCCAAATTGTGAGTGGGGTTGTTGAGTTCATGGTTGTTGAGTTTTCTAGACTCATAAGCAATCATGTGACCATCCTACATCAACACCGCACCCACATTTTCCAACAAAGAATCTATGCAATTAATAAAATCACCTACAAGATGAGGCACTGTAAGGACTAGTGCACTAGTCAAACACTCCTTAAGAGCATTACACCTTACCTCACACTGATTCGACCAAACAAACTTCTTCCCTTTTTGTTGAAGAGAAGTGATGGGATGAGCCACTAATGAGAAATCCTTCATAAAGTGATGGTAATAACCTACCAATCCCATGAAACTATGAACTTCTAAGACATTAGTGGGTACCTATCAATCCATGATAACATGAATTTTCTCTGGATCCACTACAGTTCCATCACTAGTGATGATGTGTCCCAAATACCTAACCTCTAACTGGAAGAACCCACATTTACTCAAGTTTCCATACAACTGATAGCCTCTCAAGCACTACAACACCTAACATAAATGAACTTCATGCTCCTCCCCAGTCTTTGAATACATCAATATTTCATCCAAGAATACAATCACACATTGATTGAGGTACGTATGAAATACTCCATTCATAAAAATCATAAACACTAATGACACATTGGTTAACCCAAGGGGTACAACTATGAATTGATAATGCCCATACTATGTACGAAAAGTTTTTTTGATGAATGTTAGCCTCCTGGATACAAAGCTAGTGGTATCCTAATTTAAGCTCAATCTTTGAGAACACCCATGTTCCCTTCATCTGATCTAACAAGCCACCAATCCTTGGAAAAGGATATTGGTTCTTCACCATCACCTTATTCAACTATCAGTAGTCAATGCACAAACAGAAAGATCCATCCTTCTTCTTTAGGAAGATGACTGATGCACCCCATAGGGATACACTAGGATGAATATGGCCCTTGGCCAATAATTCCTCTAATTGCAATATAAGCTCACTCAACTTATGAGTAGTCATGTGGTAAGGAGCTCATAAAATTGGCTCTGCTCCTTGTACGAGATCAATTTGAAAATCAATGTCACATTGTGGTGGCATACTGAGTATCTCATCAAGAAACATGTCTGTATACTCATGAAGGAGTGGGTGATCATTAAGTGTCACTATATAGCTCTCAAATTCCTCCAGATCATTGATAGAAACAAGAAACATTTGACAACCTTTCTATAGACTCCACTTTAGCTAATTAGCTAAGATCATTCAAAGTGAGATTGGTCTCAGAACTCCCAAAAGTTCCACCTACCCACTTATGTCATTAACTTACTGTACAGACTTACAATGAAAATCTATATTCACCTAATGGGAAGCTAACCAATCCATGCCCAACATAATGTCATTTGATCCTAGAGGTAGGATAGAAAGATCCACTGTGGTGGTGAAGGTACCCAAATTCAAACTACAACTATTGACCAAAGAATTTACAACCTCTTTGGAACCTATGGCTAACTCAACCTACCACATATCAAACTGACGTATTGCTACTAGCCCATATTACTAAACAAGAGATGGTGCAGTAAAATAATCTAAAATTAAATAAAACTAAAGGTGAAATTCCATGCAATGTACATATAGCCTCAACTACCATACCTTGATGCTCAACTTGATGGTTATCAACTACCACAAAGAATTGATGATTCCTTCTAGCATCTCCTACTATAGGTTTAGATCTAGCTATACTCTTACCAGGTCCTATAGATGGTTTAATGGAACACCCAAAAGATTTATGGTTAGGATGACCACAAGAATTATAGTTTCCCCCAAAGTTGGAACCTATTCTATGACCACCTTGAGTAGCACTAGGATAAGGTGCACTACCCCTACTAGAGTTTTATTGACCACTCTAAGAAGGGTGGTCCTTTTGGGACTTTTGACCCCAAATCTAGTCATCTCCCTTCTTTTTTGAGTCACCTGCATTTTGTCCACCTTTAGCCTCTTTTCCCCTCTCTCAAAAGTGATGACTATAACCACCTTGAGAGGGTGCTGATTGGGCTTGATCCATCCCTAAGGACTGAGAATACTGTGCATCCTACCCTAAGTTCCATGCACTTTGGTTATAAGAACCTATTTTACTACTGAAACTTTTGACCACATTACTCTCAAGAATTCTTGCCTTCTCTATGACAAGTGCAAGGGCCCTCAATTGGTGAACACAAAATCCCCAATGATGAAGTCCTGAAGGCCCCTAACAAAATGTTGTGTGAAGAGTGTCTCATCATGACAATGGCTAGAGTACTACCTCAAACCAAGGAAATTCTTCTCATACTAATCCACTATCATATTTCCCTATTCGAGTTAATGAAACTCATCAATATGAGCCTCTCGATACTGTGGAGGAAGAAATTTCTCCCTGAACCTCTCCTCGAAGATCTCCCAAGTGAGATCTACCACATCGATATAAAGCTTATCACACTCCATATCCCACTAGATGGAACCATGTTCCCTCAACTACATGATAGTACATTGAGCTTTCATTTTTCTCGCATAAGGTAGTAAGGAGAAACAATTCCCCATGCCTAGTAACCAAGCCTTAGCCTTGAGTCATATTCCTTGGCCATCAAACAAAAATGGTTTGGACCTTTGAAGTTCCTACATCATTTCAATCTAAGTGAAATGATCATTTTCATTACAACCATGGCCTCTCCATTGGTTCCTTCTACCACCAAGTGACGCATAAGAATGGTCCCACTCTCAGTCATGCTCCTCTTCCCTATGCTCAAACCTATGGGAATCTCCATGGTGAGATCCCTTTTCTTTATCTTGATCTTGTTTCCATTCCTCTACACAAGGGCCCAACTAAGAAAGAGTCTCCTATAGCACTGGCATTAATGCCCCAATGCCATTCTGGTTATTATTACCTTGTTCTCCCCCATTATCCTATTGTTCCTTCTCATGGTGTTCTTCCTCTTGAACAACTCGTTGGTTACCACCCTGACCACTAGACCTCTGTAGGAGGCATCACTATGGAAGCAATAGAATAAATTCATAAATATATTTCAAAAACATAAGAGACACAAACATGAACCAATAAGATATCACAATATCAAACATATAATAACAATACACAACATAAAATAGAAACATAGTAGAAGCATAACTCAGAGATCCCAAAGTTGCAACATGGGCTCTAATACTAGATGTAATGCCCCACCAAGAGACCCTTGGAATGAGGATGAAATACAAGCCAAGATATATTTTTTTTTACAAGTATGAGTATACAAACCAATGTCATATAGGGATCACAAAGATCACAATGAAATACTTAATCACAATCTTGGTGACCAATGAATCTCCAAACACTACTACCCAAATTGACACACACACAAATAGAGAAAGAAAACCAAAGATGACAACAACATGAAGAATGTAAGATCTATCAAAGCATGGAAAATTAAGTAAATCCAAAGAGTACTTAAAATACCAAAAAATAATCCTTGAGAATGAGTGGAGATGCCCTTGTTTTTTGTGTGAGGACCAACAAAAGATAGAAATCTCCCACAAGGAAGTACAACATGCCATGTGAGAAACTATCTTTGATGTGAGGAAGTACACCAAATAGCATGAGAGAGAACTTGGCCTAGAAGCCAAAATACACAAAAATTAGTGTGGAGTTTTTCATGAGAAAGTGCCAAAAGCCATGTGAGAAAACCCAACAGACTACACAAGTTTTTGTATTCTCGCACAAGAATGTACAATTTCACGTGAGAATCCAAAATAACATGCCAAAACACAAAAGGGTAAAAAGATAAGAAATAAAGTTCCTCCACACTAGGGAGTACTAGATCCACATTTTGAGGTAAGGACACTCAAAAAATAACTAAAAGACAAAAAGCCAGAATCTAAATCTAAACATGTAAACATAGCAGTAAAGGGAAATAACTGAAAGAAAAATTGCAGTAAACTAAAATAGGGAACTAAGTATGTGGTTCCTCCCAACCATAATAGCATCATGAAACCTCAAAGGTCCTAGCCATCCCTAATGCATAACATCCCAAACTACAACTAGATAGTTGGAGTTGTCTTATAAGGATGTCACTACTAAAGTGTAATAACATCATAAGAACAAGAAATCTAACATGTTAAACCAAGAGCAATAGACACTCCAACTAAGTAGATAACATCATCTATCCCATGATAAAGATCATAATAAGAGAATGTGTCAATAAACTAACATCATCTAAACATGATATACAAGAATTCCAATGAAATCATAAAACATAAGAAAGCATACTCTGGAATCCAAAGTACTAAGTGAAAACATCCAAAAATAGTCACACTAGGATAATAGGCCATCTCTGTACATTGGTCCCCAGTAGTGATCTAGGTAGCTACACCTCCCAACCACATAGAACCCATAGGCCCACTCCTACCATGTTAGTGAAGATAATGATCTAACCACAAACACACATAAGCAAACATCCATGGCTAACACTCACACCACACAATATGATGATTGAAACCAAGATAAGAGACAATGCATAAACTATAGGTCCTGGTCAGACACTCAATGGGCTACTCTGTAGGGGCTGCCATCATGGAGAATCACTTGGCATCAACAAGACCAAGCTGGTATTGGTAGCTACTCTCCCCAATGGAAGGCGCACAATCTAGTTTTAATTATCTTAAGTTTATTACCACTAAGTATTTTTATGTAGTTATCACTTACTTAAAACTTCCTATATAACACTCTAGGCACAAACACTAGGCTAAGGAAATATAAGCCCCCTCTATATGCTACCCTACCCTACCCATGCTCATCCAATTTTGAGTGCCCATAGGCATGCATATTCCCAACCCAACCCCAATGATCATAACTCTCAAAACCATAGAAGGTTGTACCTCATAAGTCACCTGATAAATGTATGTGCACATACTTGTGTGTGGTTGACCACCATCATTAAGATCATAAAACAATGATAGGATGAGAATAGAGCACAAAATATCACTCAACAAAAAAATAATCTTAGGACAATGGATGTGGTACATATCCCAATGCAACATAAAAGTACAACAATGGTCTGAATGACATCCAAATAGATGATACAAGTCCATGACCAACATCATGCCAAGAAAATATGGTGACATGCAAAATGAGGTAAAAATTCCAAAAAATGGAAAACTTTGAAATTAAAACCGATTTGGTCTCTATGCACAAAAACCTTGAAAATTCAATAAAATTTGGGTTTGGATATCATATGCAAAAATGGCCAACATAATAGTGCAAAACCCCAAATCCCCATGCCAAAAATAGGGAAAATGTTCATACTCAACCAACCAAGCAGAACTAGCCAACAAAAATAGAGGGGAACACTAGTTCTCAACCTCCAGACAAACAACTACCAAAAAGAGATACAAAATTTGAGCTGAAACAAGAAAACAGGAGAGCCCTACCTGATAGCAAAGGGGGCTAAAACTAAAAATAATTCAATAAAATAAATCACCCTTAGATACAACCAAAAATGACAAAAAAGAAAGGTCTCCCTGAGCTAGATCCAATGAGTCTATCCTCATGAAGATCCCACACCCGTAGCTCTCATAATGAATAGAAAACTAATCCTTCAGCAAAGGATTTCAAAACAATCTCTCAAAATTTCAAATTACAAAAGTGAGGATTGAGGAATTAAAGTCCTCTTTCCATATTTGTTCAATTTTTGAGTGAATAATCAATTAGGGAAATAGCCAGTTAGACTAGCTAGACTCTAAATTGACCCAAATGAAAATAGGTTATCCCTCATAATAGGAATTCACCTAAGGCAAAGCTGCCAAAAATTAAAAACTAAATAAATAAAGCCCAAAAACACTCAAACCAAAATCACTAGAAGGCCTTAACACTTCATGACAACACAAAACTCTAGATGCATAGAGACGCCCACTGATCTAATCACCTAATGCAAATGAGTCCAGATTTAACAAATCACTGTAAGGTTTAATTTAACATTTAAAAGATATGTTGACCATATTGGGATGACATTTGTAAATATGAATAGTTGAATCACTAACTCCACATGCCAGAGCAATAAATGCATTAAATAACCAATTTAACAATTTATTCAATTATACTGAAATAATCCATTTACATCACTCATATTCACATTAAGTATAATGAAACAAGAATTAAGTAAATCACCATAGCATAAAATCAATTACATAATAGAATAAGATCTATGTCAAAATACTAGATAACTAGATATAATATAGACCGACTATCATCTCAAAATAGCATCAACATGAAAATATGATAAATTAAATAGAATAGGAGTATTACATCTATTGTAGTAAAATAAAAGTATAACATCCAATCCTCAAGTCATCTCATAGTACAAATAATAAGAGTATCAATTATTTCTCAAATTAAAATATAACACAGTTCAAACTGCAAACACAAGAGGCACTACAAACCCACTTTGTGAAATATTAATTTATTGTGATGATAACTTGTCTCTACTAGATGAACTAGGATGAATCTTACCAACCATTTCAAATGCCTATTGCTGGAAAGTCTAGTTTTTAATAGAGGAGATTAGTTCATGCTTAGGAGAAGGAATCAAGTTTTCCTGCAATTAGCATTTCTTACAGGATTTGGCATATCAAATGACATCCCCCTAAGAAATTTTTGAGCAAGTGCAAGGCCATTAGAATGTGACCCACAAATTTCATTGTAAACTTTGGCTAATTCCTTTTTAAACTCATCCATCTCTAAACACCTAAGAACCATTCTATATAATCCATTCCTATACAATTCACTAGAGACAAGGGTGTAATGGGAAGTGTTACAAATAAGCTTACTCTTTTCATTGTGTTTAAGATTCTTGGGAATTATTTGGTCAAAGAGATAAGAATAGATGGTAGCATAGTGAGAAGAATCATGGCAAACAAAAGTGCAAATGACTCTGTCGTTGGGGGAATCTTAAATCGGGTATCACAGTTCTTCCACAAAGAACTCAAAGTGAGACTTATCCTCTTGTAGTTGCAGGATAGATGCAAAATTTTCCATAGCATATGCATCCTTTTTTACAGCTCTAGGGATCTACCAGAATGTGACAAAAGTAAAGTAATTCCTTAGAGCATCCACTAATTTCTTATAGGATATCAACTTATCATCCTTGGTTTGATACTCATTGTTATCTTGATTAGTATTAGTTGGGAATATCTATAAATGTGTAGTTATTTCATCCACCATTCAAAGGATAACTTGATCCCATTAGTAAGAGCTTTTTATTCAGTTATGTTATTGGTGCATGGGAATAGTAGTTCGTAAGATTTTGGAATAGTATAACCATGAGGTGTAACAAACATAATTCCAACACTAGCTCCACTTTGAGTATGTGACCCATTAAAGAACATCTTCCATGTCCTTTATGTAACATACATGATAGAAGCATTAGGGAAATCAATTTGCATAGGGGTGCTATATGGGATTGGGAATTTAGGAAGCTTATTAATGATAGCTTACTCTTTGATAGCCTAATGTTCAACATATATAATATCAAATTCTGAAAGAATCATCATCCATTTCGCTAGTCTTCCCATAGGCACTTTTTTACTTAAGAGATATTTTAAGGGATCAATTTTAGCAACAAGCTGTGTAGTATGTGTGAGCATGTAGTGGTAAATTATTTGGGATGCAAACACCATGACAAGACAAGCTTTCTCAAATTTTTTGTAATTGATCTCATAGGAAACTAATGAAAATATGATTTAATGTAGCTTTTTCCTTCCCATTCTCATCATGTTTTGCTAATAAATTTCCTAGAGGATTTGCAATAGCTAAGATTTAAAGAATCAAAGGCTTCCCTAGAATTGCAGCCATGAAGATAGGTGACTTTGCTATATATTCTTTTATTTGGGCTAAGCTCTTTTCACACTCCTCAATTCATACACATTCAGACCCTTTTATGTATTTCTTTATTTAATGTTGGGATATATCAACTAATTTAGATATGAACTTCCTGATGGATTGAATGTTTCCTTGCAGGCTCCTTAGTTGACGAATGTTTTTGGGAAGTGGCATTTCCATAATATCTTGTACTTTCTATGGATCAACATCTATACCTTTAGTTAATTTTATATACCTAAGAAGTTTCATAGAAGTAACCTCAAAAACACACTTTTTTCAATTTAGCCTGAGCTGAAACCATTCCATATGGTCCAATATTAGACTTAAGTCACCTAGATGTGTGTTTCATTGCTTAGAATTTGAAAGGGTACCATCAACATAATCCTCCATATTTGTATGCATCATGTTGTGAAATATTATAGTCATGGCTCTTTGGTATGTAGAACTTACATTTTTTGAGCCCAAAGGGCATGAGGTTCCAATAGAATGTACCAAATGCACAAGTGGAATTTTTTTTCCTCCTACTCTTTAGGAGTTATCTTAATCTGCTTATACCCTAAGTAGTTGGCCATTGGAGAATACATTTCATAGCTGGCAGTTATATCCACTATCATATCAGTGTTTGGTAGCACAAAATCATCCTTTGCGCATGCCTTGTTTAAATCCCTAAAATTTGTACAAACACAAATGGGCTTGTCATGTTTAGAAATAGGTACTCTATTAGATATCCATTTTGCATACTCAATAGCTCTGATCAACTAAGCACTTAGCAATTTTTCTAGCTCAATTTTGACTAACAAGGTGACATGAGGGTGCATTTTTATTAATTTATGCTTGAAAAATTTAATGACAGGAGTGATGCATAACAAGGTCTATGTCTAAGCCAAGCATATTGGCATAGATCCATACAAAGTTGATCTTTGTTTCCTCAAATAATTATGTGAATTGTTCTTCCTTTTCTGCTAACAAAGATTGAGCCAATTGTATAATCTTGGGAGATTCCTCAGTACCTAAGTTGATAGGATATGTCATTTCTATCAAAACTAATTATTTTTCCCAAAAATAGCTTGAAAGACTTTCCAATACCTCATCTCTAGGTGCCTCAAACATATTTTCATGCTTGAATACATCTTTAGTTTTACACTTTTTTGGTTTAGATACCACCACAAAGTGGTTTTCTCCATTTGAACTCTTATTTTTCGTTTTCCTTTTCAATTTATGACTAAGTACTTGATGTTTGTCTCACTCATGTTAATTTTTGATTCACTACTGGAAGATACCATGGGTTTGTTAGAAATAGGGATTATTGAGAGGGAGGGGTGAATATATAATCTACAAACTTTAGTCACCAACTAGATATTATTTCTTACTTTAAACCATTCATAAAAAAGTAATAAAGTAATACTAAATAGTAACAGTAACCATGCACAAAGATAACTCATAACACCATATTTTGTTAACTAGGGAAACCCTGGCCAAGGAAAAACCCCAGTTGGGATGATATCCACTATATAATATATTGATACATAAGTTCCTTGTTAGAGGATAGACCCTGTTAGAAGTCAATGAGAAAATTTAGTATAAGGACTCCCTGTTAGGAGACTTTGAATCCTTATTAGGAGATTCCAACCCTATTAGGAGTCGTGCCAACCCTGTTAGGAGTTGTAGCATAGTAGATGCAAGATGAGCCCACTGCCCAAACATGCACTTCCAATTAAAAGAAGACCTCACTGTCTAAACAACTAATTAGACTTATGGAATATAAGTACTATAACTTTTCCTTAATTTATCTCTAATATTCAGCTCAATCTTAGATCACAAAATATCTTTTACAAAACTTCACATATATCACTTTCACAAAAGTTCACATACAATTGCTCAACATAACTTCTTCAAGATAACGCACTTGAATTCGCAAGATGTCCTTTGCATAAATACCATGCTTTTACAAAAATTTCTGCTAGGTTGGCTTAGACCATAATACACTTTTCCAACTTGTTAGAATTACAATAGGAAAGGTAAACTACTAAGGTAGGGTGAATTAGTAGTTTACACTAGGACCCATAAAACTTTCACCACACATCCATCTCATACATTCAATGAATAAAATAAAATAACATGTAAACATATAAGCAATCACACACATATGAAACTAGATATGATTACCCATAAACCCTCCAATGAGAAGGTAAAATTGGGGTAGGGATGACACCCACAAATCTTCACTACTACATCAATAAAGTGTATCCAATGAAGAATACAATGTTTTGACCATGAAACATGATCTACCTTGTGAAAGGTCTACCCTATTAAAGGCTTACAAAGACTACTAGGTCTCACCTTGTTAGAGGATATCAACACCCTATTAGAAGTGTGCCTGGTTAAAGGACTTTAACTCACAACTAAGTAAGCACCTTGTTAAAAGATTTCATACAACCTATCAAGACTACTTTGTTAAGAGATTTTGAATAAAATCACTTGTTAAAATGTCTCAACATTGCTCTTGTGGTTAGCACTTGATTGCCTGATAACAGATCACCTCTAAACTAATTTATCTTCAATCCTTCTTGATCAGCTCTTTGTTGTATCCTTTTCTTTCTTCTATTCTACTCTAACTGATTCTGCAATGCAATCTCACTTCATAACTTCTAAGTCACCACGAATGCTTTGTTTGTTCATGCAAACTATTCTCTTCTCTCCTTCAACATTCATAGAAAGTTTAGGGTTTTTTCTCCTTAAGAAGACTTTGTTGACTTAAGCTAAGGTATGAATCTACATCTGTGATTCATCCATTTTTCCACTTAATCCTTTCCATTTTCTGATTGGCTGCATATAATTGCAAAGGGAATCCAACTAGAGATTCATCCTTATCTCCAAAATATGAAAATTCAGTCTTAAGTTGACTCAAAAATGGTTTACATAGTTGTTTATTCCTTTACGAACAAATATGTCAAAACTATTTTACTTGGCATCTAAAGTTTTTGATGCTCGACATGCACTAATCTTTATACTATGACTCAGTATCCATTGTTTACTCAACACCTGAATCACTTAACATACACTATTTACTTGGCACTTGAGTGACTCAACACATGAGTGGCTCGACACTCACTATGATTTGGCATGGTCCAAAATATACATGTTGTGCTTAGCGTGTACTACTTGTTCAACATGAACTAAGTAACTTAACTGTATTGACACTCACTTGTCAAAACCAATTTGAGATCAACAATCTCCACCTTTGACATGAGTGTCAAAAACACTTGAGTATATGTTAACATCCTTAATTTCATGAGCATACCATATCTTAACTTGGCTTATATACAAAACTTCAAAATGTCAAAATTTTGTGATAACTTGTATACCTCAAAAGTTGATAACTCCCCTGAGTTGATATGTCTATATTGTATCCAAAATTTGGTACTCTTGCTGAGTAAATCTGATACTCTTTGACTTCATGCTAAATAAACTTTCTCTTCCCTTAGCTTGTTCTATCTTTACTCTATCATTTATCTTGCTTGTATGTTCTATCTTTACTATGTCCTTTGTCTTGCTTTTGTCTCCCCCTTTTCTTAATCTCCCATTTCATTCTAAAAAAAAATTCTTATTCTCCCCCAAAATATTTCTCCTCCTTTGTCTTATTCTCCCCCTCTTTGACACTTATGTTAATGGGCGATACACTTATAGTGTGTTTTTCCAAAAAAGATTTATGGACATCCAATATCATCTTGAGAGTTCCATCCTAGTTCTCACATGCTACATCCAATGACTTGATTTGGATTGCTAGCTCAACAGCAAGGTGAACGAGACCATCTAGTGTAGAAATATTTGGGTCTTTCTTCATTAGGGTTTTAGCATAGACTAGTTCCTTGTGTAAAATTTCTATATGGGGGTGAGAGTTGCATGTATGCTAGTCAGTTTGGCTCTTATGTTAGCCTCATCTACTATCAAGACAACTAATTAACTATGGGTTTGAAGCAATGTCCTAAAATTATTCTCACTCTGAGATGGATTCATAGGTATTTTATGACCTAATGAATTAATTTGACTTTCCAAGCTCAAGATGTGATTTCTAGTCTCTTGGGTGAAGAGTGAGGGATTGCACAATTTTGTGTATAATGAGAATATATTCTCAAGTACCTTCTTCACATCCTCAACCTTAATTACTAATGCAACTTGTGTTAGTGCTATATCACCTAATATCTTTTCATCGACTTCTCTTTGAAACTTCTTTTTTGACCATTCAAGTAATTTGGCATTTGTATCTAGGTCCTCATTACTAACCTTTTCCACTATGTCTGTTAGTTGTTCCATTAGTGGCTTGGTCTCATCGGGAGTCAACAGACTAAATGAATCTAAAATGATGTCTTTAATATCTTGTAGTACCTACTTCTGCCTTTCCTCCCTTTTAAGAATTTCTTGATGCTTTTTCTTTTCTAGAAATTTTTGTAGTATGCTCATCTATTCTATGGTTATTGTATCATAGTCATACTTGGGAAAAATGATTTTTTCATCAGGGATCACATCTCCATGTTGTATGACTTCTTCTACCTCTGATGAACTCAAGCTTGGCACTGAGATTTGTAATGGACTTGCATCTATTCTCAGCTTCTGAAGAGTTTGTGTGGAAGGAGTGCCAGATGCTAGTAAGGTTACCAGGGCTTGGATGGCTATTTGCTCCTTCATTCTGGGTGTCTACTCTATCTCTTAAGGCTTTCCCTATTCTATCACAATGACTTGAATTTCACCTTGATTTTATGTTGTAGGTGCAAATAAGTCTATCTGACCTGTATCTTGTTGTTCTATAGTAGCAATTTGTGTTTCAATTGTACTCATCTCTACTATATCTATTGACATTATAGTCATTTTTTTTATTAGTGGCATACACTTATTTAGATTGCAAGTATCTACTGAGCACATATTAATAGTGTTAACCAGGCATTTCAATATCAACTAAGTTCTACAATTGGTACCGAGTCTAAGAGATGGTATTCAGTTTGCGTTGAGCAGTTACTACCAAGGTGGTGGTCAGTAGTATAAACTAAGCATCTCAGTGTATACCAAGTTTATCAGTGCAAACCAAGTTGTGTAGTGCTTACTAAGTTTGTAGTTAATGTGATATGAATCTAGTGCTAACCGTGCTCCTAGTGATAGCATTGACCAAGCTATGTAGTGTGAATTGAGTGATTCAATTTATATGATGAGTTTCATAGTATTTTTTGAGTTACTAGTGCAGGTTGAGTTCAAGGCTACTTGGAAGTGATCTATATGGACTGAGATTCTATGTCTACTAAGTGCATGATGATGCCAAGCATTGACATTGCATGCTAAGTATGAAAACCTCATTTAGCTAGTCTTCAGAACTTGAGTTCCTACAATTGGGCCGACTTTGTGGTTTTTGTCTAAACTTGTATTGTGGCCAACTTTATAATTTTTAAACTGGATTGGTATATATGCAACATATTGTATCACATCCAATGCAAGGAATGGAAGTGATGTAATAAGAAATGAAGAGCGAATTGAAAAGGCTATAGTAGTATAAGGAGTGGCATAGATTTATCTATCACAAAAAGATGATTACTATACTCAAAGGAATCTCATTCAACAAACCAAGTTGCAGATCAAAGATCAGCTATTGTTTCATCCTAATAGGTGGATTAGTCAAATCCTTTCACAAGGCAGACTTAACATTCTTATGTAAATCTTTTTATCGAGTGCATGCTGCATTGTATGTTTGTAAATCCTTTTGCAAGTTGGATCTAGCAATCCTTATTGCTCCTAACAAGGTAGATCATCAGAAGTGCTCATTGCAAGCCTTAGCAGGCCAACTTTATATTGTAGTACTAAAGATTGTGGGTATCATCTCCACCCCAATTTTACTTTCTATTTGGATGGTTTTTGGGTCACCAAATTGTGTGTCAAAGTGTTATGAATTTTTTAATACTTTCAATTTCTCATACATGTAATTAGATTAGAATACTCATAAAGGATTAATTTCTAATTATGGATTAAGTTTTATAGGTTTCTGATTCACCCCTCCCCTCTCAGTAGTTTAGCCTATCATAATATTTCCAACAATTGGTATTAGAGCTTTGTGGTTCTTAGGAAAGAAGTTTAACAACTTGAGCAAAGATCAAAGGCTATGTAGGTATTCAAGCTTGACAAGGCTATTGACAATGAGAAGCTAGATTTGGAATTGGCTATTGGACAACTCAAGAAAGAAAAAGAGAAACTCTCTCAATCCCTTAAATGAAGAAAAGATCTTGCAATCCAAATGAATGACCAACTCTACATTGAAGAAAGAATTGAAGACATCCATTCTAGTAATTCAGATGAAACTGTTGAAGCAACTAAAGAACTATTTGAAAAGAATAGTACTATTCAAGAAGAAGTAAGAAAACTAAGAAGAGAGAAATAAATTCAATTAGTAAGATTGTGTGAAGTCATGGAAGAGAAAAACATGATAAAAGAAGATATAGAAGGAAAGAAAAATGAAATTCAGCACCTATCCCTTCAGTAGATAGACTTCATTGATCAGCTCACCAATGCAAATGAACAAATCATGAATCTAAGATTAGAGAATGAAAGATTACAAAATGATCTAAACATTGAAAGGAAAACCAATGAGAAGATGATGAAATATCAAGGAGACATGAATCAATTCAATGACCAAAGCCATTATAGACAAAAGGGAAAAACAAGAATTGGATATAAAGAAGTAGGTGAATCATCCAAGCAAGAAGCTCAAAAAAATCAAAGACCTACTTGCAGTCACTATGGTAAGATTTGGACACATTGGAATGAATTGTGTAAAGCATCACATGAGGACAAGAGACACTACCAGAAGATGATGCAAGAGCATCTTAGGCTTGCTTGTAATCTTGCATGTTTGGAGGAATTTTGGTTAAGTTTTGAGGATAATAGAGCTTGGATTTTGGTGGATTTATGATTTCATGGTTAGGGATGTGTTGGAGACACACTAGGGAACCTTTCCTTATCATTGCATAGAGATTGGATGGATTGAGTTGAAGTTTGAACTGTTTGTACCTTGTTGCAGTAACTATGTTTTCTAGTTTGTGGATGCCTATTACAAGATGTATAACTAATTTTGTGCAATGAATGAAAGGATGTTATTTTCAAGAATTTAAGAGGACCTAGAGTACTTCATTTTTTTGAAGGAAAAATTTCTAGTTCCTCATAAGTTGGGAGATATGGAAATTCTCCCAGAGTATCAATTTCTAGCAGTCTTGCGTGATAGTTTTCTATGCTTGAATTTTAGGATGGATGTGCACTTATCCTTGGTGAATCAGCTTTTAAACCTTTAAGGGATTTTAGAGGACCTAAATTTATACCTTTAGTTCAAAGCATTAGTTCTAATTCAATCAGATCTAGGAGGTATTGCATTTTTTCTCAGATATCAATTTCTAGACATTTAATTGTTGTTGCAGGATGACTTGTGGCTCTTCAAGTATTTGATGTTAAGTTTTATTTAAGTTGTAATTGCTAGGCCAACTTGTGGCTTAGATTAGTATAAGTAGGAGCCTTTTGGAGTCTTTAAGTCATGTAGTTGGGGTAGAAGGAAGGATAGATGTGAATTTGAAGTGCTACAACTGTGGCTTAGGAACTAGAGGATCTCTTGGTGGACCTAAGGGTACAAGTGTGGATTCTTCTTGGTGTTCTTATCTAGTTGTGTATCTAGACTAGCTAGTGTTTGGGTTGGATCTTGAGGGATATTGCAAAACTATTATTGTAATTTTTGTGGTATTTTTCCCTGACCCTGAAGGCCTTATAGCTAGGCATATTGCATGTACTCAGTTATATTTTATGAACAAAATTATTATAATTTGGTATCAGATCTTGCATTATTGCTTCTTGCTATTGTGTTTCCACTATGTGGTTATATAGCTAGGGGCTATGACATCTCCTTTTGGGATTCTCCTACCTTGCATTGTGTCAAGTTGTATGAGAGAAAAGGTTGTTCTTGAGTGTGTTGATAGATAGCCAAAGCTAAGGTAGTTTACACCAGGATTTGAGAAGAAGGTTGATCTTGTGGCTAATTGATCTTTTGGATTGGTGGATTTATTGCTTAGGGTTTGCTAAAATTTTGGAAGATGCCTCCAAGAAGATTGGACCCTAGGGAAATTGTTGATCTTAGTGATGTTGTAGAAGAATGGATCTCAAAGAAGGTCAATACAGATTTTAGATCTAAGATGGAGGAGGTTAAAGCCAATTTTAGATCTTAGATAGCATTGATGAAGAGTGACATGGTTGCTGAAATTGTAAATGCTTTAGGTGGTGTACCTAGGTATGTGGGTATTGAAGGTAGTTATGAGGAAAGTTGCCGAAGACTTTGAAGTTTCCAGATCAAGTAGTAAGGACATAACTGATCATGTGGAGAGACCTATTGGAATTAGGGATGGTTAGCTTGCTCAACCTGGATCTCAATTGAAGCTAAAGCATATGATGGAGGTTTCTAGTTTCTCGAGTACTTTGAATCCTAAAGAACTGATTGATTGGATTGGTGAATTGGAAGACTAATTTGAGCTTGAGGATATTGAGGATCCACTTAGAGTAAGGTTGGCACAAACTAAGCTAAAGGGACATGCTTCTCTTTGGTGGAAAAAACTACAAAAAGATAGAGAAGAGGAAGGTGAAATGAAGATCACTAGATGGAGGTTGATGGTGACTAAATTGAAAGCTAAATTCATTCCTACTAATTATGAACTTGAGTTGTTTAAGAGGTTGCAAAAATTGAAGCAAAAAGATATGATTGTGAAGGATTATACTAAGGAGTTTTACAAGTTGACTATTCGGTCTAGACATAGAGAATTATCAAAAGAGAAGGTAGCTAGGTATAGAAATGGTTTGAGATTCAATATTTAGGATGAGGTTGGTATGTTGAATATTTCTTTAGTTGAGGATGCTTATCAATATGCTTTGAGAGTAGAGGAGAAGCTAAAGAGGAAGAATCAAGGTAATTCTTGAGGGGAGGTGAAGCAGGATAGCTTAGTGCAAGCTAAACCAAAAGCAGAAGGTGAACCAAAACCTATTGAATAGAAAAGAAGGATAGGTGGAGGTGGGTTCAGTGGTGATTGTTTCAAGTGTGCTCAAGAAAGGCATAGATCTTTTGAATGCCTGATTGGGAGGACAACTATTGTTGTGAATCAGGTTGTAGTGTAGGATAGTCAGCCTAAGAAAGGAGAGAGTTTGTTGGCTTGAAGAGTACTAGTTGGTGAGAGGACATTGGATTCCTATCAAAGAACTAGTTTTTTCAAGACTTTTTGTAAGTATGGTGGTAAAATCTGCAAGGTGATTATGGATGGTGGTAATACTGATAACCTTGTTGTTCAAGATATGGTTCAAAAACTTGGTTTGAAGAGAGTGAGACGTCCTTATCCTTATCAGATTGGTTGGTTGCAAGGTGAGCATGCTTTGGAAGTGAGGGACAAATGCCTTGTTGATTTTCAGATTGGGTAGTATAAGGATCAAGTGCTGTGTGATATTGTGGATATGAACAGTTGTCATGTGTTACTTGGCATACCTTGGTAGTATGATTGTAGGGTTGTGCATGATTGTGTTACGAATGTGTTTATTATTGTGAAAGGTTGTAGAATTTTTTCCTTGATTCCTTTGTAGAATGAAGAGCTTAGTAGGAGGAACCTAAATATTGGTAGCTAAGTCGAGTTGGCAGATTTTGAGAAGGTTGGAGATCATCATGGAAAGCAGACCTATGGAATACATGTGGTGGATGTGAAGAATAACAAGAAAAATAAGGGAAAAAGTTGCAAGTTGAAGACTTGGAGGAAATGAATGTGAATAAACAATTTTGAATTTATGTGTTGAATCCCAAAATATGTTCTTCCAGTTACTAGAACATCTTTTCGAACCTGTGGTGTTTGATGAAGTAGCATCCTAGGCTTGCTTGCAATCCTACATGTTTGGAGGAATTTTGGTTGTGTTGAGGAGCATCGAGCTTGGATTTTGGTGGAGTTATTCTTTCATGGTTAGGTATGTGTTTCAAACACATTGGGGAACCTTTCCTCATGATTTTATGGAGAATGGATGGATTGAGTTGAAGTTTGAGCTATTTGTACCTTACCGTTGGAACTGTGTTTTCTAGTTTTTGGGTGCCTATTTTAGGATGTATACCTAATTTTTCACAATAAATTAGAGGATTCTATTTATAGGGATTTTAGAGGTCCTAGATTACTTCCTTTTATCAAAGGAACAAGTTATAATTCCTCACAAGTTGGGATATATGGCAATTATCCTAGAGTATCAATTTCTACCAGTTTTGCATGATAGTTTTCTATGCTTGGCTTTTGTGATGGATGCACACTTATCCTTGGTGAATCAGCCTTTTCACCTTTAAGGGGTTGTAGATGACCTAAAATTATACCTTTAGTTTGAATCATGAGTTCTAATTCAATCAAATCTAGGAGATATTGCAATTTTTCTTGAATATCAATTTTTGAACATTTAATTGTTGTATAATCATTTATACATGAGGGTAGCTGAAGTCTTTGGTTTTGAATAGACCGATCTATGAGATCAAGGTGCATAATTGAAAGTGGAGTAGAGGCTTTGAGGTTATAAATGTGAAAGGAGTCATCTCTGGTGATGAGAAAGGTCAAGCCCGCAAGGAAGACTGTAAATGAGTCAGCATAATCCACTAAGGCAAGTTGTAAATCCAACTCATCTAACTCTACACAAGACTCATCAACTTCATTAGGTTGAGAAACATAGGAATGTTACACATCTATACCCAATTCATAAGATGAACTAGAAAGGATTCACACTCATGTTCTCTAGAATCAATGCTTTGATCCTAGGCCACAAGTTGAGTGATAGTTCTCCTAATTCTTTCTGTATTAGGATTCTCAATGTTGGATTCATCAATTTAGGTTGTCTAGAATTAGGTGCTTGGATTGTATAATAATTGAATAATAAATCTTCCCACAAAGAAGGGAGGTGGAGGGGACAAAATCAACTTTTGGAGCAGTGGTAGCTAGAGGTTGAGCTTTTTCTACTAAATCACTTGTAGTGAGTAGATGGTCTCTATCATAAATGGGAATATTTTCCTCAGCCCCAAAGCTTAAACCAATTTTATTTTTATTCTTATGATCTTTATTTTAATTGATAGGTTTAATAAGAGCATGTTTTTTGTTGCTCAAAAGTCTATGACCCGGGTAGTCCATCTTCTTGAGAAATTGAGTACAACTTCATTGATTGGTTGTTCCTCTCTATAAATCCAGTACCTAACTATTTGTTCTTCCTTTTCATATTCTAGAGGAATAGAGGATTGGATAAAGGTACCATAAAAAGTCAAAGCAGAAGCTGAAGGCTTTGTCTTCTCAAATGGTTTACCATAAGAACATGGGGAAATAGGTGACACTACAATGGAGTCCAAGGTATACTCCCCCATGCCAATACTCATCATTTTTTATTTCTTTTCACATTCTATAAATGATGGTCTAATGTCACTAGAAGGTCAATTATGTGGCACTAGTGATTCTGCATTAGTAAGCATCTTGGTAGACATGGAATTGTTACCTGGGATCATAATCTCTGCACCACTAAATTGAAACTTAATACAATGATGGTACGTTGATAGTAAAACTTGCATGTCATGAATCCATGGCCTATTTTACAAAATATTATAAGCCAATGGGTGTTTAATGCTTGGAAGGCTACATCTTTCTCTGTAGGACTCACATGATAGGAAGCACAACTAGACCTTTGGAGGATCATTTAGCTTCATCATATGATTTTATGGTTATCTTTTGTCTAGGATTGATTACAAATTTGGATATCTCCAATTTTTGAATTACACTAAAGGAAACAATATTTAACCCTACACCAATGTCTATCAGTAATCATTAGACTTGGGTGTGGTAGATTTGAACTTCAATGTAAAGGGAAAGACTATGAGGATGACTAAGAGGCTTGTCATCTTCCTCTGAAAAATTGAGATAGTGTGGTGAAGATATGTAATTCACCATAGCTTTGAACCTCCAAGAATCAATATCTATATGGATATTAGTCATGCAAAAATCTTTCTCTAGGATCTCTTTGTGCAAAGGAGACAACTCTAAAACTCAAATATGGAAATTTGTGTAGGAGTTCATTGCACTTGACTTACAAGGTCATAGCTATTTATAGAAGGTGAAGCCATTTTTTTGGAAGATGAGGCTTTCTTGGGATCACTAGGTACCTTAAGAACAACCTTAGACTACCCTCAAGTGACAATGTTCAAAGTCTCACAATGAGAGGAATCTACCACCCTAAGCAAAACTAGTAATCTAGTAATATCATAGTGTTAAAAGGAGATATGTATTCTCAAGACAACCATAAGTATCTCATCATTGGTGTCATATTTAAGTTCATCATCAAATGTAGGTCTCATCTTGTAAATGCTTTTATTTATGGTCTTGATCACGTTGATGACGTTATCTATGTTGGCATAAGTATAGTTAATTTTGGCATCATGAATTTTCTTATTGTTGTTTGATGTTTCTCATTCTCATACATATCGATAGTATCCTTAAAGGCCTTGTGATATAAGTTATTATCTAATCTATCTATGATATACTTTCCTTCATCAAATAGGGCATGGGTAAAATCCTTGAGTTTTAAACAATTATCAGTATTGTAGATGTTATTTTGATGGTAAATGCAAAATTGGTCGTCTCCCCACCAATCAGGTTTTATAGTTAGGTTGTAAGGTTGTGATTTGGAAAGAAATGTGATAATATTATTAGAAAGAAAAAATTTCAAGACCACTTCATACAAGTCAACTATTGGGGTGTACATGTGTTTGGGTTTGGAGGGCATCTTAACCTTGTCGAAAGATTGTGTTTTTGTGGTCTATTGTTGTTTAGCAACATATATATCATTGGTTAAGTGGAAGATTAGATCCTTAGTTTTAGAAGTGTCTACAACTCCATTATTGATCACATACTTTTTTTTTTCTATGGCTTGCTCTTATTCTTCCCATTTTCATTGTCATTTTTATCCTTGCTTAAGACAATGTCTCCCCTTTTTACAGCATCATCTTTAATATGATGGGCACTTTCAACTATGTCATTGAAAGTTATAATCAATTTCTTCTTAAGATCATAATATAATTTAGGTATGAGTGTATTGAAGAAGATACCAATCTTTTTAGTTTCAATATTTTTTGGGGGATACCTAGAATGTAGTGCTCTCCATCATTGTAAGTGTGTGGAAAATGGTTCTTCTTGTCTTTGTTTTATGTTACAAAGATCCAACATGAAGATAGGGTGTTGTATGTTGTATGCATATTGTTGGATGAACAATTGTGCAAGTTTATCAAAATATTTAAGAGGATAAAACAACTTAATAAACCATTCCATGGCTTCTCCCCTTAAACTCATAGGAAAGAGCCTCATGAGGTATGTGTCCTCATGCATGAAGTCTATGCTAAGAGCATCGAAGTGTCATACATGATCATACAGGTCACCATTTCCATTATATTTGTCATACATGGGAACCCCTATATCTTGAGGAAAAGGCACCATATAGGGACTTCTATTGAAAGGAGGAGAACAAGGCACCATATAGAGAATTCTATTGAACGAGAGAGAAAATATGTTTTCCACAAAGGAGGTTTTGGGTTTCTCTCTTGTCACTTTCATTTGGGCAAGTTAACTTTGCAGTTCTTCAATCTCTTTTCTTAGGATCTTAGCTTTAGTTGGCTCTCTTCTTTAGATGATCTTTTGGATGTCATAATCATGAGGGATCTTCCATCCCCAATTAGTCATGTATTAAAAATATTGGTCTTCATTTTGTTCTAAGGCTTTGAGTATAAGTTTTTGGAGAAAATGATCTTGTTGGAATCTCATGAGGTCTTTACTAGTAACCCCATTTTCTACCTCCTTCTCATGGTGTCAGTCTAAGGGTTCGGGTGGTGAGGAACATCCTGATGTGTGTGTCCTTTCAAATCTTGGAAAATTTTTGTTCCCATTGTTGCCACAAGAAAGGTTGTTCGTCAATGGATTATAGTTGGCATGTACATATCTATTTTTAAACTCATGTGTGAGCACTAGTCTTAGTGTGTGGTTGAGACATTTTCCTGGTAGCCATATGCCTAGCTTCTTCTAATATTTATCTATCCAACCTAGCTTACTCTTCTCTAAGTGCAAAGAGGTCTTCTAGGGATTAGTTCCTCTCCTTGAGATTCATGGTGAGTGAAACACTATCCATAGCTCTAGGAGTGTTTGTTAGCTTAAAGAATAAATTTGACAACTGAGTGTCAATACACTTAACCAAGATCAAAAGTAAGTGCCAAGTAAGATAAAGTGCTAAGTGATAACAAGTGCCGAGTGATAACAAGTGCCGAGTAATAACAAGTGCTGAGTGATAACAAGTGCCGAGTGTTAACAAGTGCCGAGTACAACATGTGCTGAGTGATACAATTTTGTTTAGGTGCCGAGCTATCTAGGAAACAACATGTGCCGAGTATCAGAAATACTTCAGGAGCTGAGTAACTCATTAGATCAGCATAAAAGTTTGAAATTGCACAAACTATGATGCAAACAATTTTTGCAGCCGACAGAAGGTAAACTTCGAGGGATTTAATGATATAATCAAATCTTTTATTTTTCCCATGCAACTCACATGCAGCCAATAAGAAAAATAATAAAGGCATGCAACCAATCAGTAAATAAAACAAGTATTGAGCAAGAAATTGAGATTCAATATGGATCGTAGATCCAAATCAAACCCTAAGTCTTTGAAGTCTTTATAAGGAAGATGAAATTTCATTGTACATATATGGAAGGACATACAAGGGTGCATAAGAAAATTTATTTTCAGAAGCAAGGGTTATCAGATCACAAAGGATCAAGATCAAAAGAAGGCGGAAAAGGAGCCTGCATTCAGCAATCAAGGATTGTAATCTATCAGGTTTATTGTATCTAATACTCTCTAGCAATTGTATTAGAATGAAAATCCTATGGTGATAGGTTAGCTTTACAACTATTTTGTAAGATCCTTTTGATTAGGCGATTAAAATCCTTTAACCGGGTGACACTTCATGTTAAGTGTTTGTAAATCCTCTAACCAGGTCACTATTAATATAGTGTAAAGCCTTTAATAGGGAAAACCATCAGAAGTGGTTGAACAATAGTGCTGTAGTAAATTTTTGTGGGTATCATCCCCACCCCAGTTTTACCTTCTTATTCCTGGAGGGTTTTTGGGTTACCAAAATTCCGGTGTTAAGTGTTATTGATGCATGCATTTTGTTACATGTTTATTTGATGTATTTACATGCATGCAATTTACTTTAAGATAGAAGTTTTATTGACTAAAGTGTGATACTTATGATTCAACCCACCCCCCCCCCCCCCCCCCCCCTCTCATAAGTACTCTTTCCATATTTGAGTATTCCAACAATTGGTATCAGAGCTAGCCAGGTTCTCACAAGGAAAAGCCTAATAGCTTGGAGGAAAAGATCTAAAGATGGAAGCTTTCAAACTTGGGAAGATCATTGAAAATCAGGTGATAGATGTGCAACTTGCTCTGCATAGCTTGGAGGAATTTAGAAACAAATTGAGAAACTCATTAAAAAGGAGGAAGGATCTAGCCATAGCTGAAAATGATATACACTACAAGGAGATTGATACCACCAATATATTTTCCAGTGGAGACACTAAAGAGTTTGATGCAACAATAGCAGAACTGATGGAGAAAAATAAAATTCAAGCAGATGAGATAAGAACTCTCAAGATGGAACATGAATCACAGGCTATAATGATATGTGAAATTACTCAACAAAAGAAAAGAGCAGTTGATGATAAGGTCATGATGGAAAATGACAAAAGGAATCTTGCAAATAGACTTGAAGAAAAATGTACTGAACTAACAAGGATCTCAAACATGCAGATGGATACACTTGCCCAAATGATGAACCTTCATCATGAACTCAATGTAAAGGATATTGAGATCTCTACCTTGAAGATGCAAAATGAACAAATGCAGAATGAATTGAATAGAGAAAAAGAGGTAGCAGAGAATCTCAACAAATCAAGTGAAGCAATCAAGTATTTTGAACAGTTGCTGAAATCACCAAAATCTGCCCATGATACATCAGGACTTGGATATAACAACACTGAAGTTGGAGAATCATCAAAGAGTGCAAAACAAAAAAGTGAAAAAGGTAAAGATGTTAAACCTACATTTAATTTCTATGGAAAGAAAGGACATACATCTAATGTCTGTAGAAGCAAGAATGCCCATCAGCATGACAAACCCAAAAGCATAAATCATTGTCATAAATGCAAGAAGCAAGGTCATCAAGCATATGAATGCAGAACCCAAATTATCAAGACATCAAGATTTGATGGTGTTAGTGAACAAATTTGTCCTTTTAATTGGTTTACCAAATTGACTCTATACCCCAAATATCACAAAGAACAAAATCATTCACTGCAGTTGAGGAAGCATTCTTATCCTACTTTACACTTCCTCTCTGAATTTCTAAAGGTAAAACTCCCTTATTAGATTTGAAATGAATTTGAAATCATTTTCACACTTTTCCCAAAGTGCATAAAGATCTCTCAACTACTCCTGGGTAGTGAGGTAATTATATATAAAAAATGAAATGCTCGAAGATGAACAGACTGAACTAATGTAGAGAAGAAAATTCACTTCAAAGAATGAACCTCCACTTAAATTTCAACATGTATCATTAACAATGAATGAAAAAGAACTTTTAAAGAACTTACAATCAAACAACATCAATTTGGGATTTTCAAAACGTCGAATCAAATTCACAAAGTAATAATAATTCAACACTCTGAACACAAAGTCTCAAAGCATAATTTGAAATTTTCCATATATGTATATTCGAACTTTAATGCACCAAGTCCTTGAAAGCCAAAACATTCATATACCGGTTCCCAAAATATGGTTATCAAAATCAAATCTATGTTAAAACATTGCTATCTAATCTCTATTTTCTATCTCCTATTTGCTTCCTCTCTAAAAAAAAAAACACAGTTCAATGCCCTAGCATTTGTAGTTTTTCAAACCTGAAGGGCCTCCATTAAAACTCAGCCCTATCGGATTGGTACAAGAAACAATTATAAAACTAAAAAAAATAGTTATAAAAAAGAAAGCCCCAACAGGCGACCATTCAACTCCCAGTATCCGTGTCAGTTTTCTCCTCTCCTCCAACGGTTTGACGCACCAGCTTCCAATTGCGAAACGTGGATACAAATTCTTGCATAGCATGGGAGTATGGGTTCTTCAAGCTCATCACACGGGCTCTGTATGCATCTTTTTTCCACTTATACTCTTTTATCTTTCAGTTCTGATGTGGCATCAAGCTCTCATTAAGGTGCAACATAGATTCAATGCTTGCCAAGGAGGTGAAATCATCAGCCTTCGGCGATTCTTCATCCCTGATTTGTTCTACTGCCCTGGTGAAACTCTTGATTAACATTTTAGTGTCTATATTCCCTTCCTCAAATTGTAAGATGCTCGTAGGATTGATAATATTTATGTCCTTTACTAGCTCCTCATTCATTCCGGTGATTTTACTTTCGATGCTTTGTATTTCTTTGATGGTCTCTTTGTAAATGGACTCTTTCCAACACATATTGTTCTTCAGAATGAAAAGTATGCAGGGGTCCATGGCCTTCATAGGATTTTCACTCAGGAATTTGGGGACCCCAAAATCTTCAACCTCTGAGACCTGTAGAACCATAGCTTGACAACGTGCTAATTCTGTTTTCCATATTGGGATCAAGGTTTGAATCTCCCCTAGAAGCATCTCACCTTCGGAGTAGATGCTGACAACTTCAGAAATGAATTTATTTCCTTGATTTATTATGTTATTCTCCTAGTTAGTCATAGCATCAGTTAACAGTTTTCCTTTCTGCGTCTGTTTCATCAATTGTTGGCTCTCAACAGAGTTGGGGTCAAAAGGTTGTGGAACCTGAATTATAGGAGAATCTCCTAGGTTGATCAGAGAATCAATATATGCGGCCATCGTCACCACCATTGCCTTTAGCTCTTTCTTTTCCTTGGAATCTCTCTCTGATTGTGTGAGCATGTGGTCAGTAGAGAACTTAAAGAAATTGTTGCCAGTACTCCTATTTATAGAACCTAATTCAAAAGAAGTAACTTGGAACCCTTCATCCTCGATCTCCCCAAATTCTTTCTTTTGTTTATAAGTGGCCACCGTTGCTGTGATTTTTCCTGTCACCGAGTTTTTGGTGAGGCAAGCATCCATTTTTACTTTCTTTGTCTTAGAACCTCTGGCCGCATATCTAGTGACTATGTCCTTTACTAGTGTGGATACCGACTGCAGACTCCGTTTCTTGTTGATTGAATTTGACAACCACGAAGGGACAGAAGAAGTGGTTGATGTTACCTGAGTGTCCTGAGTTGGAGTTAAGAATTTAGGCTGATCTATTCTTGGGGCTTCAATGAATTGGACTTCACCATCTACTTCGTCAGGGGAAACAAATTTATCATCTGAACTTTGCCCCTGAGATGTCATCTTCTATTTTTGAACACTAGGCTTCTTTGAGACTTTGAATTTGGATTGGGATCTCGTCCTAGGAGCCATAGCTTGTGAATGGGGAGAGGATTTTAGTTTCTTTTCTAGAATTGGTGTGTCCCCTGCAATATGAGAAAATGGAATGTTAGATTGAAGTGGTCCTAGGGAAGAAATCACCCTAGGAGAAGACTCATTGATATTTCCTCCCTTTTTCCTCTGTAGCCAGTCATCTGTATAGGTCAATATGGATCTAGCTCTCAAATTAATATCATCTTCCTCCTCTTTTCTCTAGTCTACTGCTAGAAACTTTGCCTCATTTTATTCTTCCAAACCAGGTTCAATTAAGTATGAATTGTCTTCAATAATTCCTTGTGTTTTGAACTTCAATCTGAACGAATTGATTTGTTGTATGGTTAATCTAGAATGGTCTTTCTTCAAGACCTCTTCTTCATTTCCACAGTCTCTCCATAGATCTTCTAAATGAGGCGTGTCCAAAAGATTTACTTCAAGGCCAAGGGTTAGAGCCGCATATCCCCTACTATCAAAGTTTCTCCTGCTATGGTAGAAACCAAGATTGAATCCCAGCAAATTGTTTCCAATGATGGAAGAATTATTCATATTAGCATAGACTAAGGAGTCCAGTGTGATAGGGAAAGCTATTTCCCAATTCTCCTGAGGAAGATTATCTTTAATGACTGAGAAAAGCTACCTGCATAATTCGGCCAAAATGAAACAATCGAGAGCATATCGGGGTAATTTCAGAGGTTCATCCTCAAAGCCTCCAAATCTTAAATATGTGAACCTGGGAAATTGAATGAAATGACTCCCATATTGTTGAACTAGCTTCTATGCCTCAGAAGAAAGTTGTGGCACCTAAACACACTTTAGATTCAAATAAATGCTTCCATACACTACATCATGCACCTTACGAACATCTTCTAAAACTCGTTCTTTTTGCAATAAAGGACAATACTAAAAAATGGTTATTTCTTCGTTCCATACCCCATGTGGAAGGATAGTGAGATCACATGTACAGACAATACAATAAGTCAAATATGAAGCCATATAGAAATCCTCACAAGATTCTTTGGCCCTTTTGAGTTGATTCCTCAAGGAATTGGCAATGATCTCCGCCCAATCCATCCACTGTTCGCCTTTCAAGATAATTTCAATATATCTATACATCCATTCTTCAAACAAATAGACATCAACTAAACCCTTCACCCTGTGCAATAATACAACCAGGTCATGTATATGGGGTTTCATGTGATCTTTCGTAATGACTTTGGGTAGCCTAGACCCACCTCCATAGTTAACTTCGGTCCATTTTCTAGCAAGGGTGTTTCAAAAAATGTTAGGGGTTTCCTGGCATTCAGCCAAAGCTTGAGTGGGTAAAAATGTGGCAAAGGTATTTGTTGTTAATCGTAAAATAGATGAAATGGTTTCCCTTGAGATAGAAAGTATTGTGTTTCCATTCGCATCTATTATGCTTCTACTCCTAACATCGTAATGGTCAATGCAAAGTTGCAGAAGTTCAGGGCTTACAAAAGCAGGAGGAAAGGTAGCGGCTTCAATCAACCCACTTGTTAACACTTCCATGCACCCCTTAACCTCTTTGGTATTCTCAAGAAAATTCGTTTGCAGCTTTTCCACATTTACCCCTTCTAAATTTGTATCACAGATCACTGGTCTCTTATATTCTAGGCTACAAGCATTGCCGAAAAAGTGCAAGACTGACTTCATTTTCAACAAAACAAGCAAAATCTCTGCTAGACAATCCTTTGGAAAACAACAGATTTGCAGAATAAAACAAAGATGTCTCAATTCTCACCTGCTTTATGCTGAAAACCAAACGACTTCCTCTACCTTCCTTAACAGCTCCTTCTCTATTACAAAGTAGTTTACTAAGCTACTGAACGGTTTTATTAAAGGAAAGATTTGCATATGGAAGTACTGGATCATTAATGGAAATGATGACATATCACCCCATATCAACCTTGGCACATTCAAAAAATTGTAGCATGAGCTTTCCATTTAATGATTTCCCTTTTCACATAAATCAACAATGATTGGTTTCGTACAATATTTGATCATTCTTCAAGTCGAAGATCTTTTCTCCCACTCCTAATGATGATGACTTCCTCCTTGGAAAAAGAACAAAATCTTTTGATTTTTGATATCTAACACAAGCCTTAATTGATTATGGAAAGGTTGCACACCATATTTTAGAAACAAATTATCGCCATCCGTTCTGATCAAGAACTACTTTGAACTGCTTTGAACTGAGACTCAAAGTGGTTCAAAGTGCTTCAATGAAGGCCACCACATAAAGAGAACTGCCTGCCAAAGGAAGAAGCATTAGTATGAAAATCTTAGGTTGAACTACTTCGAACTACTTTGAATTAAGGTTCAAAGTGGTTCAAAGAAAGGAGATCACAACTGCGGAAGCTTGTTACAACAACTTCAAGGGGCAGAGAAGGCAAAGTGATGGGGAGAAGACTTCAAACAAATATAGGTAGAGGGAGGTTGAAAGAGGTCCCTAGGAAAAGAATTGGGTGACTCTACACACAACTAACAGATGGACATTGTTATAATTGCAAAAAGTATGGACATAGAGCTTTTGAATGTAGATCAAAGTCTATGTGGATAGTAAATCAACTAGCAAAGACATCAAACTATGAATTTTGGGATTACAACACCAGGTACAGCTGTCACTATTGTCAAGAATATGGACATATTCCACAGAACTGCATAAGAACACATTTTAGAGGGAACTACAAAAGATGGTTGAGTCAAACTACATGTTTCAGTTGCTTAAAAACTGGTCATGTTAGCAGAAATTGCCCAACAAGATCAAAGGCATCAAGTTCTGAGTTCAGCAATGGAAAGGCAAAGATAGATGTTGGACATATCAGAAGTGAAATGAATAAGACATGGAGGAAGAAAGATGATTCTAGCACATCAAGTACAGAGATCACTTCACCCAATAGGTCAAGTGATCACACTTCATCAAATTAAGCAAAGAACAAGTGTGAGGGATTGATAAACCAAGTTACATCATAGATCAGTCCCAAGACATATAAGAACTGCAAAAAATAAATCAGCATAAACAAAGATGCTAAGTCAAAATTGAGAACTTTTTGAAGATATGTCAAAGTTGCCTTCAGGAGCCGAGTTTCTAACAATGACCAAGTTGATAGTTGATGCCAAGCTATGAAATATCAATAGGAGCCGAGTAAAGCAAAACACAATGGGAGCCGAGTCATGAGGAAACCTTTCAAGTGTCGAGTAGACAGTTGGTAGCGTACTAAGCATTTATTACTCTATTTTTAAGGGTACATAAATTCAATTTTTGATCATTTTCCCACCATTCGAACAAGAAGCAAAGCTGAAAAAGAACAGAGAAGATCAAGATCAGCTCAGAAGCCATTTGTGAAGATTTCAACAGAAATTCAAGACAAATTTCATCGATTTAAGGTATTTTACTTAAGTGCCGAGCTACGTAGGACTTATAAACTTGTTTAAATTATAAACCCTAGTTTGGAAAACAATGGCATCTGGGTCAGGAACCACTAAGGGTATAGAGAGTCATGAAGTTCAGTTGGTCAGCAACAAAGTTAAACAACCTGAATTTAAGCCCATTCTAGAAGTAGCATACAAGAATGATCCTGCAGGTGCATTATCAGTTATTCTGGATAAAGTTGTTATGGTCCAAGATGTTCGCAGATGTTATAATTGCAAAATTGGTGCCATAGGAGACTTAGAAATTCATAATGCATATGATAAACTGTGTGAAAACAAAGTACTAAAAAATGAGTTTTCAATAATAGAAAGAAAAGGATTGACCAAAACCCTAGCATTTCCAACTGTTTTGAAAACTGAATGGGTACAGATAGTTTTGAGCCAAATACATGATGGAGCTTTTTGGTTAGAGTCAGGGCCAGTAAAATTCACCAAGAAAACTATTCATAGGGTTACTGGTATTCCAACCCTAGATCGGCCAAAGACCCTGCGAAGTGACAAAAGGGAAGTAATAGAGAAAAATACAGGTGCCAAATGGAACAATAGAGGAATGACTATCGACACAGTCACAGATCTCCTACTAGATTTTGCTATGAGAATCATTTCACATAAATTCTATCAATCAAGCAGGTTAAACAGTGTACCTTGTATAGCAGTTGATGTTGCATACAAGATAATCAAAAGGGATCACACTTATGATTTGGCAGAGCTCATGTTTCAACAGATTAATGAAAATTTGGGAGCTATAAGGAAGAGCAAGGGAGCTCAATGCAAATTTGGATCAGTTTTGATGTGCATGTTTTTCTATCTGATGAAAGAATTTCCTTCTATGGGTAAGGTAAGATGGAATCCAGATAAAACAATTGTTGAACAAATTAATGGATACATTGAATAGATGGGTGAAAATTTTGATGCCCAAATGACTAGTTATTTTGAGGACTTCAAAAAGTCCATGAAACAAAGAATGAGAATTCCAGTCTCATTGACTGAGAAATATGAAAAAGATATTTGTTTTCTTGTAGATATAGATTATACTTACATACAAGCAGTTATACCTAGAGTAAGATGGCTTAGGCCACTAGGTTATGAACTTGATGTTGATCAAGCCTCTACAACAATAACAGCTCTACTTGCAGAAGAAGCTGATAAAAATGCAAAATTTTTTGGAACCTATGATGTTGTCAAATCAAAGGTTATAACAGATTTGAAGACTGCTTCAACAGTAAAGAAGAAAGAGAAAATGGTGAGACAAATCAAAAGAAAATTTGGCGTGCAAGAAGAAGAAGGAACAACATAAGAAGAAGGAGAAGACATTAAAGAAGAAGGAGATAAACTTCAAGGTCAGACTCAAGGGTTAGGAGAAGACAAAGAGGAAAGTGCTGAGGTAGAAGAAGCCAAGGAAGAACCAGTTAAGAGAAAGACCACAACTCCTTCTGCTCCTAAATCCAAGGGGAGGAAAGTAGCTGCCCCTACACCAAAGAGACCTACCACAAGGGCTGAAGCACAAAGAGCCCAAGAGGAGGCAAAAGGAAAGAAGAAAGACTCAAAGAAGACTGCTGCTGAGTCAAAGAAAAGGAAATTTATTCCCCAACCTGAAACAGATGAGGAGAAAACAGAGTCAGAGGACAATAGTCAATTTCAAGTGGTAAGACACAAACCCCAGACTGTTGTTGATAAATTATGTTCAAAAATTAGAAATAATGATTTAAAAGGTCTAAAGAACCTGAATTTTTCTAAGCTCACCAAAGAAGAGAAAAATAAATTAGAGGAATCTGTGTATGCTATGATGGCTGAGTATAATCACACACCTCTAGAATTAGATGAATCTATGCCAAGAGAATTGTATAAAATTGTAGAGGATAAATGGTATTTTTGTTTACAAATGGAAAAAGAAATAAAGGAGTCAACATTAGCAAGATTTTTGCCTAATTTGACTAAAGATCAAATAATAAATGTCGTAAAAAGGCATAATAACAGATTCACTCCCAAGTATAGAGCATTCAACATATTGCAGAATAAAATTGAAGAGGTAGTTACTAAATCCACAAGATTGTGGAAAATAATTTACAAGAAAATTGAAGATGTATATAATGAAGAATATAAGGCAGAGGCAATTGCCAAGAGAAAGGAAAAGAAATTATCAGAAACCAAAGAAAAAGAGAAGGAACTAGTGGAGAAGAAGAGTAAAGAAGAAAAGGAAGAAAAGGCACATAATGAGGAGAAAGAGGAAGAGAAAGATACAGCTGAGCCACAAGATCAAAGTATGCAAGACATACAGGTATCTCCTCCTAGTCCTCATCATGCCACCATCACACCTGCAAATATCATAAAAATAAAGGATGTTACAGGTACTTCAAATCTAAACATCAATCCATTAACTGTAGAGGATTTGGAAATCCTTGACCAATCATCACTAGCAGCAAAATTAAGTTCAAATCCTGTATTGGTCAGTGTTGATGAATTATAGAATCCAGAAGTCAAGGTAAAAGCACTAGTGCCACCCTCGACCATACAAACTATTGGCATTCTATTTCTTCCACCACCACCTCCACCAAGTATGGTCACTTATACACTCCAAGTGCCGAGTACAATAGCAGGGGAAATACAAGAAACATCTGAACAACCAACAAGTTCAACCCCACCTAGCAATCATAAAAGGGATATTCAAGCTGAAGAAAAAGATGAGACAAAGAAGGAGGAGACTAAAATAAAAACACTAGTCGCATTACCAAAATCTGGTACTCCAATACAAACTCTTCAGCAGCCGAGCACAGATGAATTACAGCTGCAAATCAGGACACCAAGCTCGAGCTCATCAAAGGCAGTCAAGAAAATTCACTATGGAGTTCCTAAGCTTGATGAAGAAATAAAGATCCCATATTATGAATCTAGCACTCTTACTGAAGAAAAGATTAATGAAATTCAGAGTGCATTAGACAAAAGGAGACAAGAAGCACTAAGAAATGAATACAAGCATAAACTTACATTGAATGAAATTAAAAATATATTCACAGAAGCTTTTTGCTTACAATCTCCAGATGAGTCAAGACCAATTATGGAACAACTATCTGATATAGTTGACCAGGTGACTAATGAAGACCAGGAAACAAATGTCAGATTGCTTGAATGGTCAAAAAAGAAGTTCCAAGGTAAAGTAAATACTAAAATATCCGGTGATATAGCACTGTCTAAAGAAGAACTGGCAAAGAAAGTTATAATAGTTAAAATTGTACTAGGAAACATCTTTTCCCTGTACAACAAGTTGTGTGATTTTTCCACATTCACACAGGACACTAGCTAGAAAATATTGAGCTTGGAAAACAATCTGAAAATTTCTAGCATGCAACTCCCCACAGATCCAGCTCAGAGTGAGAAGCATTTTGTCCAATCTTCACACACAAAGAGAGTTAGCTATCTTAGCAGCAGAGGAGGCAACACCAAAAGAAAAATTGATACAAATTCAATCATCAATTACTCCTCATTTGGAATTACTTCACAAGGAGCAGATAAATGTAGAGATAGTCCTTAGGAAAGACCCCAATCTTTCTTCATCTGATGGACTTGTACACCTAGCAGTAGAGATTGCCATCTAACATAAGACATTGGATGTCACATTAGCAAATTGGGATACAGCTTTGAAGGTACTCCTTGAAGTAAATAGCACATTTTTGGCTAAGTATGACATTTCATTGTAAGACCCTTGACATAAGTGTCAAAAAGGGGGAGAATAAGTAATAAGAGTTAAGTATAGGAATGAAATGATAAGTATGATAAAAGGGGGAGATAGCAAATTTTGGGAGCAAATTTTGAATGAAGGATAAATTACTGAGTCACATGGATCTTAATTAAGTGTTTTTGCCACTCATGTCAAAGGGGGAGATTGTTAGCTTAAAGAATAAATTTGACAACTGAGTGTCAATACACTTAACCAAGATCAAAAGTAAGTGGCGAGTAAGATAAAGTGTCGAGTGATAACAAGTGTCGAGTGATAACAAGTGCCGAGTGTTAACAAGTGCCAAGTACAACATGTGCTGAGTGATATAGTTTTGTTTAGGTGCCGAGCTATCCAGGAAATAGCATGTGTCGAGTATCAGAAATACTTCAGGAGTTGAGTAACTCAGTAGATCAACATAAAAGTTTGAAATTTCACAAACTATGATGCAAATAGTTTTTGCAGCCGACAGAAGGTAAACTTTGAGGGATTTAATGATATAATTGAATCTTTTACTTTTCCCGTGCAACTCACATGCAACCAATAAGAAAAATAATAAAGGCATGCAACCAATCAGTAAATAAAACAAGTATTGAGCGGGAAATTGAGATTCAATATGGATCGTAGATCCAAATCAAACCCTAAGTCTTTGAAGTCTTTATAAGGAAAATGAAATTTCATTGTACATATATGGAAGGACATACAAGGGTGCATAAGAAAATCTATTTTTAGAAGCAAGGGTTATCAGATAAAAAAGGATCAAGATCAGGAGAAGGCAGAAAAGGAGCCTGCATTCAGCAATCAAGGATTGTAATCTATCAGGTTTATTGTATCTAATACTCTCTAGCAATTGTATTAGAATGAAAATCCTATGGTGATAGGTTAGCTTTACAACTATTTTGTAAGATCCTTTTGATTAGGTGATTAAAATCTTTTAACTGGGTGACACTTCATGTTAAGTGTTTGTAAATCCTCTAACCAGGTCACTATTAATATAGTGTAAAGCCTTTAACAGGGCAAACCATCAGAAGTGGTTGAACAATATTGCTGCAATAAATTTTTGTGGGTATCATCCCCACCCCAGTTTTACCTTCTTATTCCTGGAGGGTTTCTGGGTTACCAAAATTCTGGTGTTAAGTGTTATTGATGCATGAGTTTTGTTACATGTTTATTTGATGTATTTACATGCATGCAATTTACTTTAAGATAGAAATTTTATTGACTAAAGTGTGATACTTATGATTCACCACCCCCCCCCCCCCCCCCCCCTATCATAAGTACTCTTTCCATATTTGAGTATTCCAACAGTGTTCATGGGAGTATCAAAGAAATTATCAAAGTGGTACTGTAGATTGTACCAAGTAGTGTTTTTAGCCTCTTCCTACCTATCAAGGACAAATTATTCCTCAAATACTTTCTTATGAGAGGACATATAGTAGGAGTGGACAATTGTACAAAAATAAATGAGGGATGACTTCATTGACTAACTTGGAGTCTACTCACAACTAGAATGTAAGGGTAAGATTTTAGCATAATAAGAAGATACAAAGCCTTTTAGGATCTAAACTTGTATAGTAAAAAATGTTCACTTGTTGAAAGATAAAGAAAAGAGAATAGCTTGTCAAGCATACCCAAGAATTTATGACACTAGTGATTGCAACCAAGAGGGAGGGAAATAAGCCCAATGGAAAATAGTCGAGAGAATAAGGTAACTAAGTTTTGACAAGTGAGCAATAGATAAATTAAGTTCATATTCAAGAGACAAAACACATCTTTTTAGCTTAAGACAATACTAGGCATGAAGGTTTTAGACTAGATCATGGTAAGACCAAGTAAAAATGCCCTTACTTCTACTAAAATGTGATTTGGACTCAATTATGCAAGCAATAGAAACTAGGAAAAATTTCAAAGTAAACTAGGCAATAGTACATCAACAGATTCTATCTTGTGATAGTTTACATAGTAAGTGAGTGATACTTTGCAAACAAAAGAAAATTTCCTGAAGGCTATACAATAGATTACAAAAGAGCAGGGCAATAAGCTTTTTGAATTAGGGTGATACTTCTAGTAATCGAAAAGTATTGCACAATATTTCTTTGAAGTGTCATGCGATAAAGGTTCAAGAAACTCTATAGCATGTGACTTGGTGCCTAAAACATCTATGTTTCAATTCAAATTTTGGTGTGTTTGGACAATGTAATAGTTAGACAAAGTATTTTTCACTTTATAGTAATAAAAGGAAATATTTTGAAAGTGAGTAGATGTTACACACACCCATCTTCAAATAATTGAATAAGGGACAAAGAAACCTTATCAATAAAAGCATATGTGAAGTTTTCAAAATAACAACCCTACGAATGTTACCATCATGTGTATGTTCAAAAAGTTTCCATGGGTCTAGGACATTCAAGAATATTCCAAGAAAGTTATACCTAGAGATCACATCTCATTACTCAACAACTTAGCCCATGCTTGATGCCCCCTCACCTCACACAAAGTGGTTTCCCAAAATAGATGTTGGCTTTATCAAGGAGGTGTCATTGGCACAACCAAAGGGACACAAATGGTGAGTGTAAAACCTTCGGGTGATCTAGATAGTCCACTAGGATTGATCCTTGCACCAAGATGTTGAGCGGATAATAAAGGTAGCTTCTAAATCCTAAAGTTTTTAGAAAGGGCCTTGTTTTCAAAAAATCTTGCACCCTTGTCCAAAGTTTTTACCTAAGGACAACCTTGTAAACATGGAAACAACCTCCAAGCTATGAGACTTGAACTATGAGGTTCAATATTCAGAGAAGGTCAGCTCCTTTGCTATCAAGGTACACCTTAAACTACACTTGGAGAGAAAAAGGGGAGAAAGCATGCATGGAACACTAACCTAATATATCCTAAGGAGGTGATGTACCGACATGGAGTGTTCAAACCAATCTCTACCCATACATTCACACTTGAATTATTATGACATCAAAGATATATTCAAACTTATGTAAATCCAACAATCACATGCAGATCAGACAATCAAAATGAATAACACAAGGAAGAAGAGATTTCACTTATATATTATTCATAAGTCAAAAGAGATACAATAATGGAAATTGTAGATAGCCACAAATCATTAAAGAGAGGCAAATAGATCTTGCACAGTTCTTAATGGCTGAAAGAGATAATGTAGAATGTCATTAATTCCAAAGGAAAATGGGATTTATAGTGAAATTATAGAGAAATATTAGAGAAATAGAGAAGAGTCAATCGTAAGAAAGAATTACAACTTTACTTTATAGTTCAAGCATAATTGAGATATTTCTGACTAAAGCTTCTCCATAACCACCGCCATTAAGTCTTTTAAGAACAATTAAGGTGATCTAAATAATAGATCTAATTTGGTACACTTGGAGAGGCATAAAAATAATGGAAACCCTAACTGAAGTAACCTTGAAGTGATAGAAATAGCATGAATCAATGTCAGAATTCCTTAGAATGGACTATTAGGTAATGGAAGGAATGCCTCTACATCATTTCTAGTACAACAATAACTAGGGGGTGGTTGGGATCGACCAAAAGATTAAATTGCATGAGAAAACACTATCTCTCTCCTTCTTGGCTGAACAAATTAGCAAAATTAGTAGGTCAACCTAGTCAAGCAACCAAGATGAGCCATGTGGACCAACCACATTATTTATTTTCACCACCTCGCCAGGCCTTTACGGGTTTGACCACTTTAACCAACTAATTGCATCACCCTTAAAACTTAACTATGATGGCTTACAACACTATTAATCTTAACCATGGTGTGATTGCAATCATTACCTTTCAAACTAGGTCCACTGTGTATATGTACCAACCTCTCACTTTGTCACATCAAATAACTACCTTGAATCTTTGCAAATCAACAAAGTAAGAACCATGGATCTTCTCATATTTGGCAGCTTTGAAAATGCATTAATCTTGTCAACACAACAACCAATAGAAAATGTGGCCCCATGCTAGCTCATCTAGCATTTTTTCCACTTCAACCATAGCCCATAACAGAAGCAAGACCTATGTAACACGTCAATTGCTTGCTTTCTTGTATAATTTAAAGTACTCGCATCTTGAGAAAGCCAAAAAGTGACAACCCTTGGATGATATTGATATGATGGTAGAGAAGTTGAATCAACTAATGACTATGCTAACTAAGGAAATGAGCCTATTGAGTTACATGGAAAAATGTTGCTTTGTTGATATGAAGAGAAAGACTACAATTTCTAACAACAACAAAGTGACAACCCTCGATCCATCTACATCGGACAGTAGATGAAACATGGGCCCATAGAAAATTTAAAATGTGAAATTACTTGTGATAAGATATAACCTATGGTCATAAAATATTATTTTGGCATGCACTAGTATATTTGAATATTTCAAATATATGAATGTTGAAGCGTTTGAATTCAAATATCTCCATTTTTTTGGAAGGGAAAAATTAGCCAACAATTTTGGTGACTCAGGGGGATGCAAGTTTGCTATGCATGGACCATTGGCCTACACATCTATTGGGCAACAAAGTCATAAAAAATATGAAGATCTGCCTAGTGAAACCCTAAAATCGCAAAAACATGTCATGTAAAACCTCAAAAGCTATTCTCTACAACTACAAATAGGGAAACACAACTCTGTAACCTCCATGTGCTCTTGGAAAATAAGAACAGACATAAAGAAAACTAGCTAACTATGTACATGGAACGTCATCCCTTATCAAAAATAGGGTTTAAGGTATATATCATTGACTAGAATAGGAAATATTTCACCATTAGGCCTGCTCAATTGGAAAGCATTGGCCTACTTGCAACTGACGATCACATAGGGACAACTCTATAGTACATCAAATTTTGATTGCCTCCCTAGTTTTTCCCTGTTTGCATCTCATTTTAGCACAAAATAACCCTCTCTAAAAATTTTGAATCTAGTCTTCGTATCAAAAGACTTCTTCATCTATTGTTGATGTGTCTCCAAGGTTTGCATGACCTAATGTGCTTTTTCATGTAGCTCAATCAACTCTGTTATTTTTACAAACATAGCATCATTCTCAATTAGTTCCAATTGATGGGCTAATTCTAGAGATGGAAACTCCAATGAGATAGGAACCCTTGCTTCCCTGCCATAGAACAACATGAAAGATTAGTTTCCAATAGCCCTTTTAGGTGTTATTCTATTAGCCCAAAGGGTAGTTCTCAATTTATGATGCCAACACCTTTGATTATCTTTGATAATCCTTTTAATAATTTTGATCAAATTTTTGTTGGAGGACTTAGCAAAGCCATTACCTTGGGGGTAGTAATTGGAAGAAGTGCTTAGGTATATGCCATGATCAATTGCCCATGCACAAATTTTGGCTCCTACAAATGATTTCACATTGTGTGAAATAATGGTAGAAGGAGTACCAAACCTTGTGATGATTCCATATAAGAACTCAATAACTAAATTATCAGTAGCATCTTTTAAGGCAATTGCTTTTGTCCACCTGGTAAAGTAATTTGTAGTAGCTAGAATCTATTTATGACCAAAACTAGAAAGGGGATTAATAGGACCTATTAAATCTAATCCCCACTGAAAAAAAGGTTGATCAACTTGGATAGGATGAAGTGGGAGGGCTGCAAGCCTTTTCTTACCTGAAAAGAAGGCACATTTTTTACATTTTCTAACATACATATGGCAATAATGGAACATGGAAGGCTAGTACTATCCTACCCTCATTATCTTCATGGCAGTTGTTATTGCTGAAAAGTGACCACCATCATGACCGTCATGAAGGTCCTTAATCATTCTATCATATTGATTTTTATCAACGCACCTTAACAAAGCTCCATTGAAGTCCCTCCTAAAAAGAACACCATCAACAATGGCATAGGGAATGGACTCCAATATGAACTATCTTCTTTTTTACCTATCCAATCCTTGAGGATATTCATTTCCTAAAAAGAAGGTTATCATGTCATCTATCTAATTCCTTGAATTCTCATTTCCTACTTCTTGTGGTTCTATCAATACCATAGCAACTTCCTCATCTGATTCCTGAGATGATACCATCTACTTGCAAAATCCTTTCCCTCTTACCAACTTGGTAATCTAAATGTCCACATCATATTCCATCACCTTAGTGATCAAACCTAATATTTTCTCATTAATATCTTTACTTAAAAGGAAATCCTTCACACTGGTATGAGGCACTAGCAAATTGATCTTGTTTTGTGAAAGAAGGTGCATAAACTTCTTCAAAGATCTTATGAATGCAAGGTACTTATCTTCATACTCTTTAAGCCCTTTACTAAAGAAAGAAATAAGTTTCTCTTCGTTCTTGTCATTTGATTGAGTCAAGATAGAAGAAATACTTGACTCACCTCCTAAGGTATAAAGAATGAAATCCTTCTCAAAATTTGGATTAATGAGAGTAGGGAACTAGTACATTTGACCCCATTTTTAGACCAAAATTTTAGACCATCTAATAGAATGGGGTCAAATTGGTTGTTTTATGGAAGGCAATGTATATAATTTTTTTAACTAGAAGACCGTGTTGGTCAAAATTTCAACCAACACAAACTTACACTATGTCAAAATTCAAAAAAAGCTCTTTGTCGTGCCCTAATTTCAAACTTGCGCGACTAGAAGAAATGTTGTGCATGTGCAGTTAATGTTTATCATATACTACATTTTGTGGCACCAACAGAGGAACGATTTGAAGATTACGTGCCAACAATGTTTTACTCCCAGTGCCAATAGTGTTTGACAGCTTCAGTGCAACCTCCACCGAAATAGTAAGATTATATCTCTATTATATCTCCTTCTTTTCGTTGTTCAGCACATCATCTTCAATGTATTTAGCCTCATGCATTGCCTTTGTCATAAACATATGGTCAGGACTAAGTAAAACTAAATTATTTTTGCAAGAGAACTAAAACAATATAAAATCTATAGTTGTAGATAAACATATGGTCAAGACTAAAGAAAAATTGAAGTATTTTTGCAAGAGAACTAAAATATATCAAAAATTTGAAGAGATTTTGGACATTATTTGTTTTTTTTAAATATTGGATGATATGTGCTAATAATACCTAATATTTACTATGCTAAAATTACTTGCACATTATTCATTTTTTCCTTATGTATAGATTGATATAGTTACTGTTAGGATTTTTCTATTAGAAACAGACTGTTTTCTTTGCTTATGATATGCTTTATGTTAGAGTAAATTATTGGTAAAGGGTATTTGTTTGTTCTTCCTCTATGACTACTTTGTGTTTGTGCTAGAATTTTTGTATAATTATTTATTCCTTATGTAAATGGCTAGTGTTCACTAGCTAATATCCTTCCCTCGGCTAATGTGAAGATTTGATATTTGATGACATATAATTATGAGTCAATTATTGAGAGAGGTTGGAAATAGTATAAAATTTGTGCATGAAAAAGCTTAGAAGAAATTATGAAAAAATGTATAGATCAAGCAGCTTGAGTCAATCTCTCAATGACTTCATAGTGTCAGCCCCTCGGATAAAGAAAAGCTTAACTGTAATAGCCTTTGATCTTTTTCTTAGGTATACATAATTAATGGTTGAGGATCAAAAAAAGTAGTCAATCAGTGAACCGATGAAATGCAAACTTGTTGAGGTAAAACCATGGAGGAAATTAATTTGGGAAGACAAGCTATGTGAGTTCAAATGCCTTGCCTACATTCAACAATTTTTTGGTTCTAGTCGATCTCCTTGAGCACGGATCAAAGAAGAAATATTGCCAAAATACCAACAAAAAATCTAGTTCAAACAAAATAATCAAACTAGATCTATCAATGAACCCTAGCAACATAGCACTACAAGGAAATTATTTTGCATAAACAAAATATGTAATAAGAGATAAATTAAAATGACCTCCAAGTCAAGAGGATATTGTCCAAGTGCAACAAAGGGAAATGACAGATCTATAAAATTATAAGGAAAACAACCCATAGTAAAATGATAATTATACAAGATGGGTAACAATAAAAAACAATAAGGAGTACAAAAGATTGCAATTGGCTCATTTTTCCACCACTAAGTATGCTCAAAACCCTAGCCTTCCCTTAGACCCATTTAGAACTACTCCACCATCAAGTGATCAAAGTGAAAACCCTAGGTTTAACAAGCCTCAAAATATTTTTGTAGTCAATAGTATTCCCAGTGGCACAAAGCAATCCTCTGCTATCTTGAACCTTAGTGAGAAACCTTTCAATCTCAATACTCTAGTTAGAAGTGTGGAGGCTTATAATCTACCCAATAGGAACTTAGTGGGTACAAGATTTAATTGCAAGATATCAGATCTTATATTCACAAGAACTTTTAATTTGCTGATGAAAATAATGTCTCCAATACAATACAATAGCTTAATTGTCTCACTCCTTGTCCAAATGTTGAACTGAGACTTACAATATTTCAAACTTCGAGTAGTCAAATTTTAAATGGACTGAATGACAGTAAACAGATTGTAATGCAACTAACTACTTAGAACATCTTTCTATAATTGTTTCCCATCAAACAATAAACTCTTTTAGCAAAGTCAATTTCAAATTCATTATGTCCTATAATTCTATCAGTATAATATAACCATTAAGATTTTCAATGGCATGGCTTCTTCAATGACATATCTCTACGAACCTGATTGCTCTTGGGTCCCTCTAAATGGCATTTTACTTCTTATATCTCATAAAAATTGGATGATCATTTTACTTCTTATATAATGTCAACTATGCATAGAAATTTATGGTAAACCAGCAATCTACAGATGAGTTCCCACTATTATGGTTGGATCATCTTCCTTCAAAAACTAACACTGATCACACAACAACTACAACATAATATCTTAGTAGGAAAGGCCACTGATGTGGGACCAATTATGTGCTGGTGTCTTAGGGACCTACCACTGCTTGTTGTCAATGCAAGATACATGCTAGAAGCAACAACTTCTCTCATTCAAATTAAATGAGACTGCAAACTAACATCATTTTCTTCTTGCATATTTTGCTAGGCCATGTGTTAGAAGACATTCAACAATCATTTTCACAAACTTTCTTTTGATGGCAGATAAATGTAAAATGGAAATAACATCTAGCAGTGTATTTTTTTCAGAGCAACCATTTCAATAACATAGGTTAGATACAGAAAAAGGAGTGGCTTATTCTGTGTGTCATCATATACAATAGTCTAACAATTGTGCAATGGTTGTGTCATTTAATTACATTTTAATATTCTAGATTTTGAGATTATATGTGGTAAAGCAAGACCAATGAGGTTGTTCCCAATGGATCAAGGGTTGACTTGTTGGTCTAAATATTTGTTTAGAATAAATCCATCCTACTTAATTACTAATCATGGAAAGTCATGCAAATGCATGATAGGTTTGTGAGTCAATATCCATGATTACAAGGCCAATTATTCACCTATTCCAGCATAAGCCTTATTGTAAATGAAAGGAGGAAAAAAGAAATAGAGGAAATAACAAAAATGAAGAGTCTCACGCTCAACATATATCCTCTTATAACTGAAATAGAGCTTTATGAATCATGGATCACTATTCCACAAAAGTAGCAATGATAAAACACATATGCATTAGACATTCATAGACACAATTAAGAGTTAAACTTTTGAGAACAACCATCTACAATGCAAGACACATACACTTAGGTTCCTTTGTTGATTAATAAGGAGTCAAAAAGTGTTATATATATGAGACTCAATAGCTCATTTACATGAAATGGATTCTCCAATAAATTGGGCACAAGGCTGCTCATTTATAATAATATCTCAACGCTCAATAAATTCTCCCAAAAAATGAGTCTAAATTTTGAATCGATGGAGGTAGAAGTCATATTGAAGTTGGGTAGCATAGATCTCCTTTGCTGATTGTTGGAGCACCTATAGGATGGGTGCAAGGTAATTAACCTTGAACTTCAACTCTTTTTTTCACATATGCAACTAATGAGGTTGCATTTCTTGACAATGCATAGACCATGGCCACTAAGCTTTGAATTTTTTTCAAAAGCCGTCCATGATATTGTCAAGATTTGGATATGAAACAACTCAATTCTTTTTTTAATATGCATCTCTTGGATTATAACTAAAAAATGATACTTGGTATTTTTATTTATAAATATAGCATAGTAAAGAATTGTGAATTTTTCTATATTATTTGGTTTTCTCACTTAGACACAATTCTGAAAATAGACTTATCTTGATTTTCTACTATTATCATCTTCTCTATTTGCAATTATTTTTACTTGAATGTTTGTCCTTGATGCCTAGACAATTTATAGGTTTTTGTCCAATAATTTGATAGGAGGAAGGTTGTTCATCTTTAAGTCTCTGAATATCCTTGGAGGGGTTTTGTTCACTTTGGCTTTAACAATTATGTGCAAAGTCACATAATATTCATTTCGAATAGATGCTCCTTTTCTTAATGACTTGATTTCTCTTTTATACTAATTGGTGAAAGCTTCACATCCATCCCTGCCCTTGGAAATTTAAATTTAATTATTTTTCTAACACCACCTCCTAAATATTGTTAGTGCTAGTTTTTTCATATTATTAACAACATTGGCTTTTATGATATGGGTGCTATTTAAACTTCAATCACACAACAAATGGTTTTCACATGCTGGAATGTATGGCATTTTGGTGGGTGCATGACAATAAATGACAGTTGGATGATTTTTTGCAATAGTAATAAACAATCTTAATGCAAGTAATACAAGTACAAGTAAAAAATGATATGACTGCAAAACATGGCAACATAAATGAGTTCGAGCTCTTAAGACTTGTTGATGCATTTAATTGGAGTCTACCCTTGATGTTTAAGATAAAAATGGTTTAAGGTTTAAAAAAACTAATACAAAGTTAGGTATAGCTTGTGAAGGGTGTTTTTATAATTTATCGGTAAACAATACAGAGACAAATTTGAACAATACTTCTAAAGGGCCAAGAAGAAATATCATTTTGTACATAATAATATCAGAAAACTTATTTTTATCTCATTAATAATGGAGGAAAATGTGTATCAACACTTATTGATGTTTGTTCATGAAAAATTTAGGTCTACCGTTCACTTGAAAGTCACAAACATTTGAGTTCTTTATGATACCCAAATACGATTAATTTCTCAGGTCATTGGAAGGATAAAAATATCTTGGATCTTGACAAGATCAGGTGAAATAAAATTTGAGTTAATTGGACTATAGTGGCTTAAGCTACTATAATGGAAAAGGTGGAAAGAGATGATCAATCCCATAGAGGTGAGGAAGACCACCATCTGGAGGCCTAGGGATTGGTTGTTGCTAGTATGGAGGTAAGGGAGTGCTCTAAATACAATCTAAGAGTATTTTTCAAAGAGGAGTTCAAGTGACCTTTGCAGCAAATAATGACCAAAGATGGCGATAACATCAGCAAAATTGTCTTTGTCAAGGGTCAAGGTCATCACCGATTAGTGGACATCATTCCAAAAGTAGGAGTAGTGGACTTATGGAGGAGAAGCTGGCACATTTTCCCTCTATTCGTATTGTGCAAAGGACAAAAAAATAAAAATTTGTATGCTTAATTGCTCAGATGTCCAAGCAAGATGGAAAAACAAGCCCAGCCAAAGGAGGCATGCAAAAGACACATCTTTCATTATTATTTTTCTAGTACTAAGAATGTGCCATAAGCATGCAATTGTTGGGATCTTTATTACTATTCATTTTGTTGGAAAAGTAATCTTTTGTGTCAATCTACATATTGGAGGAAACAATTCATCATTATAGAACCTGAACTTTATATGTATTGCAACTTGTAGACCACTTTTCAAACTATCACGGTGGGTGAGGTAGGGAAGACTACAAGAGTGGAATCATTTATTAGGAATTGGAAAAGATATATTCTTAGAGTATATATTTTTGTGGCAATAGTTAGGACATTCAAAAAAGTTATTGAGGGGACCCTAGTACTCTTAGGGGGAGCCTAGTTCATCAAAAATGAGTGCTCTCAATTGGTCATTATTGTGGAAGAAGGGAATAGCAGTAAGGGACCCTTGCTAGTAGATTTTGTTATATGCCCTAATTCCCATATGTTTGTTTCTATTAAACATGAGTAAATCAAACTATGTAATTGTGCTCTATTATTTTATGTTGATAATGTCTCCTCCTTTCCATCCCATAATTCTTAACTAATTGCTTGAATAGAATATGAGAAGGAAAATTTGGACTCTTTTTTTCGTACAATAGGATGACACAAAATAGTTTATTTATTATCTTTTTTTGTGATGCCAAATCCCAAAAATTGATCACAAAGAGATGCTTCTAGAAAGTGGGAAACTATAATTTTAGGTCAATTCCTTGGTCAAAGGAGGCTACTAGTAAAGAAAATATTTTGATTACTTCCCTAGATGGATTACAATTAAAAATCTCCCACCCTTCTTGTGGAACTTTATCCTACAATCCCTCATGCCTCTTGGAAAAGTTTTGAAGCTTGATAGATATAAAATGATGATTCCTAACACTGATGCCTAGGTCTTGATAGCTCTAAATGCTAATTCACCTATGCCACAAAATATCTAGTTTGACCTTATTCCCTAGGAGGCCCTCATGCATCTTTTTTGTGCATGAGGTAGGATCACCAATGCTGAAATTGACCTATGATTAAAAATGATTTTGGTCCTTCCCCTTGCGTGAATCCTAAAGAGCCAATTATTTTTAATGCTTTTGTTAAGCCTAGAATTTTTGTGGACAGGGTCAAGAATCATGTTCATATACTCGCACCCCCAAGGACTCATTTGGAAACTAATCAAAACATCAAAAAACCTCTGGACTAGTTCAAAGGTGTTTTTGATAAAATGACACCTCCTCTTAAGATTGGAGACCTCACCCAAAGATATTTGATTCCTTACCTAACATTCAAAGTATTGGTTTTGGTCTCCCTAGAAATAAGGAAAAACCTAGGCATGGAAGGATAAATGCCGAAAAAATTGTGATTTCATTCTAGTGGTGGTTGGTAATTTCCATCATTGAAAGCATAGTCAAATTATGGCTAATCACTAGTTATAGTTACCTGTAAATAAGTTTTAATGGTTATGCCAAAATGAAGGGAAGAATTGGATTTGGAAATCTTGATTCAAAGTACTTTGATTAGATCATGGAAGTGTATATTTTTAGTCAAGATGCAATGATTGCTATATGTTCCATTCACGAGAGATGAATTCTTGTGAACTAAATACTCATAAAATCCTTATAAACTATTGCAAAATCTGATTGTTAAAAATATCTCATTTGATACCAAGGTAAACTTTTCTATGTACCAGCCAGGAGTCAAACTGAGGACCACCAGGTTGATGCTGGGATGATCTACCATTGAGCTACAAGCCCTTTTAGTGACCAATCCATCTATGGTCACTAGAGACTAAAGCTATAATTTCCACTAGACTTCTAATGGCTTTCACTATCCAACATAAGATACTAGGACTTAGCACAAGCCCCTTTACCCACACCGGGTATACACAACTACTCAGCCCAAATGGGCAATCCACTTCAAAAACTTCACCCACTGACACAAGCAATGGTGATAGCAAATAGGACATGCAGTCCAACCACAATCCACTTTTAGTTTGGAATTTACCAAACCCATAGCACACCTTTTCACTTCTAGGCCTACAATCCTTGTAGCCTTTCCAATCTTATTTCTTGTATTTTCACCAACTATCCCTCAACGGTGTAGGGACTTCTCCTATGTGCCATGATGTTTTCTCCTAAGTGGTAGATTCACCTATGTAGAACTAAAAGCATAAAATATTTCTTATTCCCTAATTTTTGGAATTTATTGTTACACTCATGTTGCTCTTCAGTTAGCACAAATAATCTATATTAAGAAATGTGATAGAGAACTGTATAGTCTAAGAAAAGTCAGTGCACTTAATGGCTCAAATAACCCATATTAAGAAATGTGATAGACCACTATAGAGTGTAGGAAAAAGTTATAGTGCACTTGAAGGCTCAAATAGAGCTAATTACTTGTAGAAACTTGAAAGATTATAGTGACGATAAGAAAACATAGCTTCACCCTTCTGCATAGTTTCCTCTCATTTTTGTTTCTCTAGGATAGTTCTTATTTTATCTCTCCTATGTGCATTCTGATTCATTTTCTTGCTTATTTCCATGCCACGCCACCAGTCCATCATTGGGAGGACTTAAGAAAACATGAGACTAATATATAAAGATGATTATAAGAATAGTACTTGATAAGTAGGAGATAATTTCAACAGCAAGTCAAATTGTGATATTGCTATCAGGATTTAGCTGTGTGATTTTTGAGTCAAACTCATTGACCCATGTTTCCTGAGTAGTGAGTAGAATATTACTTGTTCATAAAAGCCATAAGAAGCATAACCAGTTCTCACATTAGTTGAGGAAACAATCTTGTGGACCAGACAAATCACATTTTGATCCTAGCATAGAACAGGGTCAGATATATTATATGCAGAGACTACAAGCATATGTATGAGCATGTGTGCAATGACCTGATGAATATATGATCTATAGATGCCAGTCATAGTGTCGTAAGAAGCATTGAGTTGCATTGTTAAATTTTTGTTTCAATCAACACAAGGAAACTTGAATATGTAGTGTTGAATCATACAATGGAATAATTGCCAATCACTCTTCCCCTTCAAATGTACAAAAAATTCAAATCTTGAAATATTTCAACTATTAAGACTTAATTGGAACAAAAATCAATATCTATGCCAGTTGGTATAAATAGAATGGCTAGAGTGTAGAAACGATAACTCATAGTTTTTATAATGAAGAATATTCATATTGCAATTAGTTGGGCTTGCCTTTAACATCCCAAATCCAACATCTAGAAAATATTGTAATAAAAAGCATGCTATTAGATACATTATTTCCTCTGTAGTGGTTCTTGTAAGAAAGGGGTATAACAAGTTTAAGTCACAAATAACAGTAGTGCATAACCATTTTCTGAAAGCAAATCAGTGCAAAAACAAAGTTTATAGAATATGTTTGAATTCTAGATGAATCTACTTGTTCACTCAAGGATTTGATTGCTTCTTTTTCAGCTTTGCATTTACAAGATTCTGCCACAGCAAACGATAGGGCTTCTTGTGCCTTCTTTGCATGCTAATTTTTAAGATCTTGAAGCTGCATGGCTTTACTAGGCACTAATAATGAAATGAGGCCAGTGCTCCAGGCCCTATATTGAATTTCTCTTCTTAAGGTTTTCAACCAGACCTCTGTTAGAAGAAAGGGCTCCCATTGTTGGAGTTGGTGTAGTTGGTGTTGCAGAACAAGGTGCCAAATTAGATCTCCTTGAGAGTGGTGATATTGATTGTAAGTTGTTTGTTGACTATGGAATTGAAATAGCTACTTTTGTTAGTTTTTTTTGTGAATCAAGTAAGTTTGAGATAGTAATATCCTTCAGCTATAGCAAAGGAGGTAATTGGGATGAAGATTCCAGCTCTATACCACACTTGTTGCCTTGGGTCTTTACTTCCAGTGTTGTAAATTGTGTCTTTGAACCTTTTCTTTTTGATTTTTCTGGTCTATCTCATATATCATTCAAATGCCTAGGAAGCATGTTTTGGTTGTTATTATAAGATACCATTGCCAGTTCTAATGCTTTTTTCAATTTGGCAAAACAAGAATCACATAAACAGTGTGGTTTATTTGGATTTAGTGCTAGTGTAGCCTTCATGATCTTTCTAGAACTACATGAATGGTAGTGAACTAAACCACAATTATAGAATTGGTCACTAGAGACTAAAGCTATAATTTCCACTAGACTTCTAATGGCTTTCACAATCCAACATAGGATACTAGGACTTAGCACAAGTCCCTTTACCCACACCGGGTATACACAACTACTAAGCCCAAATGGGCAATCCACTTCAAAAACTTCACCCACTGACACAATCAATGGTGACAGCAAATAGGACATGTAGTCCAACCACAGTCCACTGGTAGTTTGGAATCCACCAAACCCACAACACACCTTTTCACTTCTAGGCCTACAATCCTTGTAGCCTTTCCAATCTGATTTCTTGTATTTTCACCAACTATCCCTCAATGGAATAGGGACTTCTCCACCACTCCAAGCACCTCTTTAGGCACTTACAAAGGATCCAAAATTTTCTTAGGCAAATCTTGCTCTAGCACCCCCAAACTGCTTCTTGGTACCTAGGCCTAGTTGTTCAAGTTAGGCTAGGGATTCAAGGAAGAATGGACAAGGTGGGTTCCCAAGACCCCAATTACTTATGGAAATCCTTAACACATCAATTTTCAACTAGATTTAGCACTTGCACTGGTCAATAGTGCTTCCCAATATGATTGTCACCATTCTACTTGCAAAAACCAATCAAGCACATGGTCTTGCTTGACCTAGGGCCAACTAGGAAAAATACTTGCCCTTCTCACCATGCCTCCAACTCTTGGAATCATGTTCCTAGGTCCCTTAACTTGCATATCCCTCAGTTTTAGAGGTTGCCACCGGTGGATTTGCAAGTTAGGGCTGCATTTGTACAAGGCCATAGAAAATAGGGTTGTTCAAACCCCTTGTTACTAAAATGCTGATAACTTGCAAACCCCAACTCCAATTTATGTCAAATCAAAGCCAAAAAACTTATGAACACACCTCTGCAATAATACACACACTTAGAAATCATAACAGTACCGTACGGAACCATACAACCCACTGTAACAACAAAATTACCAGTAAATTAGAAGTTTTTAATTCATTTTCTCCAAGCATTGACTACAATCTGATCTCCCTCGCCTTCTTAGATCACACATGATATATATAGAGGCCTATAGGACCATTTGAACAACCAAGTAATTGTTCCCCAACTTAAAACAAACAATAACAACTTTTAAACAATACCGAGCAACATTTTAAAAAGTTGTTAGCGACTTTTTTATGCAACTTTTTGCATTTTTGCAAATCTGACTACCTAATGAACTCAACAAGTTCAAAAACCATAAAATTTCCCTATATTGACTCAAACACCCTATTCTAAGGCCTCTTGGTCCCATTGAGCCACTTGGTTTATAAACACACCAAAGTGTTAATATACATACATGAGCCTTTATTACAAAACATGGGCCACCTAGTAAAGTATGGACCAAACCTTTATTCCAACACCCTAACTACTTGAATTCTCCCTTTCAGAGAGTGGCAAGGTGTCCTACATCATAGGTACTTGTTCTCTTGCCTCATAGATACTTGTTCCCATACCTCATTGGTTAGGTATCCTGCACCACAACCGCTTCATGGAAATAGATCCCACACTATCTAGTCCAATATCAGACATCATGTTTTGGACAATGTACTAGTTATTGGCCACATGATGTTTTGAAGTACCAACTATTTCATCATGGTGTTGTGCGACTACCATTTCTTCTTCTAAAGAATAGGTGTTAGGCTGTCTCTTATTTCTACCCACTAGAAACTCTAACTGCTTTGCTGCCTGTAGAGATTACTTTACAAATATATTCACAAAATGAAGGTACATTGTCTAGAATGAATGATTTTCCAAAAATGTGATCTTATTAATAAGATAAATGAATAGTTCTTATTAATAGGTACATTGTCTAAGGCTCTTGAAAAATCTAGTAGGAATGAATAGTTCTTTTAAACATGAACTTGGATTAGTTTTAGGTTATAGAGTGATGATTTAGAGTTGGTTTTGTAAATATTATGTATTTCCAAAACCATATTTTTTTCTTTTCTTTTGGTTTTGTAGATTGGAATGATTTGAAGCCCCCTGGACTGCAACCAACAAGCATTCAGTCGACAAACATGGTGGACAAGAGGCTTTCAAGAGTACAAGCTACACAATATGGCATGTCTCAAAAGAATTCAGGAGGGCATGTGAGCCCTAAACTGGATGACTTCTTAGGATAGTACTCCACCAATAGGGATTCAGTGCCTCTGAGCATGGAGGTCATGTATTATGAGCAACATAATAACAATACCACTCGTGGTTTTGATAGGGATTCATGCAACTCGAGGATCAATGTTAACTAGCTTCTACTTTCTAGGCCCATGGAAGTCCCAAATGCTTGGAACAACACCACCACCACCTATGAAACTCAACCTAATATGTTGTTTCAAGCTGCATTGGAGAATGATGAGGATGACTCATCTAAGGAGAGTATGTTTACAGATTGTAATCTTTAGTTCAATCCTCACCAAAGGGGAGAAATCATGGATAATGGCGTCAGTATATCTGCCATGAAACCATGGTTTAGACAACAATATACCACTGACATGAAGGAGGATGAAAATAATAACAACAATAGTGGAAGTATTTTTCAATCATAGGCAGCCTTGACTTTAACCATGAGTCATGGATCACAGTATAGTGTTGTTACTGTTATTCCACAATCAACTAGTACTGATTGTGTTATAGTTGAAACCAGGAAAAGAGGGGCAGGTGTAAGGTCTAGGCCAACGGTTCCCAGAAAATTCATTGATACATTTGGCCAAGGGACTTCTTAGTTTCATGGAGTGAAAAGGTTTATCTACATTATTTGTACATTGAGTTTAAAATTTCATCAGTTTAATATTCAATGTGATATTGCTATCAAATTTTAAAATTCATTATTCATTGTTAGTTAAATGCTATTGAATTTCTGAGTACAACTGTGTGTAAATTTTTTTCCATCAATGTTTGAATCCCTGTAAGTGATTCATCTCTTATTTTGGGCTTTCTTCCATCCTGACAATGGATCATGAATCATGATTCAAAATGTTGATGGAAAAAAGCTATTTTGGAAATCTTATAGCTTTGAGCCATTTTCCATTTTTTGTGTTATGCTTGTTTTGTGGGCTTTTCTTCATCCATTTTGATGTTATTTTTTCTTATGCATTGTAAAAATATAATTGACTTCCATGTTCCATTTAGGTTGACTTAATTTGAATGCATACCAAATTCTTTCCTCTTTCAACTTTATTTAAAGACCTGCATTGTGGTCTATACATAGGCAGCGTGTTGTTAATATTTCTATTTATGGTTTGGGACTAAGTGGTTTGAATTTTTTTATGTTTACTTGAACTCTGGCAAGGTTGTAGCAGTTGGTCTAGGGACTCGCAGTAAGGAAGGAAACACCATTCCTATTAGCTTGAAGGAAGGTGATCATGTTCTTCTACCTGAATATGGTGGTAGTGAAATCAAACTAGGAGACAAAGAGTAAGTTTGCATCATTGAATCTTTACTTTCTTATGGTTTTGAAGCATGATTTGTGTAATGAATGCATTGATCTTATATAAAAATTATACTATATAAGAAAAGCTCCAAGAAATGACATTGAATTTGTAGATTATCCCATGCATAGATTTCTCTAATGCAGATTATCATCTTTTGTTGTCAATATTGGAATTAGGTATCACTTGTATCGGGAGGATGACATTCTTGGAATTTTGCAGGATTGAATTTGGCTACAGATAAGGTCTGCAATTTTGAATTTAGTAGTTAGGATGAATTGTTGCATCAAGGAAAGCTAATTAAGATTTGTAGTTTGAGAATAGTGTAGATGATTGATTGTTTTATTTTTATACTATTTGTTTAAGCAACCTAAACAACCCATGGCATCTCATTTCTCTTTATTTTCTCTCAGTTCATATGACTTCAACTTTTTTTCATTGTTGTAATTTTACACCCAAGTCAGGAATGCTAGGCAATTTGAGGGCATAGAATGGGACCTAGAGTAGCTATTTTTTAATTTTAGTGAGCTCCAAAATTGACTGTCTAAACAAGTCACAAGGGATTGAGCTTGTGAGACCATTGTAGAGGTCGTAGGGGCTGTCAGAGTGTGATTTAAGCTTATAGTAAACCCTAGAAGGATAGAACTATAAATTACCATTGGAATTGGGATCTAAGTTGTAGATCACCTTTTGCTGGAGTTCTCACCCATACATAAGTTTTTGCTCAGTATATTTGTGTAAGCTCTTGTGGCGATGTTTTCTTTCTCTAGTTCTTTTGATTCTAGATTTTATTTATACTCAAAATAATTCCAGTCATGTCTGTCATTAATGCAAATCTATAGCAATGAACTTTTCAATGGACCATCCATTGTAGTTTGTCAATCATGCATCACATTAAGTGGCTAGCACTTATCATGGTAGTTTTACTAACTGTTAAAGTGTTAAAACAAAGTGCACAATCATATCATATTTATTATGTTAAACCAAAAGTAGGAAAGAATTGCTATACTGAATAGTGAGCATGAACAATAGCAATGCATATCCATCCAAGCTTAAAAGACTGTGGGTGACCATCTTCTTGAACCTCGCTATTTGGATGACTGTTAGAATTTGGAAATCAATGAATTTTGGTGTTCTTGGGCAGCTCGTTTCAGGGATCTTAACACCTTGCTCATAGCCACCGGTATTCTACCACACCTCGGCTTCTTGAAAAGCATGTAGAAATTCTCTTGTATTTCTTGTACCAGAGTCCCAGATCATGTTTTTTTAAAAGAGAAATCTGATGTGTTGTGGCTATCAAGCTACATGCATACCTTGATAAAATCATCCACATATTTCTTTTATCATGGTCTTCACCATGTTTCTTAATGCAACCTTTAGTAATTAAGCTTCTATAGGATTGGAACTGCAAGAATCCATCCTACTTGTATTGCTTATGTTCACATGACTATCCTGCACCATGTTGCAAGAATATTTTCTCTTGCCATAGTGTGTAGACTCCAAAAAAATGCCACATTCCTTTGTTTCATTAATTCTTCTTGATGAGATTAATATAAAGGTTGCTAAAGTTTCTCTGAAGGAAAAGACAGAGGGTGCCTTGAGCATTTTCTAGCGGTCAAAAAATGTTATTTTGGAGGCTGTTGATGCTGTTAGGCATGCTACAGGACGATCTCAAATTGAAGATGATATGATATGCATATGATATGAATTCATTCTATAAAATAGTTCACATGCCTTGCGTATGATATGACATTTTGCATGCATCCTGCACTCTCACATCCGACTGATGATGGATTACAGAGAGTGATTTGAAACGATGACGCTAAAAAACACACAATCAAATCCAAAATGAACTTGCATTACAAATGGATTGTGAAAATTTGATATTTTTGATTTTGCATGCATGTCTACTAGGACAATCACAACTCAAACATATATTTTTGAGTTCTGATTGTCCTGGTAGACATGCATGCAAAACTACCAATATCAAATTTCCACAATCCATTTGTAATGCAAGTTCATTTTGGATTTGATTGTGTGTTTTTTAGCGTCATCATTTCAGATCACTCTCCATAATCCATCATCAGTCGGATGAGAGAGTGCAAGATGCATGCAAAATTTCATATCATATGCAAGGCATGTGAACTATTTTATAGAATGCCTAAAAAAAATTTAGACCTAGGCATTGGTAGAAATTTTTATCTTTACTGGTCAAAAATTTTGACCTTCATTGGTCAAAATTCCCACCTTCAATGGTCAAAATTTTTGACCTTCATTAGTCAAAATTTCTACCTTTCTTGGTCAACATTTTCTACCTTAAATTGTTGAACTTTCTACCTTTCTTGGTCAATATTTTTGACCTTCATTGGTCAAAATTTCCACCTTCAATGGTCAGAATTTTTGACCTTCATTGGTCAAAATTTCTACCTTTCTTGGCCAACATTCTCTACCTTCAATGGTCAAAATTTCTACCTTTATTGGTCAAAATTTATACCTTCATTGGTCGAAATTTTGACCAATTCCAGGCAGAACTTGCACCGTGCCTATGGAAGTTTTTCGACCAACCAGCAGGTTGGTCGAAATTTCAATCCAAAATTTTTGACCAATGGGTTGGTTGAAGCTGGTTGAAGTTTGAAGGTTGGTCAAATTTTTTTGAAGCCTACCATTGAAGAAGACTCCTGTGACTTTGTCAGAAAGTGTCTCCCATCTCAGCAGCACACAAATCTCGTGGATGCTCCAGCACAGGATCTACAACCTATTGCACCACCTTGGCCGTTCGCTTGTTGGGGCCTTGATCTAGTTGGAACTATCACACCTCTCTCATCTGATGGACACAAATGGATAATAACAGCTACAGAAGGAAAGAACCACAGAAGGAACTATTTTGCTACCAATCAAGATTGGGCTAGTCATCCAAGAAACACTCTGCCATGTTATTGATCTAAACCTACCATTTAAAATCCTCCTCCATCGCCCATGGATTCATGGCATGAAAGCCATTCCATCTACTTACCATTAGTGCATCAAATTTCTGCATCAGGGCACTGAGGTAACCATCCATGCCGATCCAGAACCCTTTGCTTACTACAATGCGATTGAAGCTTCATATGCAAACCATTGCCCTGGAATTGATATCAGCACAGCCATCTCCAGCTCATCCCACACTTGTAATGACCCAAAAACCATCCTCGCCTCCACCCTATCTACCGTGAAGATCAATAAAAAAGGTTGTGGAGAGTATAGTCTGTCAAATGCATTTGTTGTCAGGGCACTCCCACTTGATCCACACGCCCATGGATGATTGACATATCACAAAGCTAAGGAGATTCCACCTCCTTGATACAAACAGTTTGGCCCAACAACCTTTGTATCCTACAAAATCCCTCTTCATGAGGAGCTCACTCCAGATATCAACAATTGGTTACATAAGGATGCACCTCCAAGAAATCAAGCATGCCTTGATCACTTTAGCCAGAAGTATCCCCAAGAACATAAGCTCATTACTGATAAATGGAACTATCAAGGTGGTGGTCTAGGACTAGAAGAAAGAGGCATGCAGTGCCCCATCGATGCACACAAGTGGGAATAAAAGTCAGGTCTTGGCTTTGGCATACCCACAATTGGGGGCACCAATGAGAATGGTCACGCTTTTTCAAACATTCACTATGACCTTGTCAAAATTGAAAAAATTCTTGAGGAAGTTGAAAAGAGAGCCTACGATGATATCCCAGACCAAATCTCCCTGGGAGACTCTATTCTCCAAGAACTATCCATCCATTTCATTGACCTACCACTCGCCCATCCACAACTCATAGGTTGGGACCAACCAAGCGTCATACACATTGATGAGTTCACATCAAAGGAAGCACTTCTAAGATTCATGGGAGCCAAAACTCCTCACAAGAAAACAAAGCTAGATTTTGCCTATATCTATAAGCTAGATCCCAAGGGGTATTTTGGAGAAAATCCCCAACCTAGTTTCGATACACCCAAAATTGGAACTAAGGTGAAACCGAGACTAGTTAAGGCAGTGAAGAGAACCCCTTAGCAAGAAAATCCAGAGTCACAAGTAGAACATGAGGATTTAGCATTGCCTCCTCAAGATAATCGACCAGAGATGTCTTCTATTCTAATTGAGGATACTAGAGAAGTCAACATCGGTTCTTCAGAGATCCCCAAACTTGTTCACATTGTTGCATCCCTATCACAAGACCAAGATGATCTCCTCTTTGAGGTCTCAAGAGAGAACATTGGCCGATTTGCATGGTCATATCAGGACATGCTAGGACTTGATCCAAATCTTGTAGTTCATCATCTTGCAGTCGATCCAAAGATCAAACCCGTCAGACAAAAGCTTAGAAAAATGCACCACAAGGTGGCATTACTAGTCAAAGCTGAATTAGAAAGAATGTTAGCTGCTAAGGTTATCTGACCTATCAACTACTCAGAGTGGATCTCCAACATGGTCCCTGTCACTAAGCCTTTTGGTGACATCAAAATCTGCACTGATTTCAGAGATCTTAACAAAGCTTGTCCAAAAGATGATTTTCCCTTACCCAACATAGATATGATTGTAGGCCTTATAGCTGGACATAAAATTCTGTCCCTCATGGATGGATTTTATGGGTATAATCAAATCAAGATTGCAGAAGAGGATCAACATAAGACAAATTCACTACCCCTTGGGGAACCTTTTGCTACAACATGATGCCTTTTGGCCTAAAGAATGCTGGGGCTACCTATCAAAGAGCTATGAAAACCATTTTTCATGATCTCATCCATAGCATTTTGGAGGATTATGTGGATGATATCTTGGTCAAATCTCATACCTTCATGGATCATCTTGCTGACCTGGAGAAATTCTTTGATAGGTTAGCCAAATATCATCTCATTCTAAATCCCAAGAAGTGTGTCTTTGGGGTCACATTTGGAAAGCTTCTAGGCTTTATAGTTTCTAAACGAGGTATAGAGATCAACCCCAAGAAGGTCAAGGCTATCTTAGACATGCCTCCTCCCTAGACACTATGACAGCTTCACTCTCTCCAGGGAAAGCTTCAATCCATCTAATGTTTCATCTCCCAGCTTGCAGATAAGTGTACACCATTTGCACATTTACTAAACAAGGATGAGAACTTCAAGTGGGATCCTTTTTGTCAGCACAGCTTCGATTAACTCAAGTAGTATCTCACCAATCCCCCTATCTTGGTTCCACCAGTTCCTGGTCATCCCCTGATTTTGTACATATCAACAACACCTACTGCTCTAGGGGCACTTCTAGCACAACTCGATGACTACGAAAGAGAAAGAGCCATCTACAACATCAGTAGAACCCTAGTTGGTTATGAACTCAATTATACTCCTATGGAAAAAGCTTTTTTGGTAGTTGTTTTCTCAACTCAAAAGCTTCACCACTACATGCTAAGTCATACCATCCAACTAGTCTCCAAGATCGACCCTCTTAAGTATATGCTCTCCAGAACAACACTTATAGGCCGTTTGGCCAAATGGGTTATGCTCCTTAGTGAATTTGACATCCAGTATGTGGACAGAAAGGAAATCAAAGGGCAAGCTATAGCAGATCACCTAGCTGATGCACCTCTAGTAGATACATATCCTTTGATCATAGAATTTTCAGATGAACATGTCTGTCTAATTGAAGAACAACCCCCATGGAAACTTTATTTTGATGGCTCACACACATCTTATGGATCAGGGGTAGGAATATTGTTGGTCACACCTCAAGGAGATTACATTCCAAAAGCCTTCAAGCTACAATTCTCTAGCACCAACAATATAGCTGAATATGAGGTTCTCATAGTAGGATTAAAGATAGCTGCAGAATGGAACATTACTGAGTTACAAATCTTTGGTGATTCTCAGCTCATCATCAAGCAAGCTCTAAATGAATATCAAACCAAAGATGAAAAGCTATTACCCTACAAAGAGCTAGTTGATCAGCTAACCTAGCATTTTACAAGGCTTTAGTTTACACAAGTGCCTCGAATACAGAACAAAGCAACAGATGCTAGGGCTACTATGGCTTGCTCTTGAAAATTCCCCAAGCACCTACACAATATGAGTTTTTAGTCGAGCAGCTCCTCACATCCGCCTATGCGAATGAGGATTCAAATCGTGTTTGTATCTTGGTTGGTCCCCAATCCCCTTGGTACCATGAGATTCACACTTACCTTAACAATGGTATCATATCCCCTCACCTCACACATACCCAACGCCAGTACCTCATCCAAAAATCATCCCGCTATGTTATCATAGCCAATACCCTATATCATCGAGGTTATCACAATACTCTCTCTCGATGTTTAGTTGAAAATGAGGCCGTGATGGCGTTAAAAGAAGTACATTCTAGACTTTGCGGTGCCCACACGAGTGGTATTTTCCTAGCATGAAAAATCCTTAGAGAAAGCTAATATTGGCCTACCATTGAAGAAGACTCTTGTGACTTTGTCAGAAAGTGTCTCCCATGTCAGCAGCACACAAATATCGTGCACGCTCCAGCACAGGATCTACAGCCTATTGCACCACCTTGGCCTTTCGCTTGTTGGGGCCTTGATCTAGTTGGAACTATCCCACCTCTCTCATCTAATGGACATAAATGGATAATAACAACTATAGACTATTTCACTAAGTGGGTGGAAGTAGTCCCCCTAGTCTCAGCTACAGGAGTTCAGGTCTCAAAGTTCATCTTGTACCACATTATTTGCCACTTCGGCATCCCATCCACCATCTTCACTGACCATGGAGGTAACTTTGAAAATTTCAACATGGAAGAATTATGCACTTCCCTCCCCATCCATCACCACTTTTCTAGCCCATATCTCCTCAACCCAACCCTTGAAATACATAAAAATTTATTTATTTCCTAAAAATCTAATTTATCCTCATCCTAAGAAGTTCTAGACTCTTCTAGAAAGTCTTCATCCTCATCCTAGGAAGTTCTAGACTATTCTAGAAAGTCTTTATCCTCATCCAAAGTCTAGACTCTTTTAGAAGATGTCTTTAAACCTAATCCTAATCCCCTCCTAACCTTGTCACATTCCCTAAACATGGGTTAAGACTTACTAACCCAAGCCAAAGTTAACAAATATCTCCTTCTTCACCCACCCTCATTAAATTTCATCCACTTGCCTATCCCTAAGCTAATCCTAAACCATCCTAATCCATCCTCTAATCATTTGCACAATCCTAAGCAAGCTTAAAACCTTCCTAATCAAGCCCAAGTCAAAATTCCTCTTATCTCCTTCAAAATATCCCAACCATAAAACTTTATGAAGCCCACTAGGCCATAAATGACTCTTCCAAGCCCTTTCATTGCTCTTACAAGCCATTATGAGGGTCTTTATGAAGATTTTATCTCTTGAGCCTCCTTTGTTGACTCATCCTTCCCCTTTCCTCCATCCTCTCACCCTGTGACATGTGTCACTCCCTGATTGGCTATAAGGAAGCAGAATCCATGTGCTCTCCTCTCATGCAATCTAAGCCCTCCATGAGCTTTTCCCCATCCTTGCATCTTAGCCCTCAATCCCTCAAGCCTCTTGCCTATAAACTGGATCCTTCCCCTTTGCAAAAGAACACAATCCATGAAGTAAATTCATAATTCCATTTTAAGAAGCCATTTTACATCAAAATCATACACTCACACCCAAATTCCAACTCCATTTGAAGCCCTTTTTGAAGCATAAGCTTGAGCATACATCCTATCTATTTAGACAAAGCCACTCAACAAGAGAGTTTCTCATTGAGAGAGCCCATTAATGGCTCATATTCTCAATTGAGAGCTCATCTTAGTCTATCTTGAAGTTTATGAATTTTTTTTAGTTTGTAAAAGCTTTATTTAAATTTGGTTTCTATTAGCATACTAACATTGCTCATATACAATAATAAGTGTAAGTTGTGCATGTTATGATATGTGAACTTTCTATGAAAGAAATGTTAGGATTAACCTTAGATAGAAATAATAGTTACATGCAAATATAACCAATACTAGAAAATAGTAGATTACATAAAAGAGAACACAAGACACCAAGATTTAACATGGTTCACCCAATCCCTAGGCTACATCCACCAACAACAAGTCCAATATTATTATTATTCAGTAATTACAATATGCAATCCCTTATAGCTCAATACCATTGCAAGAAGCTACAATATTACAATTACATTATGAAATCCCTAACCTTGAGCCTTTTTATACAAGCTTTTTCTGCTTACAAAATTAGGGTTAGAATAAGTCATCAAATAAGAAAAATAGCAGCCAATGTCTTTTACAATATAAGGGCATTTTTGGCTTTAGGGATGCTACCCCTAAAAATCCCCAAAGGGGCATTTCCCCTCAACCCCACCATGTACTGCGATAGGGAGCACAACTAGGGCATTGCCCCCAAACCACCATAAAAATAATATGGGAAGAAAACTGGGAGACAACCATGTCAAATAAACCTATGAGTCTGATTAGGCTCCATATCACAACAATCTCCCACTTAGAGATTGATTAGACTCTACAACAGTGATCTCCAAATTGGAGATTGATCATAGCACTACTAAACCTGGAGCTCCCACTAGAATATATCAAACCACCCTGGACTCTATTGTTCTTTTATTTTGTTCAGTCGAGAAGACCAACTGAAACTAAAGAGGAATTTAGCTTCTCCCTTGTCACTACCTTTGTAAACATATTCACTAGATTTCCATTTGTATGTATCTTATCTAGCTTTAAGTATCCATCATCTGAAACTGACCAAATGAAATGGTACTACAACTGAATGTGTTTTGTCTTTGAATGCAGAGCTGAATTCTTTGCAAAATAAATGTCACTTTGACTATCTGTAAACAAATAATTATCCTTCTAAGGGTATCCCAATTATTCCAAGAAGAACATAAGCCATATCTTTTCCTTGGTTGTCTCTATAGTAGCAACATACTCTACCTCTGTAGTGGATAAAGCATTAACCTTCTATAACCTAGAAACTTGGCTCATGGCTACCCCACCAATATTGAATACATAACCTATAGTACTCCACCTGGTATCAATATCTCCTACCAAGTCTAAGTCAACATAGCCCTGTAAATTAGTAGTAGATCCCCTAAAGTGTAAACACTTATTGGATGTTCCTCTCAAAAATTTGAGAATCCATTTAACTACATTCCAATGCTCAATCCCTATATGACTCATATACCTGCTAACAACTCCCACTACATGTGCAATATCTAGCCTAGTACATACCATAGCATACATCAAGCTTCCTATAGCTAAAGCATAAGGTACCTTAGACATCCTATCATCCTCTTCTTGTGTCTTGGGACACAACTCCCTAGTCAACTTCAAATGACCAGGTAAAGGTGTGTTATTAGGCTTTAGCATTCTTCATAGAGAAACATTGCAACACCTTCACAATATAATTAGCCTGAGATAATTTCAATTTCCTATTATTCCTATCTCTAAAAATCTTCATACCAAGGATTTATTTTTCTACCCTCAAATCCTTCATAGCAAATGAATGTGCTAACTATTCTTAACCCCTTAATGTGATCTATGTTAGACCCGGCTACAAGCATATCATCAACATATAAACATAAAATAATGTAGTTTTCATCATCCAATCTCTTAAAATAAGCACAATGATTTGAATGACACCTACTATATCTATTCTCATGCATAAAACTATCAAATTTTAGATACCATTGCCAAGGTACTTGCTTCAAACCATATAAAATTTTCTTCAATCTACACACTAAGTTATCCTTACCTTTGACCTCAAATCCTTATGGTTGTGCCATATGTATCTCTTCATTCAAATCACCATGAAGGAAGGTTGTTTTAACATCAAGCTACTCCAAATGCAAATATTTAGTAGCCATAATACTTAAAACAATGTGAATAGAAGTCATTTTTACAATAGGAGAGAATATATTATCTAAATCAATGCCCTTTTTCTGAGAAAATCCTTTTACCACTAACCTAGATTTCAATCTTTTCTTACCTACATCCTCTTCTTTCAACCTATAAACCCATTTATTGTGTAAATCCCTTTTACTTATAGGCAACTGATATAAACCCCATGTCTAATTTTTCAGCAAAGAGTCCATTTCTTCTTTCATTACAAACTCCTACCGAATCTTTGTATCCACCATCACAACTCCATCATAACATTCAGGTGCACTTGCATCAGTAAGTAAAATAGAATACAAGGAGGGAGGAAATCTTTCTAGAGGTCTACTTAGCCTTGTTGACCATCTAACGTTCACTAGGATTTGTGGTATTTGTTGTTGCAGATCATGAGGAATTTCTAGAAGATCAACTTTTGGAGTATCATGGAACGATACATAATCACCTTCTTTCTTCTCATGTTACTACAATAGATATTTGTACAAAACTTTCTTATTGAATATGACATCCTTGCTTCTTACAATTTTATGATTTTCAAAATCCCAAAGCCTATAACCAAATTCATTAATACCATATCCAACAAATACGTATTTCTTTGACTTAGCTTCTAGCTTGGTTCTATTTTTAGATTCTATATGAGTAAATGCTTCACAACTGAAGGTTTTTAGAAAAGAATAACTCACTTTCTTAATAGTCCATGCTTCCTTTGGAATACCATAGCCCAAAGGAGTAGAGGGGCCTCTATTAATCAAATATATAGTAGTATTAATAGTCTCTACCCACATGTTTAAGGGAAACCCAACATGTAACCTCATGCTCCTTGCACACTCCATTCTAGTCCTATTCATGCATTCATCCACTCCATTTTCCCATGGAGTCCTCGAAATTTTTTTTTCTATGAAGACAATTAGTGGAGAAATAATCTTCAAATTCATGACTACAATACTCACCACCATTATGAGATTTGAGATATTTTAATTTCTTACTAGTCTTATTTTCAACCACGCATTTCCATTTCTTAAAAGTTTGAAATACATCATATTTTTGTCTAAGGAAATAAACCCATAATTTTCTAGTTGCTTCATCAATAAATGTAAAATAATAATGAGAGCCACCAAGGTTAGATACCTAACCTGGTCCCCATACATCTGTATGCACAAGCTCTAATCTCCCACTTTTCTTTTCCTTCCCAGTCTTCACAAAACTCACTCTCTTTTTTTTTCATACACACAACTTTCATAGAAATCCATATTAACACATTTTACACTTGTTAATACTTTCTTTGAATGAATAAATTTTATACCTTTCTCACTCATGTGCCCAAGTCTATTGTGCCATAGTGCTGTATCAGAATCTATAGCATTTTTTTGTTCTCTCTGCTCAATTGTAGCAACTATTCATGAACATTAATTTTTATTTGAAACAATCAAAGTAGAAGGAATAATATGAACTTTACAAAAATATAATATTCCTACTTTTACACCTTTTTCTACTACAAGGGAAGCTTTGTAACCTTCCAATTTTTATCATTAACAATAACTACACAACCCTCATCACCGAGTTGCCCTACTGAAATTAAATTGGTACTCAGCCTTGGAATTTGTCTTACCTCATGTAGTAGCCAATGATTTCCATTTTCAACTTAATTTAACTTTTCCCTTTCCAACAATTTTACAAGGTTCATTATCCCCAAAATAAAAAAGCCCAAAATTCCCTTGGACATAATCAATGAAATAACCTCTATGAGGTGTAGTATGAAATAGAGCACCAGAATTTAAAACCCATGAATCATCAATAATTTTTAAAAATAGAAGCAAAGAGTTCCCTTTAGATTTGTTACTTACCACATTTTCCTCCTTGTTCCCTTCTAGTTTATCTCCTTCATTGTTCTTTTGAGTCTAACAATCTTTCTTCTTCTGCCCTAGTTTACCATAGGACTAGAATCTCTTGGTCCTCTGGATTGAGATCTCTTCCCCTTTGAATTTCCTCTTGGTTTCCCACAGTTTCTAGAATTATTTCCTCTCTCAATTGTTCTACCTCTACTTTGTGTGTTGAAAGCACTTCCTAATGTATATCCACCTGAGGTTTTCCTACAAGTTTCCTTACTCAAAATAACACCAATCACATCATCATATTTTAGGGTATTAGATCCAAAAATAGAATTACTCATAGCCATTACCAAGCCATTCTAGTTTTAAGGCAAAGAACACAAAATCAAGAAAGACCTAATTTGTTTATTATCAAAATTAATACCCATAGATGGTAACTGACTAATAACAATATTAAACTCATTTAAATGATCTGCAATAGATCCACCTTTTGTCATCTTCACATTAAATAAACACTTCATGAGAAATACCTTGTTTGAAGTAGAGGGATTTTTATATAGTTTCACTCAGGTTTGCATCAACCACTAGTAAATTTAGGCCTAAATTTTGATGCGAAAAGGCCAAAATTTCGATGAGAGTAGGTCAAATAGGCAACTAAACTTGTTGTCAATATTTTTTAATTGACTTTTCAACGCAAACATTTTGCTTCAAAATTTTGGCTTCATAAATGTGGACTTACTGATGTGAATTTTGTTGATTTCCTTAGTCCAACATAAACTATTATTTTTCCATTTGCGGGCATCGCTGGTTGAAATTTTGACATAAACCCCACCCAATTTGGCATCAAAATTGCAACCAAAACTCCTTAATTTTCTAGGCTGGTGTCATACAATCAACATCAAAGTGCAGACATGTGCATCAAACTTGAGACCAACATTAGGTAGAAATTTCAATGAGCCATGCCAATTATTATAAAAGCTTTGCTCTCGTAGGAGCCTTCTAAATTGCACAAAATTTGATTCTAAAGCATAATTGCTCAGTGCATGAGAGTTAGGGTATCATGCACATTTCTACCTCCACACCATTGTTTCGTTCATCACATGATTTATTTCATACAAAACAATGGGAAGGAGAAAGAAATGTGCATGATATCCTGAGTCTCCACCGAGCGATTATGCTTTACAACTCAAATTTTGTTCAATTTAAAAGGCTCCTATGAGAGAAAATCCTTTGCAATAATATTGGCATATCTCGTCTAAGTTTTGGTTCCTATAGGGAAAAATAAAATTAGGAAAGAATTATTTATCAGGAATGAAAGCCAATAATTTTACTAACTAATCTCTATTTTTCAAACAGATAAATGTGACAAAAAAATTTACAGTCCCAATCACATATATAACTATAACTATAACTATAACTATGTCTAAAACCAACATAATTTAAAAATATCCACAATTCAAATATTAGCCCTTGATGTTTTCTTTAATGCAAAGTTTTAAGTCAACTATCTTATCACCCTAGATGTAATACCAAATAGTCATTAGGCTAAAGACTGCAACGAGATTTACAAATGCAAGGAGAACTACCCAACCAAAGTAGAAAATGACATGAAAAGTTAACAATCTATCAATTGACACCTCTAGATGAATTATTTCTAGCAATTGAACTGTACGTTATAGAAACAAAAAATTGCCTTAAAATTGACACATCACTATTTGTTCATTCGCATTCGTAATGGCTTCACAAAAGTTGAAAGCTTACAATTTCTCAAGAACACAAAAGGTACTCATAGTTCAGCTACATCAATAAAAGTAAAGAAGTTCAGTTGCATGGTGAGGGCAAGAGACTGTCAATATCGATTGTGGAGTTGCAGATAGGTAAGCAATAAACATAAAAAGGTAGTACAAGGCACCATTTTCCATGTTCTAATATGATGAACTACCTTGGAGCTGGTTCTAAAAATTGATTGCTTAATTTTGGATTTGATCCAATGGTACCATTATCTAGAGGAGGTCCCGCACCCCACTTTCTTGCTGATTTTGAAGGTGTTATTAGAGCATCTTTGCTAGCTGATCTCCCTTGCGAGCTCTCAACTGAAAGAGAATTCCTGAATGAAGAATGCCAAAGATATTCATGATGTGCCTACTACTAATAGGCACATCATGGCTATCTTCGACATTCTCCTATGGCTCTTGTGGTCCTAATATTATAACATGAGGTTTCCTCTTCTTTTTTCGAGCATAAGGTTGATGCTCAAAAAAAGAAGAGGAAGCCTCATGTTATAATATTATAACATGAGGCTTCCTCTTCTTTATAACATGAGGTTTCCTCTTCTTTTTTCAATCATAAGGCTGATGCGGCCCTGTAATAAGAAATAAATGGGTTTAATTTTGATTATGTACAACATAAAGAAAACCAAAATGTAATAGCAATTTTTAACAGAAAATGAACTATATAAACTTATAAAGCTCATAATAATAATAGGCCATAAACTTGGATAGATTTGTTGTAGATTTCTAGGATGATTAGGGTGTACTTATCATCATAATTTAAATTCTATAAGAGATTAGCATGTGTTATTTCAACAAAGATAACCGCCTGAGAGAAATTAGCACATGCTGGTGATTGTTCACTTTATCTAATCTGGTATTTTCTTGCTAGGTTTCATATTATTAATTTATATAATCTATTAACTAATCCAAGCCTTCCTATTATCCATATTTTGTCACGTTAATCATGGCCTAATCTTTGCTTCAAAGCTGACGTCCAAGATTTACTCTCATTGGTATTCAGCTTCCATTAATGCTTGCGAGATTCTTATTTTGTTGAACAACTACATTATAACTTTCCATTCATTATATCTTTTCCTCATAGCTAAAAAAAAATGTCACTATTATTGTCTTCCCATTCCTTATATCTTATTCACATAGTAACGAAAATGCCATTCTTATTTTGAAATCTATGAATTAAAAAACAAAGTTCAAGGGAAACAAGCATATTATATGATGTCAAATGGGCATCTCAAAAATTGTATGAATAGTGGTCTCATAAACATACCATGTTTCATCTAGAAAAGTTACAATTCCCCTTGGTTTTTGCATATACAAAATACAGTTGTATTTAAGATCTTGGCCCTCAATTTCAAAAGTTTGTGATCTAATAAATAAATTTTTTTGACAAAGCACTACAAGTTAAATTGAGAAAGGGATCATTCATTCTAAAATATTTAGTCAATAAGATACTCAATTCTATAGAAAAAATTATTATTTGAGGTTATGAATAAGTGTTAACCCCACTGATTCACCTATACCCAGGATGATTATTGAGAACCTTTATTAAAATGATATATTATGTGCATGTTTAACTATGCAGTTTGCATCTACATCTAACTAGAAAAGGAAATGGATATCAAAAAAGACCTTTTCAATCAGATCCAAAACATATTGATTGTCAACAAATTCAATGTAACTCCAATCAATTTCTCCCATTGTGTATTCATCTTGTTCCATCTAAAGACATGTTCCACAACATATACAAAAATCCATAGAAAAAAGTAAATATCATACACAAAAAAATAATATTAAAATAGTCAAGCAAATATACCTTGAGAAAAGAGCAAAAAAAAAAAGTATAAAAAATATATCTTTTTCAAAAAGTATAAAAAATATATCTTTTTCAAAAATATGTAGCTTCTCATTTGTAAGATTGATACAAAACAGTTCAAAACTGCAATCGAGAAAAAAATAGGTTTTCCTTAGCTCACCAAAGAGTAATATGTAAATATTTTGTATTATGAAAGCTTTCAAATATAGCTTGCTAAATTGCAGTGACTATAGCTACAAGGCATGATTTAAAATATGTAGTCTTGATGTCTATTAAAAAAATGTACCTGTTATTGTTGAAAATCTTAAAACTATAAATATCAAGAATGTCAATCAAGGTCCTGGCCAATTGAATTATTTATTTTATTTACCAGCTTGTATCCAATACGAATGGCATTATCTTAAGAAGAGCCCATAGAACAATATACATTCTAAAAAAACTAAGAAATATACTTCACTCTCCAAATATATTCTTCTTTGAGATCTTGTCCTAATTAACACAATACTCACAAATGGTACATCATACTATTCAAACAATCACGAGTATACTATTTTTGCCAATGCATCTCAGCTAGTAAGTGCAACAATTGGGTCAAGAGATTTTGTAGTGCTTTCATCTCGAGTCACAATGACACATTTACAAAAGAGTCTTCTAGAACCTTAACATCGCACCTAAGATAATATATAATGTAGTTCCCTACAAAAAATCAGTATACATAGACAAGGTTGAATAGGTACTATAGCAACATATTTAGATCTAGTAAAACATCCAAATCACCATTAAAGAAAGGAATCATACATGAATAACTTCGCTGCCATCTTAAGATGAAAAATAATTATCTCATCTTTTGGCTTAGAAGAATCACTATCATTGCCCGTAGTAAAATCAACATTACCTAAATGGAGAATAGTTGCCACAACTCAAAATATTGCATCCTACAAATATTAAGTAATTGAGAAAAGCTATAAACATGAAAAATCAAGCTTAAAAGGATGGAACCATTTTTATTTTTTATACTACAAAATGTCATACTTGTTCTTCAGTACCAATTCCAACAACTTTTTTTGCTCTTCATGTTGAAAGGTACTCCTCCCTTTCATTAACTACATCAAGTTGATAATAGTTGGACTGGTTCAAATAATGAAATGAACTTGGATGTCCCAACTTATATTTTTCAATTTCCTGAAATAAGAAATGAAGAAAAATTCAAAAAATGGTTATGCTACTATTAGCATTCTACAATTTCAAATTAAACATATGTGGATTCAGAATACAAATAGAAAATAGGCAATGAACCTATTTCAATGGTCAATTATAGTCACAATTACCAAAGCATAAAGTAGCATACCTCTGGAGGTGCAGTATAGGGAAGGTAGAAACACCTTTGTTTTGTTTTATAAATATTGGGAGAAAATAATTGACCCAATTGTAATTCCATAAGAAAAACTAAAGAGTTATATGTGAAAAAAATGAATAAGTTTAGTGTCATTTGTTATTATTGTTATTATTTTAGGAAGGGCTATAAAAAAAGTATATAATGTGTCAAGATTATTATTGCATTTTAAATCTGAATGCATTTAAGTTGTCTTCAAGATGAAATCCTACATTTTCATTGTTATGAATAACGTATTCAGTTAAGAAAATGATTAATATGCTAACAATTTACTTATTATAAACGTTGCATTATTACCAATTTCATGACATCTCATAGAACATACAAGAACTCGGTTAGAGTAAAAAGTGACATTAATTACTTGCATCAAATCCTAAGTGGTGTGTGGACTATGAGATCATCTAGTTCATCCCCTTCTGAGAGGCTAACCCTATCTACTTCGACCACACTCTCATCTTGTTAGGTCTTGCAACCACTCAGAGACTCATAACAAATATCAACTTAGTAACCAAGATTATATGACTAGATATAAACATTAAATATAATCATGAGTGGCATACATCACATGACATAATCATATAAGAAATGAAAATGTTTTCATAATCATACATCTATGCATTAAATTGATCATTGATTCATCTTAATTAATACAGTCAAGTATTTTATGTAATATAGTATTTTTATTTATGCACTATATGTTATGTGATTGATATATAAAACACTGATGAGATATAGTAATGTAATGAAACTATGATGTAAATGAAATATGTGCAATGAAAATGTAATGAATACAATATATGGTTAATGCACTTAACAAAGTGATGTGTAAAAGGAACATGCAATTAGAAAATGTACCTATACGTTTAGGGAATGTTTGTTATATTGAGTTGAGAAGTAGTAATTCTATCATCAATTTGGTTGATTCATTTGGTTTAATGCAAATTATGCATTGTGTGCACTGAGAGATTGGAACATGCTTATATTAATGGATGTTGATTGTCACAGTGAGCTACTGCTTCCCCTATTTTAATGGCATGCATTTAAGCAACCAACCTTTTCAACCAAACTAAGCTTTGAGAATAGGAGCTGTGACATGCTTAGTGAATGAATGAGTTAATGTTTGTTGTTTCTTGTTACTCCATGAAAAAATTCATGCTCTGAGGCCAAAAGTAGCCACTACTATGGTTTTTACATTATCTATTGAATCTACCTAATTGACATTGGCGAAAGTTTGAAACCAACAAACAAAAAACAATTATACAGATAATACTAAATATAAGAATCTATTGTACCCATTACATTTATCAGAATTTGTTTTGCTGGTTGCAAATGATCCATCTATGATTTACTCATGATGTTGGAAAAAATAGTATTAGCACAAATTGATTAGGGAGGGTGGCTGTAAGATGCAACTACTCACGAATGATGTGTTGATTTACTCATGAAGTTGGAAATATATTTTAGTAAGATGCAACTGCTCACAAATGATGTGTAGAAACATCATCTCGTTCATGGAGTACCCAAAGGGATCAGATTCAAAGTCACAAATGTTAGAGCTAGTGGCATGGTCTCAGGGGTAGCTAGTGGTCGTAGATTCAAAGTTACTATTTTACTAATCATTTACATAGGCATGGTCTCAGGGGTAGCTAGTGGCTCGGTACTTACTAGTTATATATATATAAACTAAGAAAAGAAATATGAATCTAATTGACTTTACCAAAAAAACATAATTCTATACAAATAAACAAAAATTCTTAACAACTTAAAAAATAGAATAAAATATATTAGAAACAAGAATTATGTGAAATTAAGACTTAACTGTTAGAAATGATTATTATTTCTGATGCTGATGGTGTTCCTTCACCCATTTCATTCTCTATCCAAAATCTGCCCAGGAAGAGCATTTATTTCAAACAATATGTAAATCAATTCATAAAATGTACTACAATTAGTTAGAAAAAATATCTCCCAATTACCTATAGACATCATCTAGAACCTCTTTTATCTCATGTTTGAAATGTCTTGCTATACCCAAGCTCTCCAAATTATTTACCATTGAGAGGCCAAGAATCAAATTAATAAGATAAGCACCGAGCTCACTGCACCAACAAATAAATGTCTCTTACATCTACATGATCATTATAAAAATATCATCAAACTATATAAAAGAATATTTAAAGACCAACCTGTATCATAAGCAGAAAGAGATGAATATCTTCTCTTAGTTTCCAACAACAACATATTTATCATTGTAATATTATCATCTATGCACATCGAACCAAATGATTTGTTCTCTCTGTTCTCTTTCTCAGCCTACCATATAGCGATATGAGTGGTTATCATAGACCAACATATATAGTTAAATGTAAAGAGTAAAGTAGGTAATATAGTTAAATACATTGGAGGAATCTTCAACACTCATAGATTTTACTTTCTAATGTGTTCTTGTATTGAACTTCTTTCTTCCATTGAACTTGAAATTAGAGGCCCCTAGATTAAAGATATTATTACAAATCAGTTCAAGAAAACTCAATGACAAAATTGATTATGAAATAAATAAATGAATGAGTATAAAATTGTAGATTGTGCACTAATCATACCCTTCCAAACTATAAATAAATTGGACTATGAGTAGGGAAAACACAAATTCTTAACCACAAAATTATTGTAGTATTCAACTATGTTCTTCATATCCTATAAAAGCTGACTAAGGTTGCAACGTTTATAATGACTATAGATAAAAATATAAATTAAAACAAACAATATTTTCATCAATGTTTTTAAATGTAGAATTAAATGGTTGTAAGTATGCATTTCTACCGCATGCAAATGATTTTGAGATACAAACCTATGTAATCCAATCTCCCAAGGAATAGATAGCACCACTTATCACCATCTTTGCCAAAATAGGATTTGTCATAAAGCAATGTTAGAATAGTTACTAAAATGGTCATAAATTATGTTTTTATAGTAAAAGAATACTTTAACTTAAGAAAAAAAACTATACAATATTAAAACATGACATCGTGCTTTAAAAACTTAAAAGGTACCTATAGTGAAGAACTTCATTTCAACTTGCTAATTGGTTGTCACTATTAACTATAAGCTTATCTTTAAAGTTTGAGCTTCACTTGGTTTCGAGAATAGTTAAATATTCTCTACTAAATAGGGTCAACCACATGAAGGTGGAAGCTTATTTGGCCCCTTGCCCCCCCAACATCACTCTAAATTCCCCATTAACATTTAATAACATTCATTCATTCATCTATTTTTGAAATATAACATTCAATCATTATAATCACATGATAACATTCATTAACACACAACATTCATGAATAATTCATTAACAAAAAATTCATTAACATGCAACATTCAAGAGCAAGTCATTCATGAATAATTCACTAACACAATATTCATTAACACCCAACATTAATGAATAGTATTCATTAACAATATTCAAGAGTAAGTCATTCATGAATAATCATTTCTTTTTGGCTTTCTTACTGTTTCTTCTTTTCATAAAATTTCTAAGAGGAATATCAATGTCCTCATCATCCTGCTCCTCTACTAGTTGTAACACATGTCTCCTCCTCATCCATTCAGGAACATCATGAGGCCACTGCACCAAAGGCGGGTCCGCTACAATAACAAGTACTTCATGAGTTAAATTCACACCATTTTATATTAGTGAATTATGAGTTCTTATTTAAGTAAAATAACTATAAATCAAAAATTTAATTAAAAGAACAAAACATAAATTTTCTTTACCTGAATGTGCGATATGATCTAACTGCTGATCACTTTCAACATCCTCTGGCACTCATTCAGCACGACATGATTCTATATCCTCAAGACAAAAAGGTTACACCAAGTTCAATTAAAGATGTTAAATTGTATTAATAATTACACAATTAGTTTTAAATAACAAATGAGCACCTTTATCGATAGTACGATGCACATCACGGGCTTCATGATGCTGTGTATGATCTGTGTCCTGATTAATAGGCTGCATTGCAATGTCATGCACATTATTATCAAATAAATTATTTCTCACGTATTCAATTTCTAATATATATTTTGGCATATTTACCTATGCACATGATGCAGGAGATTGTTCGGTTGGGACAATGGAAGCTTGTTGTAGGCGTTCAGCCACCGCTACAATGCCTTGCTTGAAGGCAATTTTTTTGTGTTCTTTTGTGGCCTCTAGATTAAAATCAGGGCCTTGCATTTTTTTATTAATTAAAATTTTTTTTCTCATTTTATAAATAAGTTTTCTTTGCAATTCATTTACTACTACTTACAATGCATGCTTTGATTTTTGAATATCCCTCAGAGCCAAGTCTGTGTTGCCCAACCTTTTCCAGCCTGGCCTTTTTTGCCTTTATTCTGTCCTACAACCTATGAAAAGTTTGAAATATTTTAGCTGATATAGATATAAAGATCAGTACTAATTAGTGGATTATTATTTATTGGTATGAAGGTTTTAGCATAAAGTAGCATGTTCCACCAAAAATATGAAAAAAGGGAAGAAATTATAGCATCATACCTTTAATTATAAAGTAGTTTCTAAAACTAAATAACATCACATATATGCCTTTTAAATTGATCTTTAATTACCCATTATTCAAAATAGATTCAGAAATTTAAAATAACAAATTCAAATATTTTGTCATGTCATCATGTTGAGCTTGCAGGGAGCAATACACATATTTCAATAAGAGAGAGCACACGACTGTCAAAGTATGATGGAAGACATTAGATGAAAAAATAATTGTTTTTCACTGACTATACAATTTGGGATATATAATACAAGAAATGTATATTGTGGACAATTCAAGATTAATTTTATAGGGAAATCTAGGTATGTTAGTAGTTTTCAAGTTAAAGATATCAGCCACATTGATGAGCTAGTCTCAATTCTTTCAATTTTTCTGTCCTTTCTCATGACATTCATTTCTAGTGACGTATAGGGGATAATTTTTAGAACAATCTATAATACTCAAGTTAGCTTGGTTGAATTTCTTGCAGAAGCTTAATGTATTAGTCATTGTAATAGTGATGATGAGGGAAAATAAGGTGGACTGAAATAGTCTAGGGATAATTACATGTGTACTTCTTTTAGGATAAGTATTTCTTGAATTATCATTATTTTCTTCATAAAATTTTGTTGTGAATATGTTTTTTTTAGTGGAAAAGATTTATGGGAGATCAAATAAGAAGTCTAAGTTGAAAAGAATGAGAAGATCAGAGTTAGTGAAGATGATTTTTTCATACTAAGTGAGCTACCATAGATTTAATTTATTGTAATTTCATTCATTAGTTAAAATAACATTGCCATGCTCTTCCCATTTTTGGAAATCTCAACAACAAAAATCTATATTTGTAGGCACACAACATCTCTAGACCACCCTTTCATGCAAGGCAATCTTAATGGCTAAATGCCAAATGATAACTTATAAGGTGGCCTGGTATAATCCAAAATAGTTGGAAAGGGCTAGTAACCACAAATAAATATGAAGGATCATGAGATTTCCACTTTCAATCCATGGGAATTCATCAAAGGGTTCTTACAGTATAGTTGTATGTGTTAGAGGTTCCAGGGCCATTCAAATTCATCAAAGGGTTTTTACAGTATGGTTTATGAGAACATAAACTAAACAAAACAAACATATAAAGAGAAATTAAAAACTACCATCTACATATCATTTCTCATCTTGATCATGAATCTGATAGATCACAAAAAGTGAACCAAAACATTCATGTCAAAATCATATTAAGTTATTTTCTGATAGCCTTTTTGTCACCATATGGATTACAACCAATGTTAGTTCTTCTCTTGCCATCTGCCCTGATGATGAATCATAGAATTTGATCCAAAATGTAGGCAACAAAAAATCTAGATGGTCTAATACAAAAGGGAAAAAATTCTTGAAATCATAAGGATTGTGGAAACTTCACGAATTTTATATCAACTCTCACCCATTATTTATCTCTATTGCACATAACTATATGATTGGTAGACCATCAATCAGACAATATGCATCTTAGTAGATATCAAGTACTAGTGTAGCTAGACAAAATACATCTTAGACACCTTATAGGTACAATACTAGTTTAGCGTCCTATAACTTAACTACACCATACTATCAGGAGAGTGCTTAGTTCTCATTAACTTGTGTTTCTGGCATTGAACGTGATGGTTATTACTTTTAGGAGAGTGACCATTAGTAAAATTCTTGCAAAGTTTTAAAAAAAAATGAACTTGTCATTACACTGACTGAATATCATTTATCACCTATCCTGGTAACACATACAACTATGGTACATGTAGTTGAGTGTTACTATATTTTCAAGACATTAATCCTAGTAGCTGCTATGAGTGAAAAGGGTCATAGAATAGCAAATCAATAAAATAAGATTCAAGTTAAAGAGTTGAGCCATGGGAAATGCACAAAGATTAATGGCTTAGGTTTACCAGTAGTTTAGAATCATTTTCGTGGTGTTTCTAGCCAATAGTTTTCCTGCATTTCACTATTTTTAGATTAAAACTCTTTAGGCTAAACAAATACATTGCTCAGTAGATTTTTTTTATTTCTCAGATCTACATCATGGTTCCCAAAATGTAGATACTGAACTGGTCTATAATATATGTGGTGCCAAATCTCTACTCCACAAAAAAGGTAATGACTCTCAGATTAATAACTTAGAAAGTTAGGGCATATGTTAGGAAACTAAGAGGTAGGAGTATATAATATAGCTATACGTGAAGTTATAAGCACACTATTTATATCTTATGTAGGATTTATGCCCTGATCGAGATATATACAATTGTATACAAGCATTCTATGTGCAATCAACCACCACAGTTTATTACTTGCCCAAATTTTAGAGAGCATTCATAATAGGGTGAAAGCAATTGTGTCAGCATATGAATTACATACCTTTCATCAATAGATAGATTAAATTGAGCTAGTTGAAATTGTTGATACTAAAGTTGAACCCTAAATTTTGTTATTAATGTACTAGTAGTTAATACTATTGCATACCTTTTTAGGTTTGTTGGTGTACTTTCTTTTTGATGTTCCCCTTTCTCCTTTGCATCCAAAATGAACTCATTCTAGTCCCTCACTGAAACAAAGGGAGGATGCTCGTACTACGGGTTTAGGATGAGACTCTTTCTATATGAGTCCCTCACAACCTTAAGATGTTTGGAAGCTTTTTGTAACAATTTCTTATGATAAAAAATATTACTACGAAACTCATGCTCTATATCTTTGATGAGCTCATCTTTTAAATTTTGATCTTGGAAGTTCCACATTTTAAGAAAAAACACAAAATTGTTAGATATAGCTAGTATAAGATAAGACCCTAATGAAAGAAAAAAATGTTGCACCAATTAATGATATGAAAAAAATAGTGGGATAAAATTAGTTCAGTTGTGATGTTTCACCTTTTATCTATGGTGGGCCTGAATCTTCACAGCTTTAGGTCATAAAGCCTCTTATAAAATGTATCATTTCCTAAAAAAAAATGTCATGGGATAATTAATAGTAAGAACCATTAAAATGAATCATGCGAAGACTACTTTTCATAGTGAATAACAAATACATAAAATGAGATACATTTCATCTGTTTAGTGATCTATTTTAGGGTTAGAGGGTCAACTTGACCAAAATTGACCAAAAAAGAAGTTTGGAATTTTTTTTAAAATGTCTAAAACTAGTCAAACTCTACCAGGATTCTATTGTTGATGTTTTGAAATTAAAAAATGTACTGTGACTATACTAATCAGTATACCTTAAAAGAAAATATAGTTCATAATACATATAACTTGCCATGACCTTAATTTTTTGTCATTCTTGATTAATGTTGTCACTGATCATACCTAGGATATTATGGAAAATAAATATTGCTAAAATAGATAGTGAAGCTGAAAGTGAGCACTCTAAAACTCTAATAGGCAATAGCAATGATGTTGGAAATCATTGAAAATTGAACATTGACTATGAAAGAAGACTCCCACTTTTGGTTCTCTATAGAAAAATTGGTTAGTATCTTCTACTAATAGCATGAAATTGCAATGTACCAAATTAGTAAACTAGAGAATTACTGGTATAGACAAAAGGTCATTGACAATTCAAATGATCCTTTCAAATCCCTAGTAAAAAGTAATTCCAGAATAATTAATTTTGCACAATATGACATACGAAAGAAGGTCATGAGGCATCACTCCACATCAAAAGCCCTTGCATTCACCACTTCCTATCATGTTTATGTCTTGCAAGAAAATCCTTATTATAATATAAAAAATAATTATTTAAAGTACCTAGAATCTTAGGACATTTCAAAGGTATTGATTCATCATCGTCAATCAACAATGATGTCTGCATAACTCCCGTGCTAGAAATATGGGTAGCTCCAAGAAATGATGGTGAATTATCACCAATACATGCACTATGATCCACATCTGATGGCATACCAAATGGTGTGTATCCTACCACAAAATATATAATACACTATGTGATGCACCCAAGATTAAAGTACAAATTATCAACTCATAATTAATACAAAACCAAATATAGAAAAACAAGGATTTACTAGCCAGATGCCCCCTTGTCGACATTGCAGTTGATAATCTCGTATAGACATTTGTCAACCTTGTAGGAGTCTCCTGCATAGGATAACCTGAATAATACATTGTGGTGCTAGAAACTAACTAACTAACTGTGTGTGTGCATGTGTGTGTGTGTGTGTGTGTGTGTGTGTGTGTGTGTGTGTGTGTGTGTGTCTGTGTGTGTCTGTGTGTGTGTGTGTGTGTGTGTGTGTGATAGCTTGCTCTTTCTTACTACAGAGGAAACCCCTACTTTCCATACCCTAGTTTCGTGAGAGCATCAGGTTCTGGTCTGTACTTGTATATAAAGATATATAAATACACTAAGTGTATAAATTGTGAAAGACCATTGCATTTTGTTTATTGCATCATTATGATCTTCAATAATCATTTAACATTCTTATTTCTCTCATTCATTTCCTTTTCCTACCCATATATCTATATTGATTACCTATAAACTACACACTAATTAATGAACTATTTCTCTTCTAAGCATGTGTGGACAAACTTTTTCTAAAAAATGAGAGAGAGACAACTCCAGTTTGTTTCTTGCATTATCATAACTTCAACATTTTTAGTGCAAAACCAATTGTCTCTGACTCTCTAGATTAGCCTATCTACTATGCAGCTTAACACCAATAAGAAAAATAAATTGCTTCTTTTTTACACCCCAACTGCCATGCACTCTTAACTTGTTCAAACTGGGTAAGTGAAATAAATTGTTTACTATTCACATCCTAGCTACTGTATATTCTCAACTTTCTCATATTGGGATCTCAATGATCAAAACAAAAAAATGTGTTATCATTTGTATTTTATTTCTAAAAATTTAGCAAAATAAGCTAATATATCACCTTGGAACATTACAGTACAGTACTAATTCTCTAAGATATATTTATTGGAGATCCTTCCCAAAGATGGTTTGTAGTCAAAGTTCATTAAATTTGATGCCTATATGAATCTAAAATTTAGATACCAGCTTAATGCCTTCTAAGTTCTATAGTTAACATGTATCCAAATTCCAATGAGAAAATGGAGATTATGCCTTCCAATTGATCACTAACCATATTAATTTTGTGCAGGTGATTATGCCTTCTGAACTTGAAAATAACACTTATTTCTTTAATCATAGTACCTTGAACCCTAAACCATATCTCATCCTCTTCTACTACATCCTAAGGACCTAAGGATGGATACTTGGATAAATAATCTAAAGTTCCCACTTCGGCCATGGTCAATTTGTTTGCACTGTTGAATTGTGAAATCTCAGTCAAGAAACTAGAACAAGTGATGTTGCATCTAATTTACTTGGCATAGGCTTAAGCTTCTCAATCTCCCATTTTGTCCATGGTCAATTTCCATATTGGATTTTGAAATCTTAGTCAAGAGAACTAGACAAGTAGAGTTGCATTTGATTGATCTAGCATAGGCTTAACTAAACAAAGAACAAATTTACAAGTAGTGGCAACCACCATAATGTCATACACTTTAAAGAAATATTTATCATCATCCTAAAAAAGGTCACACAAAATAAAATTCTTCAGATAATGCATCAAGTGTTGATATATTGAATAATTGTGATCTTATGCCCTTTAATCCTCGTAGATAGTATTCTTCCCCTTGCCCTTGGGAACTCAACCCTTGCAACTTCAATAATTTTTCCACACTAACCTCAATATTTATTAACCTACCCTATCACAAATCTTACCAAGGACAATGTTGAATGTTCTTTATTATCAAAACAAGTAGTTGATTACTCCTCCAAATAGTCTTTGAACCGAACATGATTTGAATACACATATATTTGGACATCTTCTAGACTCCACATTCTTCTTTTGATACCCCTCACAATGCTTCCATATTGTCTTGTATGGAAAAATTTACATCCACTCACTCTTGTGTCCATCCTCTTAGTAGTAAGATTATTTTCTTAGACCCTTCTTGCACCTTTTGCACATGTTTCTTTATGCAGGACATCCCGCATCCTTGTGGATAGATATTATATACCTTTCCCCATATTATTTCCCAAATTTTAGGTCTTATTGAATGTAAGATAATGTTAAAATACATTTCATAATGTTCTTACTTATCCTATATTAATATTTTAACAAGTCCTAGGAAAATGATTAGATCTCTGCAAATATCACAGGGTCTTAATCCCTGCAAATGCCAAAGCAATGGATATTCAATAATCCACCATCTATACTAATGGATCTTTAGCAACACAATAAAAAACTATGAAAAAAGAATTAGACTATAAAAAATGTCAATATATAGGAATTATGTAGGAAATTCAATACTTTATTTGTTCAAAATAGGTTTACATTCATTCTCCTCATGTCAGCGATCATTGCAAATTTTATAAACTTATACTAACTCCTAAAATTGACAACCAACCATAATTACCCCTAAACTAACCACAAACTACTTATTTTTTCAACCTATTACATTATGTTTATGATGTCAAGTTGATAACAAATTAAATTTTCCTTGCATATGAATACTGGAAAATTATATCCAAATGATTGTTTCACAATATAAGGAAATTAAGTACAATACCTAACAATTTTTTGCAAATAAGTCCACTAAACCATAGGGAGCAAGATGCCCCCATCACACTCTTCTTGAGAACAAGACACCCTATGTACCCTCTTCCCTACAAAAAAATACCTACTTGAAATCATGATTCAATGGTATCTTATAAAATTTTTTTGGGTATCCATATGGAGATGTCTATTTACTATCAATCTATATATTCTACAATTGTCAATTCTTCCTATTTTTCCTTCTATCTTGCATTAGTCAATCACATCCCCCTAATGAATTTTCACATTTACACAAAAATGAAGGATCGTTGCACTTGCCTAGTGCTTAGGTCTTACTTGAGTGCACTGGGTCATCTTCCTTCTAATTGTGCAATAACAAAGAATTAGTTAGGTGTTGCATTAGGGAACCACACTAGAATCCCTTACTATTATCCTAAGAAAGTTATTTTTCCTTATTGTGCACAAATCAAATTAAATTATGCTATGATAAGATCTTTTATTAATTATTTAATAAGTTTCAAACATTCTAAGTTGGTCTTAAATGTATATATATCCTTGGAATAATAAGGTGTCAAGGTCGTCCACATAACAAGACAAACAAACCTAGATAAAAGCTTCCATGAATGAACATAATTTTTTTTTATTAAGATAGTTTAACAAAAAAGAGAGAAGTTCATGTATCAGATGGAAGTCAACAAAAGTATACTATAAGGCTGACCAACATATTACACAAAGATAGTAAAAATTTTAAACAACTGTTTAGAAAATTCTAGATCTTTTGATAGTAATCAAGCTACCTATTGTAGTCTTGGTTCCACATTGACTAATTGTGATAATTATAAGAGTAATCCCATCCATTAGAAAACCTTTTCTCATTGCTAGTAGGATTGAGGTTGTTGGCATCCTAAATATTGTTTGCATTGTTTTGTGTTGAAGGAATCAGAAGATTGGAGTTATGAAAGTTCTGAGTATCAGTGCTTGTGTAGAAGTCATGCACTTGTTCACCATCCCTAAATGGATATAATTAAAAAGATTTTTCTTAAGACAATTCAACACTTATAAAAAATGAAAATGAAAATGAAATTTTTTTTTTAAAAAACATAATCACAATGTCTAGTGTTTGGCAAGACATTGCCTAATGACACGATTATTATTTAGGTGTAGGAAAACTAGGGGAAGAGACCCAATAGCCACTAGGGAGTCCAATCACTATTAGGGTTTCGTGATAGATACACCCTATAGGATTTTCATGAAACCTCTTAACCTCCTTTCAATGTCTAAAAAAAGTTTGTTCAACTATTTTAAGGTATGTTTATTTGGCTATATATAACCTCACAACACCTTTTTCTATAGCGATATTCATAGAAAGTAATTTCCAATACCCTATAACATTTTGAAATCATCTAGAACAATAGAATCAAAAATTCTAAGTGCATGGGTAAAATCTCAACGAACTCTGAATGGTCACTAGAATAATTGCAAACTCCAATTGCACATTGGGTTTACGGTTAACCTATACCTACGGCTAGGAGAAAGAATGGCTCAATAAACCATAGATCTAGAGAGATCCTAATATGAAAGGACATGTGAGAAGCAATTGGAAAAGTAAAGTGCACAACCTTTTTTGCCATGGTCCTCAATGTTGTGCCAAATCAAGAGCTTTCGACATGAGTCACTTAAGAAGAAATGAATTATTTTCTTATAGTGCTTGGAGAAAAAGTCACATATTAATAGCAACAAATGATGTAATTAACCTATTTTCCTATAGCAATAGAGTTGGATAATTTCAACTCATTTAATGAAGTATTCAATAGCTACTATGGTGCCCACCTCTGAAGTCGAAAGGCCCCTAGGAAACTAGAATTTGAGAACTATCAATTTATTAGTTGTGGGCCCCTGCACTACCATGGGTCACAATAGGATGTAGTTGAATCTACCTAAAGAAACCGTGCTAGTGAACCCACCCTCGGGCGGGCTGGGCTATACAATGATGAATTTTCGTCCATAAATTAAAGCTATTTCTAACAAACATGCATATAAAATGTCAAAGTGTTTACAAAGCACATAAAAAATTGTAAGCTGATCCCTCAAAGAAAAATTTCACCTGTTACAATTGTCCCTACACAATGTCGAGTTTGGCCCTATACAATGTCATTTTTAGCTAACACGAGTCCTCTCTTTGGGAACACCCCTTGAAGATCACACTATGCCCTCATGTGAAATGTTGTGCCTCCCTTAGCCACACCCTATTCCAGGGCTACTCTACCAGTGGCGTTCTTGGCTCCGCCACCCTCATGTGTGGTTGATTTTCCTACTACCACTTGAGTGGCCTATTTCCTATTCTTGGAACTTCACCCCCAACTAGCTCGGCTACCAAATAACCCTTCTTGAATGCTCTGGAACCCTCAACACAAACTTCTCAAATTAATGTGATATTTTTGCCCCTTTTTTGTTTTGTTTTATGCTTCCCTGTGTGTTGCAATTGCAACCAACATGAGCATGTTAATAAAGAAAAAAAGTTTTCTTTATAAATCGACCAACCAACCCATATAAAGACTAGGTAAAAAAATTTGGTCAAAATTTAGGGTTAAATGCACCAGTGTTAACTCTTTTTTCATCTTTTCTTTTGTACTGTTAAATGTCACTTATGGTGCTAGGCATAATCTAATGCTTCCAAGTCCCTTTCTATCAAAAGTCTCCCATTCCTCATTTGTCATAGTTCCCTAGTTTTTAGTTTTTCCTTCTAATGGCTTCCATAAATCCATCTGATAAAGATAGTCATCCATTTGCCTTTTCCATAACTGCAAGTTTTGTCCATCAAACTTGTTAACCCTTAGCTTACCCTCAATCACTCCCACTCAACCATGAGACTCCCACTCAATCGTGAGACCTCCTACAGAGGATCACTAAAAAAAATGATGATGTTTTGGCCCAAAAAAAGATGACATTTTGGCTTTAAAAAATGACAACCTAGCTTTGATACCACTTGTTAGGAATTACCTCAAATAGGAATGCCAGTTACATGCAAATATAACCAACACTAGAAAATAGTAGATTGCATAAAAGAGAACACAAGACATTAAGATTTAATGTAGTTCACCCAATCCCTGGGCTACATCCACCAACAGTAAGTCCAATATTGTTATTGTCCAGTGATTACAATATGCAATCCCTTACAGCTCAATACCACTGCAAGAAGCTATACTATCACCATTACATTATGAGATCCCTAACCCTAAGCCTTTTTATACAAATTTTTTCCACTTACAAAATTAGGGTTAGAATAAGTCATCCAATAAGAAAAATAGCAGCCAATGCCTTTTACAATATAAGGGCATTTTTCACTTTGGGGGTGATACCTCTGAAAATCCCTGACCTAGTCTTGGGGGTGCTGCCTCCAAACCCTCATAGAGATAATATGGGGAGAAAGCTACACCTAATAAACCTTTGAGTGTGATTAGACTCCATATCACAACAAGCAATATATGTAAAGTTAATTTTGTGATCCAAGATCTAAGGAATAAGTTATAGTACCTACATTCCAAAAGTCTGATTACTTGTTTAGGTAGTGAGATTTTCTTGTAATTGGAAGTAGATGTTTGGATAGTGGGCTCATCTTGCATCTACTATACTACAACTCCTAATAGGGATTCAATGTCTCCTAACGGGGACTCTCTATACTAAATTTTCTCATTGACTCCTAATAGGGTTCATCCTCTAACAAAGAACTTATATATCAGTATATTATCTAGTTGGTGTCATCTCTACTAGGGTTTTCCCTTAGCCAGGCTTTTCCTAGTTAACAAAATATGATGTTATGAGTTATCTTTGTGCATGGAAACTGTTACTATTCAAAATTACTTTATTACTTTGTTATGTATGGTTTAAAGTAACAAATAATATCTAGTTGATGGCTAAAGTTTTTAGATTACTAATTCACCCCCCTCCCAGTAATTCCTATTTCTAGTAATTGGTATCAAAGCCCAGTTACTCAAAAGAGTCTTAACAACTTGAGTAAGATCACTATGGATATGGAATAGTTGATGAAGAACCTTGAAGAAACACTTGAAAAAATTGATCTCCTTATTGAAGAAAGAGATAAGCTGAAGGATAGATATGAAGACTCCAAATTATACATTAGACAATTAAAGGAAAGAATGAACATCTCAAATCCAAGGTTAAATCTACTAAATCTGAAACTAGTGATGATGATCATTCAAAGCTAAAGATAGAGTACAATATCTTGAAGCATGAATTGAATATTATGAATTTGAAGTTAACTTTGTGAAGTGATGCTAGAAAAATTGGAACTAATTTGAAGACAAAGAATGCACATCCTAGAGCAAGTCTGGCAAAGAAGTCATTTGAGGTTGAAATATTGAAAGAAGATCATGAAGAACTTCTAATGTAGGAGAATATTGGGTGTAAGAGCAATCTTGCACCACCCAAAAGAATATTTTTATTTTAGTCTTTTCTATTTTAATGAGGACTAGTAGATAGGGGGGTTGCTATTTCTGGGAGCTTGCTATTTTTAGTAAGTTTGTCATACAAGCTCAGAATGTTCTCATTTTCTACAAGAAGGTACATTTTAGAGTTGTAAGTCTACCATAAAAATATCATTGCTAAAGCATAAGTACCAGAGAATTTATTGTGGATTTTTAGTGGAAACATTTGTAGAAAAATGTGTAGGCCTCAAACGAGTCCTGAAAACTTAATGGAAGGGTGCTAGTGTAGATTGAGCCTATAGATCAAGAGTTGGCATTTCTGAAAAGTGGTTATAATAGTCAATCAAAGAAATGGTTTGTGAGATATGGCCTTTGAAAGTTGGGCTGCCCAAAATATCTAAAATAATTGTCAAAGATGTATTTGGTTGACTCTATATGTACTGTTAGGGTTTGTCAACCCTAGGTATTAAGTTTCAATGTCTAGCACCTTCCCGAGTAGCATAAAATTTCCTATTTAAGAAAGTCCTAACCATTGTATAGAAGAGCTCTAGGTTTAGTTTGTAGCATTATCATGTAGATTACTATAATCAAGGCACCCATGTGGGTTAGCATATTGTACTTGTGAATTCTATAATTTCATATTTGTGGCACAAATAACAAGTACATATTTTGTTCTCACATTTGTTGTTATTTCTTTGTTTCTATTATATTTTTATGGTATTAAGGGGAGAACCCTTTATCAAGTGGTATTAGTGATAGAGTTCTTGTGTGTGTGGATAGATCACCAACTGTGAGGTAGTTCACACCAAGACTGTGGTTTGGGCTGAATGTGTAGAAAAATTATTGATTGTGAGATAGTTTGCACTAGGGTTTTAGTGGAAGCACAAAAAAAATGCCTCCATGAAGAGAGCATGGTGGAAGAGTTGTAGGTGCTACACCTAAAGGTTTTAGAGCCCTCCAAAGATAGATGCAAGAATTGGAAGAACAAATGTACAGAGGAATGAATCTTCCCATAAGAGATGAAAGCGAGGATGAGGACAAAGTAGAAGAAAATGTTGAAGTAGAGGCAGTTCTAAACCTAGAGGAAGAGAGGCTTTTTAGGTTCATTTCCAAGGTTGGAAAAAAGACCTAAGTTTGAGGTTCCCACATTTTTAGGAAATAATAACCCAGAGGAGCTAATAAACTAGATCAATGAATTGGAGGAGTTCTTTAAGTATGAAGATATTTAGGATCCTGATAGGGTCAAGTTTATGAAGGAAAAACTAAAGGGACATGTAAAGTTCTAGTGGTAGGAGATTTAGCTGGAGAAAAATAGAAAGGAAAAGGAAAAAATCACCAGATGGGATAGCATGATAGCTAAACTGAATCAATAATTCATTCCCATGGATTATGATCTTGATCTATTAAGAAGATGCAAGGGTTGAAGCAAGCGAAAAAATCTATTCAAGAGTATACCAAAGAGTTCTACCAAGTTCTCATTAGAACTGACCATGCAGAAGTTGATAAGGAGAAAGTGGTCTACTATCTTAATAGGTTAAGGCCAAGCATCTAGGATGAGTTGACTCTAGTTTAAATGAATAGTATTGAGGAGACATACCAGTTCATCCTAAGAGTTGAGGAGAAAATGAGCAAGAAATTTGACAAGAAGAAATACTAGAGGAGGTCACGATGGAAGATTTGTCAAATGATCTTTTGGTGGCCATAATGATGATTAAAAGAACAAGCATGAGGCTAAAAGTAGTAGTTAGAACCAGAGGGGAAACAATTCCAATCATTTCCATGATCAAAATAATAGAGATCAAAGAGAAAGAGGTAGAGGACAAGGATCTAGAAGAGGAGGCTTCCATGGGAAATTTTTTCACTATGGAGAAGGGCATAGAGCATTTGAATGTACCCAGTGCAAAGGAAGGACAAACCAAAGAACAAAAGGCTAGGATAGAGTTGCACATGTTGATGAAGATGCCAAATCCTCACATTTTGAAGATGCTAAAAGAGGAGAAGTCATAGTTAATAGAAGAGTCCTAATGAGTGGTGAGAATGAACCTAATCAAAGAAGGAGCTTGTTTCACACAAGGTGCAGATGTGAAGGTAAGTGTTGTGATGTGATCATTGATGGTGGGAGTACTAGAAATCTGATGTCAAAAATGATGGTCACTAAGTTGAAGCTGAAGAGACAAAAATACCCACGTCCATACCACATTTCTTGGGTGCAAGATGACCACAAGGTCATGGTCAATGAGCAGTGCTCAATGAAGTTCAAAATTGGAAGCTACCAGAATGACTTACCATGTGATATCATACCTATGGACATATGTCATATGTTGTTGGGTAGGTCATTGCAGTTTGATAGGCATGTTGTATATGATGGTCAAGCAAATACCTACACTCTAACCAAGGATGGAGTGAAACATAAATTGAAGCCATTGAAGAAGAAAGAAGAAAAGGCATATAGTGTTATCATAATATATTTTGTTGATGGAAAAGAGTTTCTCAAAAGTATGAAGGTGGGCATATGTTTTTTTCTATAATTCCATAAGATAGTAAAGAACAAGTAGAGGTGGTACCTATAGAAGTTGCAGATATGTTAGGAGAGTTTTTTGATATTATAATAGATAATGTACTTGATGGATTGCCCCTAATGAGGAAGATCAATCACTAAATGGATTTGGTTCCATGAGCTAGTTTACCAAACAAGACAACACACAAAATGACACCAATAGAAAGTGAAGACTTGAAGATCAAGTTCATGAGTTGTTGCAAAAGGTGTTGATTCAAGAGAGTCTAAGTCCATGTGTTGTATCAGTAGTATAAGTACCAAAGAAGAATGAAGAATGGAGGATGTGCATAGATTCTTGCACTATCAACAAGATCACAATAAAGTATAGATTTCCATTGCTAAGGATGGATGATATTATGGACTTTAAGTGGGTTTGAGTATTTCACAAAGATAGATCTCAAGAGTGGGTACCATTAGATTTGTATCAAAGAAGGTGATGAGTGGAAGACTACTTTCGAGACTAAAGATGGACTGTACAAGTGGTTAGTCATGCCTTTCTGGCTAACGAATGCACCAAGTACTTTCATGTGGCTCATGAAAGAGGTATTGATGGAGTTTCTAGGTAAATTTTTCATTGTTTACCTAAATGATATATTGATCCTTAGTAAGACATTCAAGGAGAATTTGATTCATATAAGCAAGGTGTTTGATCAGTTGAGGAAGAAAAGTTGTTGATAAACCTAAAGAACTGCAATTTTGTAAAGGAGTTGCTGTACCTAGGATTTGTAGTCTCAACAGAAGGTCTAAATATGGATCCAAATAAAGTGAAGGCTATCCTTGAATGGCCCACTCCAAGAAGTATGACAGAGGTAAGATCTTTTCATGGACTGGCTCATTTTTATAGAATGTTGATAAGAGGTCATAGTAGTATTTATGGACCCCTAACTGAAGCAATGAGAGGGGATAGGAAAGAATTTAAGTGGACTGTAGGAGTAGATAAGAGTTTTAACCTATTGAAATAGAAAGCTATTGAATAGCCTATTTTGGTAATTCTAGATTTTAACAAGGTGTGCCAAGTAGATTGTGAAGCTTGTGGTACTACAATAGGAGCTATTATGAGCCAAGAAGGTAGACCTGTTGCTTATTTCAGTGAGAAATTGAATAATGCAAAGAGAAAATATTTTATTTATGATCAGGAATTTTATGCTATAGTTCAAGCATTGAAGAAGTGGAGATACTATCTTCTTCTTAAGGAGTTTGTTTTGTATATTGATCATCAAGATTTGCAATATTTGAATAGTCAAGGAAAATTAAACCAATGATATTTGAAGTGGGTTGAGTTTTTGTAGAGTTAAACATTTTTTTTGAAACACAAGAGTGGGAACTCTAACACAGCTATAAATGCTCTTAGTAGAAGACAAATTTTGCTAATAGAAATGCAAATAGAGGTGGTTCGATTCAAGGAACTTAGTACTTTGTATCCAGATGATCTTGATTTTGGTGAAGTGTGGAAGGCTTGTACAAAACCTATTACACTTGATAGGAAAAAGTGGCTAGATTTCATGATCCAAGATCATATGTTGCTCAAAGGAAGTCAATTGTGCATTCCTAGAAGTTCAATGCAAGAGAATCTCATCAAAGAGAAGCATAGTGGAGTATTGGCTTGCCATTTTGGTAGAGATAAAACTATAGCTTTGGTTGGTAAGAATTATTACTGGCCATATTTATAGCAAAATGTGAAGAAGTTTTTTCAGAGTTCTAGAGTATGTCAGATGGCAAAAGGAGTGAAGCAAAATATTGGGTTATATTAGTCATTACCTATACCAGAGAAGTCATGGGAGGATGTCAACATGGATTTTATTCTTGGATTACCAAAGATGCAATGTGGGCATGATTCTATTTTTGTGGTAGTTGGCAAGTTTTCAAGAATGGCACATTTCATTCCTTGCAAGAAGAATAGTGATGTTGTTCATGTGGCAGAGCTGTTTTTCAGTGAAGTGGTGAGACTACATGGTCTGCCAAAGATTATCGTTTTAGATTGAGATACCAAATTTGTTGGGTATTTTTGGCATACATTGTGGAAGAATTTGAAGATAGATTTGAAGTTTAGTTCATTACATCACCCACAGACTGATGGATAGAAAGAAGTTGTGAACTGTAGTTTGGGAAACTTGCTAAGGTGTTTGGTTAGAGATAAGCCAAAAGGATGGGGTCTAATTTTACCATAGGTGAAATTTGCATGTAATAATTCTATCAATAGGAGTATTGGTAAATCACCATTCCAAATTGGATATGGGAGTAGTCCTAGAAATTCTTCTAAATTAAGGTAGTTGGATAAAGGAGAGATAAGTAGTGTTAAAGCCAAATAATTTGCTAAAAATTTGAAGGACATCCATGAGGAGGTGAGGAAACACATCATAAAGATGAATACATAGTACAAGGCTAAGGGAGATGTGAACAATAGGTATAAGGAATTTTAGATTGGAGATGAATTCATAGTTCATTTGAGGAAGGAGCATTTTCCAGTGGGTAAATATAATAAGCTGAAGATGAAGACATTTGGAAAGTGCAAGATACTAAAAAGGCATGATTCTGTAAATGCTTATGAAGTGGAATTTCATGTTAAATTAAATATTTCACCAGTATTTAACATTTCAAATTTGATAGAGTATTATGAAGGAGGTGATGGAGATGAAGTTGTAAAAGTGAAGTGGAGTATTCTAGTCACTAGTTCAGCTACAAATGAGATTAAGGAGATACTAGATAGTCATATTGGAAAAAGTGCAAAGAAAAAAAATTATGAAGAATACTTGGTCAAATGAAGGGGAGGCCAGTAGAGGATTCATCATGGCTAGCAAGGGAGGAGGTTAACCCATCTTGGTTTTCCTTTGAATATCTAAGACATGATGAAGTCACTTCTCAAATTACCATGGGTGTCTAATGTAGGAACATCCTAGGTGTAAGAGCAATCTTGCATCACCCAAAAAAAAAAATTTGTGTTAGTCTTTTCTATTTTAATAAGGATTAGTAGACAAGGGGGTTGCTATTTCTGGTAACTTGCTATTTTTAGTAAGTTTTTCATACGAGCTCAAAATATTCTCATTTTCTATAGGAAGAATCATTTTAGAGTTGTAAGCCCATCATAAAAATCTCATTGCTCAAGAAAAAGTATTTGAGAAATTATTGCAAATTTATGGTGAAAAATTTACAAAAAAATCTTCAGGCTCACCATTGGAGGCCTTAGAGTGCCCAGATGAGGTCTGGAAACTTGATGAAAGGACATCACTATGATTTCAAGCCTATAGATCTGGAGCTAGCATTTCTAAAAAGTGGTTGTAATAGCCAATCAGAGCAACAATTCATCAGTTATGGCCTTTCAAAGTTGGGCTACCTGAAATATCTAAAATTATTGTCAAAGATGTATTTGGCTGACTCTATATGTATTCCTAGGGTTAGTTGGCCCTAGGTATTAAGTTTCAATGTCTAGAACCTTCCCAGATGGCATAAAATTACCTATTTAAGAAAGGCCCAAACTTTGTCTAAAATAGGTCTAGGTGTAGTTTGCAACATTGTCTTATAGATTACTGTAATGAAGGCACCCATGTGGGTTAGCATATTGTATTTGTGAATTTTGTAATTCTGCATTTGCAGTGCAAATAAGAAGTCCATATTTTGTTATCGCATTTGTTATTGTTTCTTTGTTTCTATTATGCTTTTATGGTATTAAGTGCAGCACCCTTCATAAACTTCATAAGTACAACATTATTGTAAAAGGTGAATTAAATCAATGCAAGAAACAACTTGAGAAGCTTTATTCTAGCAGAGAAAAGCTTCATGATTCAATGTCAATATAGAGACCTACTTATGTAAGAATGTTCTTGGTTGTCTATTTAACATGTCTACAAAGAAACCTAAGATTAAATTAGACTCTAAAGAAAAAGATAAATCTGATTATAAGATTGAATCTAATCAATCTTCTGATAAACCTAAAGAAGTTGGACAAGATGAGGAAGCTGAGATATTGGATGAACCAAAGAAAGTGGAATCTCCTAACAAAACTAGGTATGAGTTTAGAGGTAAGTATTTTCATGTAATGAAATAGGTCATATGAAAAGAGATTGTACAAATAATTCATTTAATCATGTTAAGAACTTTTATTTTCATAATTGTCATGGTATGGGTCATAAAAAAATTGATTGTAGGAAACATAAATATGATAATGATAGAAGAATTAGTAAAATGTTTAGAAATACTAACCCTATAGATAGAAGAAGATCTAATGAAAGGACATCGACAAATGGAAGACCTTATTAATATAGAAGATAGTTCATGTGTTATAAGTGTAATAACTTTGGACATATTGCTTAGAATTATCATGCACTTGATGACTAATAGAACCCTAGAAGCAAAACTCTAGTATTTTAGTTATGCAAAAACTTCAGACATACAACAAAGTATTTTAGAATGGACAAAAACTTTGGAGATAGAAGGAAAAATGGAAGAAACTTTAGAAACAAAAGGAATGATGGAAGAAATGTTAGAAATGATAAAAGAAACCATGAGAGGAACTCCAAAACTAGGAAAGACAATGTTGAACAAAGAAATGTAGTAAATGAATTTCAAGAATAACTCAATGAGGCATTTGTAAAAGGATTAGACATCTCAAAAGAAAAACTAGAAAATGATGAGATAGAAATATCAAAGGCAGTTGTTGAGTTTGATTCAATTAAGTAGAATTAAGCTTGTTTACAACACCAGAATTTGAAAACTTCATCTAGAGATCGAACTAGAGGTAGTGAAGTTGGGAAAAGGTTTATCAATATAAGTTTAGATGTATTTAAGTTTTCTTGTAATTTGGAGCTTATCTAAATCAGTTACAAAGGAATTAAGAGTTATTTTTATTATAGAGAAAGTTAATTATGTAGCAAAAGATGAAAACTATATTCTTACTAAGAATTTTGTGGAGTGAAGTTTTGTGGAGCATTATCATGATGGGAGGAAGCTATAGTAAACCTCAGGTAACATTTGAAGATCGGATAGAAGATCTTGAGCAATTACTTGATTTAAAAATGCAATTGATAGCTTTTCATGTTTTCAATGTACATAATTAATGCAAGTTCAAGTTGAAGGAATAAATGAAGTATAGACTTGATTACCACTTCATTGTGATTACATCAAAAGCATAGAGTACTCAGAAGCTACTTGAAAAGGTGATTTTGAAGCAAACCCTATTTTCAGGAAAGAGTTATTTTATTATTTTTCTATAGAATTTATTCAATAAAAGTTCATATTTGATAGAATCATGGATATGTCAGTAGTTCACAATGTTGAGAATGAGGAGACATCTAAATTGAAGGTTGTTTCTATGAAACCTGTAGAAGGAAACCCTAACTCAACATTATCCATTACTTTGAACAATGTAGTGTATTTGGAAGATACAAGAAGTTATCTTACTAGTAATTTTGAATCTATTTGGATGAGTATATGATCAAGGGTATGGAATTAGTCATCATGATATGATAGTGATGGAAAAATATGGATGGAAGATAGTGTAGTTGATATTTTAGCTGACCTTATTCATGAGGTAACTAGTCTTTGTAAACAAGATAGTGTACCTATAGGTGAGAAATTAGTTAAGAAGAAAGTTGAGAGCTATACAAGGGTAGTGTATAATGGAAAGGCCATGGTGATCATCACCATTAATCAAGATGATGTAAGATTCTTGAGTAGAATCATTGCCTACTCTACATGTGCAAGTTCAAAGATTTATGAATTATCAGTTGGATTCATCTATGCAACATATAAGATATGTATTGAGAAGGAACAAGTTAACCTTAGTGAAATTCTAAGAATGCAACTTCTTGAGAACCTAGAGAAGATCAAAAGTACTAAGAATGGTGTATTTAGATTCTAGTCATTGATCAATAATTTATTTTTTCATGTGCTTAAGAGATTTCCATGTTTTTCAGTCACAAAATGAAATGAGGTAAAGATTCAAAATTACACCTGCAATTGTAGACAAATTTAAAGAAGATATTTGTGTTTTGGTTGATACAAATTCAATTTATATTCAAGTAGCAAAACCTCAAGAAACATTTCTTGATCCCTTAGGTTATGAATTGAGTGATGAAGCAATAGTTGGATACATTGATTTATTACTGAAGTATGAGAAGGACCAAGCTGAATATAGATTTGAAACTTATGATGAAATTACTCAGTCATCTCATCAGGCATCCTTAGAGAAAGAATCTCACAAAAAGATAGAAACAATAATGAAGAAAGCTTTATCAAAGGCCAGTATGACTAAGAGTGAGTCACAAGTAGTCATACAAACTATGAAACAAGGTATATTAAATGCATAACATTTCTCACTTTATCTATGGAGAGAGGGAGAGGGAGAGGTCAAGGGAGTGTACAAGAAGCATCTGTTCAAAATTCAAACCTGGTTTCGAGCGAGAGTCCTCAGGGAGGAGGACCTAGGAAACTAGGTATGAAGGATGGCTTTCAGGTAGAGTGTGGAGAGGTGAAAAATGGGGATGGGGACCCACATGCTAATGGTGAAGTCTAGATCAAGCCAAAAATACAACCTAATGTGGTCAGGCCAGGGAATCTTCCAACAAAATGGGCCTCACTCTTTGGTGTCAAACCATCCGGTAAGTCATCGTTCCCTCCGGTTAAGATTGTATCAAGAATGGAAAATGGATCATGTATGATTGCTATTCCAGACAAATTAGTTGATCATAGCATATCTTTAATGGCATCCATGTTGGTTGGAAATTTTATCGGCCAGAGACCAAACATTGATGTGGTGCATTCCTTCACCTTGAAGAAATGGCACCTAAAAGGTCAAGTTAGCATTACTTCGATGGCTAAGGGGTTTCTTTCTTTTGAATTTACTTGTAATGAGGACATGGCTAATATTCTATGTGAAGGGCCTTGGAGTATAGGACGGGAAACTCTGGTGTTGCAAAAATGGTCCTCTAAACTGGACCTAAATGAATCTTTTTTTCAGCAAGCTCCAGTATGGGTTAGACTCCCTGAGCTACCCTTGGAATTCTAGAATGAGGATGTTTTTATGGGTGTGGCCAATTCCTTTGGAGAGCTATTATCTATTGATCCTATTACTACATCTAAGAGCAGAATTACCTATGCGAGGATATGTATAGGAGTAAGGGAAGGGGATGATATGCCAGAAGTGGTGTAGTTCGAGTCTAAGCTTGGCACTCGCATACAATAGTTGGACTATGAGAGCATACCATTTGGTTGTTTTCATTGTTTTAAGACTAGACATAAGGCTTTTCAATGCTCGAAAGTGAAGATGGACAAGAAGAAGAAGCCTCTCCCTTCCTCTTATCTCAATAGGGACAAGAAAATTTGGAAGAGGAAGACCACCAGCATAGGCCACAAGGCTAATCCTATTATGGTTGGTCAGAAGGTTGGAGAAGTTAAGAAGGATGTTACACATGAGCTAGCACCTTCTACTGCTATAGCTCAGACCAAAGATAAGAAGAATTTTGAAGAGCATGCCCAGAAAACTTCAAATGATGAAGTATCTGCAGATCTAAAGGAAAAGCTAGAGGAAAATGCCCTACAAGGAAACCAAGTTGACTTTCATGAGTTAGAAGACTCTCAAATTGTGGAAGGGGAAATAGATTTGCAACAGGAAAAGCCTATGGTTAAAGATTGCAAGGGAGCTCCTCAGCATATTATGAAGGAATCTGATTTGGAAGGGTTCCTTGAGTTGGAAGTGAGAAGTATTTTTTCTGCCAAAGATGAAGAAAAGGATAGATGCAATAAGGATATAATTATCTATCAAGGCCTAGAGGATTTTTTTTTTTCCTCTAGAGCAAGAGCTAAAAGTGTTGTGGAAAACAAGAAAGAAGTTTTGGTGAGGGTGCTTGATGACTGGGAGGATCCTCCTAGAACTCCAAAGAAAGCTCAAATAGTATCTAGGTCTTTGAAAACTATTTTGGAAAGAGAGGCTCTTCTTTCCCCTAAGCCTAGGAAGAAAAATCTTAGAGAACCATTTTTGGCCTCTCCAGTGGAGACAAGAAGTAGCTACAAACTAGATGTGGGAATAGAGGCTAGAAAAGTTAGAAGAACAGAGAAGAAAACTAGAGAGGAGGAGACTAGAAGATGCTTGGCGAATGGGCACCAAAGAACTATTCAGGAGTTTTCCAAGATTGGAAAATGAAGATCATATCATGGAATATAAGGGGCTTAAATGGAGTCCACAAACAGGAAATTATTAGGAATTTGATCGGAGATCAAAGACCTGATATTTTGATGATCCAAGAAACTAAGATGAAAAAGGAATCTCTAAGGAAAATTAAGTTTAGTAGCATGATGAGTGGGGAGGCTTCAGATGCAGAGGGTGCCTTTGGTGGTCTACTGACCCTATTTAATACCAAGCATTTCAAAGTTGAAGCAGTGTTTAATGAGGGTAATATTAATCTCTATCATGTTCATCATATTCAATCTAATGAAAATTGGTTTTTGCTGAATTTATATGCTCCTAACTATAAAAGAGATAGAAAGAATCACTAGACTAAAGTAGGAAACCTGGTGCAAAGTAGTAATCTAAAGAAAGGCATCATTGTGGGAGATTTCAACACTCCTCTTGTGGATGAGGAGAAGATGGGTGGTCTGATCCTGGACTGGGAAAGTAAACAAGACCTCTCTAGCTTCATCAATGGTTTGGCTTTTATGGACCTGGATCTTATGAAGGGGGCCTTTACTTGGTCAAACAAATTCTTGGGGAAGGATTGCATCCAAGTCAGATTGGACAGAGCTTTAATCTCCCCTAATTGGCTGAAGTCTTTCTCTTGTAGGTTAGCTCTTCTACCTAGAGTGGGATCTGATAATTCTCTTATCTCCCTCTCGGTTGCTCCTATAGAACCTAGAAGGAACCCCCCCCCTTCAGATTTGAAAAAATGTGGACTTCTCACCCTAATCTTTTGGATAAAGTCAAATTTTGGTGGAGTTTAGAAGTGGAAGGCACTGTGATGTTTAGAGTTTCCAAGAAACTAAGCAATGTTAAGAGAATGGTTAAGGTTTGGAATAAGACTGATTTTGGCCATATCTTTTATGAGAAAGATGTCTTATCTGACAAACTCATTTCTGTTCAAGCCTTTATTCAGTAGGATAGGTATGATGAGCTTAGTAAGGAGGCTAAGTTGTCAATAGTTACAAACTTACATAACATCTTCAGGAAAGAGGAGAAGTTTTAGAGGCAAAGCTCTAGAGTCAACTGGCTTAAAGATGGTGATTAGAACTCAAAGTTCTTTCATCTAACCACCCTCAAGCATAGAGCTAATAATAGAATTGATGGCATCATGAAAGGACAGGATATGATGACTAAGGAAAAGGAAATATCAACTAAAGTTGTCTCCTTCTCATCTCTCTTGTCTTGGGATCCTCTTCTATCTAAGGTGGACTAGGAAGACTTGGTTGCTTCTATTCCTTAGATAATCCATCCTCATCATAACTTAATGCTTCAAGCCATTCCTTTTGTTGTTGAAGTTCATAGAGCTCTCTTTTCCTTACCTACAGATAAATCTCCTAGCCCTGATGGGTTCCTTACCTTCTTTTTTTAGATGTATTGGCAGGTGGTGATGGAAGATGTGGTGAAGGTAGTTCAAGAACTCTTTGGAGCTAGGAGCATTCTTAAGGAGATTAACTCCAATTTTTTGGTCCTCATCCCTAAGGTTCCTAGGGCTAACACTTTGGAAAATTTTAGACCTATTAGCTTGTGCAATTCCTTTTACAAGATTATCTCGAAGGTTCTTACCTCTAGGTTTCTCAAGTTCATCCCTTTGATTATATTGCAGCAACAAATAGGTTTTGTCCTGGGCAGACAGAATTTAGACTTGGTCATGATGGTGCACGAAGTGATCCACTCTTTGGAAGATGGTAAATGAGAAGGGATGCTACTTAAACTAGACCTATCTAAAGCCTATGATTGAATTGACTGGACTTTTCTTAATATAATGCTCAAGGCTTTTGGGTTTGATTTTAAAGTTTGCAAACTGATTTCTTAGCTTGTCTCTACTTCCTCTCTTGTTGTGTTGGTTAATGGAGCTCCTTAAGATTTTTTCAAACCCTCAAGAGGGCTACAACAAGGGGATCCTCTCTTGCCTATTCTCTTCATTATCCTAGCTGAATGTATGGGAAGGCTTATTGAGAGAAAAAAGAAAGAAGGCAGAATCAAAGGGTTAAAACCTTCCTCTAAAAGTGATCCTTTCTTGCATCAGCACTTCATTGATGATACTATCATGGGGGGGAGGCTTCTATGAAGGAGGCAAAATCCATGAAGGATATCTTTGATATCTATTCCAGAGGGTCAAGCCAACTAATTAATTGGGATAAGAGCTCTTTATATTTTATTAACACCCCAGAGGAAAGACAGAGGAAAATTTCTAGGATTCTGGGTTGTAATGTGGGAAAAGTTTCCCTCTACCTACCTTGGGCTTCCCTTGGGTCTGACTCCTCCTAACTCCTTCTAGAATGAAATTATGGATAGGTTCAATAAAAAGCTTGTCGGCTGGAAAGGAGCTATCCTTAGTCAAGCTGGCAAATGTCACCTGGTTAAATCCACCATTTAGAATTTGCCAATATACACTTTAAGCCTCTTTTTGATCCCAGTTAAATTTGTAGAGAGGATGGAGAAAATTCAAAGGGATTTCTTATGGTTAGGTGTAGAAGGGAAAAAAAGATACCCACTAGTTGCTTGGGACAAAGTCTGTCTACCTAAGAATTATGGAGGTCTTGGCATAAGGAAGCTTACTCACCTTAATAAGGCTCTTTTGGAAAATAAATTTTGGCGCATCTTCAATAGCACTGGGGAATGGAGAGACACATTGGTCAACAAGTACATTAAGAGTCCTTCTATCCAGTTCACCCTTTTTAGTGAGGACATTCCTTAAGGATCTGCTATTTAGAATGGTTTTCTTAAAGCTAGGGACCTGGCAAAGGCTAAAGTTTCTTGGAAATTGGGGAATGGGGAGGATATCTAGTTCTGGGCTCATAATTGGCTTATTTAGGGCCCCCTAATGAACAAGCATGTCTATGATGTTTGGGTGAACCATTGTATTCAACTTTTTGGGCTGAAAGTTTGCAACTATAGGAATGACCAAGGTTGGATAGATCTATCTATAATCTTTGATGATCTAAATCCAATCACGTTAATGTTAAATTCAGTGGTTCTTAGTAATGAGAGGGATGAAATGATCTGGGGGGACAACTCTAGTGGTAATTACTCTATTTCTTTTGGGTATATGGCTCTTTGGAGCTTCAAAGAGAGGCCTCCTTGGTCAAAAGCTTGGATCCCAAACCTCACTCCTAAAATCAATATATTTTATTGGCTAGCCTTACAAAACAAAATTCTCACTTAGGATAACCTTATAAAAAGAGGATAGATTTTTCCAAGCAGATGTAGTTTATGTAAGAACCAGCTAGAAACAGGTAACCACTTGTTCATTCACTATTCCTTCTCTAGGGAGGTCTGGAACTTCCTGATCCAAGACTTAGGGATTAGCTGGTGCATGCTAGATAATCTCCTGGATTTTTTCTACCATTGGAAATCCTTGTTCAATTCCCCTATTTTGCAAGAATTAGGTACCTAGATCTTACCCCGCTACTGCTGAAGCATATGGAAGGAGAGAAACAATAGAATCTTCAGAGATAGAGAGGAACCAACCATTGTTCTCGGGAAGAAGATTAACAAAAATATAAAGGAAAAATACCTAGTAAAGAAGGGGGGAGATATCGAAGTGGGTAGTAGGAAAATGGAGAAGGAAAAAGAAAGATTATTAAAAAGACAAGAAGCCAATTGGCTTCTCCCCCCACAAGGATGACATAAAGCCAATTTTGACAAAGCCTCGAAGGGAAATCCTATCTCCTTAGGATGTGGATGCATTATTAGGAATGAATTTAGGGATGGAGTAGTGACCTTCTCTCTCCCGCTAGGATTCTAAACTAATCACTTTGTGAAAGCAAGTGCGGTTTGCCATGTGGTGAAACTGGCTTTTCAAGTTGGAGTTACTAATTTATGGCTTGAAGGGGACTTGAATAACATTATAAAAAGTTTAAATGGAAAATCTCATTATTCATGGTCAATTGCAAATCTTATTAATGAGACACATGAGACTCTTGCTAAATTTGATAGAGTCCATGTCACTCATGTTTTTTGGGAAGCAAACCCAGTGGTAGATTGGTTCGCAAATAATGGTGCCCAATCTGACCAAAAAATGACCTAGCAACCAGGAAAGAGTTTTTTGATGAATGTTAAGAGCCAGATCAAGCTGGATAAGATCCAAGGGAGTATAGAGGAGATCAATCTATAATTATGAATAGGAAAGGCTTATGGGGAAAGGGTATGACTCTTAAAGGAAGCATTGGTAAATGCAAGAAGTGAGAATTATTACAATTTATTTGATATGCTTTATGGGTCATTTTTTGCATTTGTAATATGAGCAACGACAAGGCTTATTTCTTTAGTCGCTCTCTAAAACACAGAGAACCCTTTTAGGTGGTGAGGTTTCAAAGAGCTATGCTTATGAGAATTGTGGGAGAGAAAAGTGTCAATATGGTGGGTGAAAGGTGCAGAAAAGAACTGGTGGGAAAAATGGAGAAATGGAGAATCAGAGAGAAAGTATGGGAGAAGCTAGCTCGGGGCAGTATTTCAAGGTATATCATGAAGCTGCATGGTTACGACCAAAATGTGACTGACAACATGGTCAATTTGTGGAAGGATGGTAGAGCCAAGGTGAATGGGATAGCTTTTTTGATAATGGAGGAGGATAATTCAGCTATTACTGAGATTCTAATGGTGGGCTTTAAGTTCTATAGGGATAAAAAGCTTTTGGCTAGTGCAGTGAAGGACTTTGCCGACAACCCCAAGAAGCTGAATGCCCTAAAAAAGAGATACATTTTATGATCTGGAGTCTATAATGAAGATTTATAGGTATGTTCTACATTTTTTCATTGGGTACATTACTCTTGACCCTAGGTTTGATCATGTTCACAGCCACCATTTCATTCTTTTGAATCATTTTTGGCATGATAGCAAAGTTTCTTTCCCTCTCTATTTGTTGAACTCTATGAGCAAGGTAGTCTCAAGCTTCAAAAAGAAACCCTCTACTAACCCTTCTTTGCATGAGGGGTTGTTACTACTCATCTATGAGAACTTCAAGGCTCAAATGATTAGTAACATTCCTTCACAAGTTAGGAATGAGGAAATCGAAAGCTCTAGCTTCTCCTCTAACTCAGATGATATACAAAGCATTAGTTCTAAGGAAGGAGGGCTTACCTTCTCTGGTAAAAAATCTATGCCTAATGTTAAGAAGTCACCCTCCCCCATTATCCCTAGAAGAAAAAGCCTTAGAGACCATGGTTAGAAGAAGCTTGGGAAGGAGGAATAGGCAACCTGTGATGAAGAGGAGGCTATGAAGTCTGAAGATGAGGAAAAGGAGAGGTAGGAGGAAAAAAAGGATTCTCGGGGTGGGAAGAAATACAAGAGGGTGGGCACAAAGGATAAGAGGTTGAAGCAGGACCTAGACTCTTCCCTTCTCCCTCTCTCCCCTATCCATCCCCAAGCCCACCCAAAGGAGTAGATTCAGGATAGTTTTGGAGCTAAGAGTGGGGAGGTTCTATCCAAAGATAGGAGGAAAGCCTGGAGAAATTTTAATGTGAGGACCTTGAAAATGGGCATTTTTAGGGAAGTGATGAACCCCCAGATCTTGGTGGACAATCAAGAGGAACTACGCCTTGAAGAGCTCATTTAACCCTATGATTGTGGCTATCTCTAATAATGCTAAGGAATCTGGGATGAACCTCTTGAACAATTCCTACAATAGCATGATTGACAATTACAAGTCAATCAAGTGGCTTTTTCATGAGCTCGAGGAGGTTAAGGAGAAGGTGGTTCAAATGGAAGGAGCCAAGAATATTAAGGGCTTGGAGAAAGGGATAGAATATGATGATAGGAATAGCTTGGCAGAAAGGAGGATCCACAATTTGGAAAATTATAATCACAATCTATCGAGCCAGATGATCTCACTACTCAACTCGATCAATAACAACATTCTATCTTTAACTGATTAGCTTAAAGATAGAGGCATGTAGGGGGATGTGGAGGGAAAAGATAGGCGTAAAGCCAGATCTGATGAAGATAATACCACTAGTATCACTTTTTCTACTTTGTACTAGGAAGAACATAGGACTCACCAGCAGGAGGCTGAGGAGAACAAGATTGCACAGGAGGCTACCCAGGTCATGCAGGAGCTAGATAGAAAGATCGAGGATTAGTTCCTATCTCTTTCCTTTTTGGCTGGCTTTTTGTTCTAGCTTTTGACTGTTTCATTTCTCTTGTCTTTTTTGTTTGGCCTTTTCTTTGGACTTTGTTTATTTTTCTAGGTCTTCTGCTTTTTATCAACCTTTAGACTCATTAATTTTGTGGCTAGGCTTCTAATGCTTACTTTTAGCCTATTTTGTATTAACTCTTAGGTTTCAGGATCCCTATAAAACCTATTTATCTAATCAACACCATTTTTCAATGTCTATTGCAAAGACATCTTTAAAATAGAGCATCCCTTATGTAGCAATGTTAGATGTTCAAACAAGTGAGCCAAAGAGGAAATTAGAGAGATTAGTGTAACTATGACCACAAAGAATAAAAGGGTCAAACAATAAGCCACTAGACTAGGAAAGAGACAAAAGAAATTGTTGACAATTGTTGAGTCTAGTGAAGAACAAGAACAAGAATAAGAAGTCAAACAGATAGAGAAGGTAACTACTCCTAAGAAGTTAGTAGGAAAAGCTTAACAACCCTAGAAGTTGAAGATAGAGAAGATAAATTTAGACATTTCTAATGAAGGCAACTTTGTTCAGATGAAAAAATTCTATGACTTGTATAATAACTTTGAGAAAGATCAGATTGATATCTCTAGTATGAGATACATAATAGCCAATAATCTGAAACTTAAAGATATTGATAACACAGTAAACAAAAAGGTCTATGATAGACTCATTAAAAAGAAGGCACCAACTTAAGAAGAGGACATATAACTTTGGAAGTCTATGTTAAGAACAATATGCAAGACTAATGATGAAGATGACATCAAGACATTGTTGAAAAATCTAGCACCTAACTTGAAAAACAAGGTGAAACCATTTCTATTTATGGTGGATGAGAAAGATAAGATATGAAGTGAAACTATAGCAACCATAAGTCAGATGATGATAGATTCCAAAGAAACATCTTCACCAGCACCTAAAACCTTGAAAGTTCAGTGAGTGGTGACACAATGCAGATAGATTAGACCAATGTTACCATTAACATTAATGATATTAACCCATTTGAAGGTTCTAAATAGAATGAACCTCCTACCTAGGATATTGAAGAACAATTGAAACAAATTGAAGAGGAAAAGAGATAATTAGAGGAAGAGAAAAGGAAAATAGAAGAGGCCAAACAAAAATTTCTTGAAGAGGAAATGAAAAAGAAAATAGAGGAAGAGAAGAAGAGAAAGAAAAGAGAGAAAAAAGAAAGAAATGAAAGAGAAGAGAAAGATGAAGAAGAAAGAAGAGTCAAAGAGGCAATTGAAAAGAAGCAAAGGGAAGATGACATTAAACCTTCTAGTTTATCTACTTCACTTTTGCTTGCTATCCTAACAACTAATAATGATGATCAAACTAACTTGATCTCATCTTTGTCAAAGCTTATTCAGAACAACAAGATAGTAAAGAGACCACAAAGAACCTTGATGGAGGATACTGACAGATTACATAGTACTCTAGTAGTCTAACATATAGAGGTAGATCCTGAACAAAGGGTACAGGTAGTGCTAAAGTCTCTTGATGAACAATTCACAAATTTGTTGAATGTTGTAGAAAAAAAGGCACAGATGTCACATGATGCTAACTTGTTTAGCACTATTTGTCAGAATATTAAGAACATTTTGATAAGTCTTGATACTTGTATCAAGGAAATTTGAAAGTGTCAACAAGATGGCAAGATATTGTACATCAAGTATACCCTATCTCACAAGCTAACTAAGGATATTGATAGTTAGATTGGAGGAAAGATGAGTGAGCTAGAGGCTCTATCTAGCTAGTTATAGCATCCTGCTAGTAAAATTGAAGATTTTGAAGGACAAGTGGCCAGTATTCATCATGATATTAGGAAATTGAAACTTCAAAAGGAAGAAATTTTGAAGAGAGTATCAATTTTCAAAGAGTCTATTGCTCTAAAAATAAATATTATTGAGAAATAGTTGGAGGAATGTGTCAAGGCCAAGGACACTTATTCTAACTTTTTATACTCTGACCTTAATGTAGTTGAGATTGCATCATATGCCTTACGTGTAATTCCCACCTCTACTGAATCAACCAAGGATACATGGAAAAAAGGTATGAGAAATCTTAAGGCAAGTTTTGATGATTGCATGAAGATACTATCAGTTTAAGGTAGATATTTATAGAGATTTTGACAATAGATGGACAATTTTTGGACAGTTTTTGACATTGCAACCTTTGTCATTGATGTCAACGGAGGGGAAGTACATAAGAAAATTGTAAATTAGGTAAAGAGGAGAAAATAATATTATAAATTATTAAATCATATTGTAAGGGGGAGCATATGTAAGATGGACAAGTTATAATAGATGTAATGTTAATTTGTTATTTATTTTAAGTTTTTTTGATACTTAGCCAATTTTCCCTATTTTGTTGCCATCAATGCAAAAGGAGGAGATGGTTGAAAACTAGCTAATGAAGATATGTAATTTTTTTCATTTATGGAAACACATAATGTACATGATTATGGGAAACATCATAAATAAAGATACTTAGCTTTTGGTACTCAGAAAATTGTCTAAGAATGAATTTGGTATATAACAATGTATTGTTTTGTATGTAATTTGTTACTTACATCATATTATGACTAGAAAAGTTAGATGGAGTTAGTATACATGTTGATGATGACATGTATAACCTTGGAATTCAATACGGACTGTACAAAAAAAGAGATATTTGTGTTTTAGCAATGTAACAAGACAACAAAATTAAAGGAAAGGAGTTATTTTGTTTACAAAATGATTACTTCACCAATTAGGGTTGATATCATAGATTTTTACTCTAAGTTGGAGAAGTGTATTGTGGTCTTATATGACCCAATAGAAATTTATGAAAAGGCATGGTATTTATGCAAAGGACATCTTGCGATAAGAAGTGTAAGTTGTGCAAGTTGTGATATGTGAACTTTTTGTGAAAGTGATATATGTGAAGTTGATTTTGTGATCTAAAATTGAAAAAAGGAAGAATTTATAGTACCTAATTCCAAAAGTTTGATTACTTGTTTGGACAGTGAGCTCTTCTTGCATCTATTGTACCACAACTCCTAACATGGTTGGAATCTCCTAATAGGGATTCAAAGTCTCCTAACAATGACTCTCTATACTAAATCTTCTCATTGACTCCTAAGAGGGTCCATCCTCTGACAAGAAACTTATATATTAGTACATTATCTAGTGGGTATCATCCCCACTGGGGTTTTCCCTTGGCTAGGGTTTCCTTAGTTAACAAAATATGGTGTTATGAGTTATCTTGTGCATGGTTTTAGATTAAGGTAAAAATAGGTTTTGAGGGGACCCAAAACTCCTAACAACAGTAAAAAAGATGTTCAAACATAGCATAACCAGGAAACAAGATCCTAAGACCAAAAAACTAACACAAAATTAGTTTTTACATGGACCTAAAACCATAGAATGTATCCAAAAAATGTGACCAGGTTTTATAAGGACTTAGAACCTACAAGTTTTACAAAGCTTATCAGAAAGAAAACTAAAACAAACAAAAAATAGACCACTATTGCAGATTCTTAATCATCTTAATAGCCTCCTTCCCCACTTTAGCTATATTATGGGTAGTATCAGTAGGGGAAAAGCCAGTACTGCCGGTAACTTTAGCAGCCTTCTTCTACGAGCTCAATCTGGTCCTTTTACTTGGTCCTCTAGGAGACATAATATCCTCATTGGTCTTCTTCTCCAAACTTGTCATAGCTACACACAAACTAGAAGTCATTTGTTCCTTATTATTGCCACTTTCCTTGATCATATGCCAAAGGCCTTGTTTGTATTCTTTTAGTTTATCAAGTATAATTCCCACTTAAGTTTCCAATAGCACAAGTTTGGCCCAGTCATTCTCCTGATCCTTCTGCACTTTACCCAATTTTTTCTTAAGTTTCATTATCCCATTGTAAGTCTAGCAATCTCCAAAGAGAGAGGAGTCGGCTTTAATCTTTGTAGTATTAAGGAAGGAGAGCGATATCCCCAAACTCAAGTCATCTTCCTCCTTCTCCCTAGGGCTCTATGTGCCCTTCTCATCCTCTTTACCTAAACCATTCTCCCTTCCCATCTCCTCCTCCACATTCTCTTCTCCAAATATTTGTGTTTCTCCATCTTGGTTATCTTCATGCTAGTATTATCTAAACCTTCATTTTTTCCCAGACTTTCCTCCACATCATTCTTCCCAATCTCATTTTTACTCCCAGGATAACCCTCTAAATTAGAACTAATATCCCCCATCTTCGTGTCTTCCTCTATCTCTACATTTTTATCTTCATCTTTATCAGAAGAATTAGTAATTTCCTCAACTTTTTTTTGGGGAGTATCCTTAATCATTAATTTCTTCTTCACACTATGTCCTTCATCCCCTTTGTTCTTTCTAGATTGAGATTCACTCACCGACCCCCTCTTCTTCTCTGAAATAGGGGTAACAACAATCACCATTGTCTTGCAGTGATTCTAAATTAAGAGAATGAGGCATTCATGAAGGACATGGCAATAATCTTTCTTCTTATGGTCTTGGAGGCTTTGCAATAACAAAAATCCTAGGTAGAAAGGAAAGAAATCCTAGCTTTATACTAGAAATGGTTCAAAAAAATAAAATGGAACTTATGGACTCTTTTGGATCTTGCATCTAAAATAAAATATTCATGAACATAAGATAATACATCCCTCCACATTACCTTTATCTAGTTAAGCTCATAAAAATCCCCATTCTTCTCCAACTTTTTCTCTTCCTCCTCAATTTTTAAAAACTTCTTGAAGGCAGCATTAGAGATGGTCATTTCCTTGTTGTATTTCAGTCCATCCATCGGGAGACTGGTCACTTCAATAATGAAGTCCTCTATGAGATGAACCATGACACCATGCAAAGTTACCCTATCCTCGAACCAATTCTTAAAGAAAGCTTCAGTAACATGTGATTTGAAACCATGCAATCGCTCTAGGTAAGGGGTTACATTTCCTTTCTCAGGAATTTTCCAAATAGAAACTTTTTCCTTCCAATTTTTGCATTTTTTGGGCTCTAGTTTCCTCAGCTCTCCCCCCATTTTTAAACAATGTATATCTCTGAGAACGAACAAAATAGCTAAACCTAGAAAAAGAGATAAAATGAAGTGAGCCAAAATAATCTCAAAACTTAATAAGGATTTCATTAATCTTCCTTTGTGCCACACCCAGATAATAATAGAAATTAAGTACATCCTTGGGATTGTAACACACCCCTCCATAGACCCTCTTTCAATTATCATTAAATTACTAATCTTGGAGGATCTTTTCCTCCATTGCATATGTACCATCATACTTAATGAGAAATTTTAAATCCACATTGTTCTTGAGGTCATTGTGCCACCGCAACATTCTATCCACTTGCACAACCCTACTAGCAAGCCAATTGGTGACGAATTTACCTTCCCAATAAGAATAGGAAAGTGTGACTTTTTCAAAATTAGCCTTAGGGCTTTAATTTCCATTATAATATCCTCTATAGTCGATGTACATGGGGATTTTACATTGAGCATATTTATGATGTTTAGGGAATCACCTTCCATCCAAAATTACCTACTTCCAGTTTCCATAGCCAGTCTCATGTTATAAAGGGTAGCAGTGGCTTCAAGTCTATGGTCGGTTGATATGCCAATAGGAATTGCAATAGCATCAATAGTATTACTTGTATGATCCCTTATAATTCCTCCACAACCTACCTTTCTAGGGTTTCCCTTGGCAGCCCCATCAAAATTCCCCTTAATCCATCCCCTTGAAGGAGCCTTCCATTCAACGCTTGATCTTTGATCCTCCACCTTCTTTTTTGGTCCTGTATTATGCATAGGATTGTTAATCAAGAAACCATCAGGAACAATTTTCTAACATTTGAAATTTTCCTTTATTGCTTTGATGATGTTATGACCTAGAACCCATTCAAGTGTTTCTTTCTCTTTGAAAATTCTACTATTTCTTTCTTTCTAGATTCCCCACCACAAGTGAGGAAGGGTGATTTTCCATTGATAATCCATATTAATATCCTTAGTCAGGCAGGTCTAGCTCTGAAAATAATACTCAATTTTATTATGATGAACCCAAGTAATATTCAGAAGATGAAGATGTAGCTCTACATATTTTGGCTATAATTGTAGTTTAAAAGCAAGTAATCCCTATTCTTCAAGTCTTTCTTGCATAGAGCGCAATGGTTGACCACATTTATCCCTCTTTTCTGCAATAGAATCCAATAAAAAATATTTATTTTGGGAATTAGACCTTTAATCTAGGCTTTAGACCATAACATACCAAGTCCTTTTTCTTTAGATCTAAATATAGAGGAGACTTTGAAACTCCCATTAGCATCATTCCTCCATATCATTCTATCCTCCTTATAGGGATATAAGCAGTAAGCATTCAACATTATCTAAATATTATTAAAGTGTTGGCTAATGTTAGTAAGACTAACCCATCAATTCTTGACCCAATAATTTGCCACATGAATACCATATACCTACTTGCATTGATCAATGTAGGTCCTATCCTCAAAATCATCTATCAGCGAATGGTCCAAAATCTAGGAATCTTCCCAAAACTAGATCTTCTACCCATTTTTAGCTTTCCATGAGCACCCTTCACTTAAGATATTCTTAGTACCTTACACAACCCCCCAAATAGCAAAAAGGGAAATAACATTGGGATACAAGAAGAAATTAGAAAGAGAAGGGGCATTATACAAATATGTATGTTTCCATATAGAGCTCCGCTCCTTATCATCATGGTACACTCTCCATCCTTGCTTAGCAAGTAGAGCCTTGTTCATACTTCAGGTAGTCCTCAATCCTAAGCCTCCATCTATGATTAATTTACAAATTTAATCCCAAGCAATCAGAGTCATTCTCTTCTTCTCGTCAGTACCAAACCAAAGAAAGTTCCTTTTGATTTTTTCAAGGGAATCAACATATTTAGAGGGAATTTTGAAAAGGCTCAAAGGATAACTAGGTATATTTTGTAGGCAAGCTTTCAGAACAGTAACTTTACCAGCTTGGCTCAATAGGTTTCCCTTCCATCTAGCAAGTTTCTTAGAATTTTTTTCATAATATCTTCCCAAAAGGAATCAGGGGCATTAAGCCCCAAGGGGAGGCCCAAGTAAGTACAAGGAAAGGATCCTATGGAGCATCCCAATATTTTATCAATTTTCATTTTCCTAGACACTGGGGTATTCACAAAGAACAATCAACTTTTATTCTAGTTAATCAGCTATCCTAAGGTTGATGAGTAGAGGCTTAGAGCTTTTTTTAGATTTCTAGCTTCCCTAACATCAGCTTGGCCCATAAAAATAGTTTCATCAACAAACTGACCATGGGAGTAGATAAGGGGCTGAGAAGAGGGTTGCAAGCCTTTAATATCACCATCTTGAACCAAATTCCCAATATACCTTCCCAAGCAATCAGCCATAATGGTGAAAAGAATAGGAGATAAAGGGTCTCCCTATCTTAGACCTCTGGAGGAATTAAAGAAAGCAAAAGACCACCCATTAACCAAAACAACAATCAAAGAGGTAGAGATGAGTTGAAGAGCAATCCGCACAACTTTATTATTGAAACCAAAAGCCAATAACACCTTTTCAAGAAAAGCCCACTCCACTCTATCATAGGCTTTAGCAATATCAACTTTCATAATGAAACCCTAATTGTTAGAATAGAATAAAGAGTGGATATTCTCATGCACAACTATGACAGAGTTCAAAATTTTTCTACCTAGAACAAAACCATTATTTTGTTCAAAAATTATCTTTGGAAGCACCAAGAGTAGCCTAGAAGTGAGGACCTTAGAAATGATCTTATATAAAGAATTGCATAAACGTATAGGCCTGAATTGGTCTAGGGAATCATCACCCATGTTTTTAGGAATAAGGTAGAGAAAGGTAGAATTAATCTCTGTCAACGTTCTTTTAGCCCCAAATAATTCTTTGATAGCATAGCAAACATCTTTCCCAACCAAATTCCACTCTTTCTAAAAAAAGAACATAGGAAATCCATCCAGGCTAGGAGATTTATCCCCACCTAAGGAGCAAACAACTTGATAAATTTCCTTTTCATTAGGAATAGATCCCAACATCTTGTTTTTATCTCTAGTAACCAAAGGGGGAATGATGCTAAGGATTTCCTCTTGGTTAAGAAGATCAATATTAGGATCAGTTGTCATAAGGGAAGCAAAGAAAGAAACTACTTCTTTGAAAATATCCTTTTTCTTCAATGATATTCCTATCACCTATTCTAAGATTAGAGATGCGAGTTTTGGCCCTATGCTTCATTGTAGAAAGGTAAAAAAAACCTAGTGCTTTTATCCCCTTCCTTCAACCAAACATGTCTTGACCTTTGCTTTCAATGGATTTCCTCTTTAGTGACAATATCATGATACTTAGTGAGTTTACCATTTTCTTCTCTAACAAGATTAGGAGTATACCCTTCCTTCTATATCTTATCCTAGATAATTTTCAAATCTTCCTTAATTTTAGGTTTGATATCAAAAATATTCCCAAAACATCTTTTATTCTAGATTTTAGCCTCATTTTTAACATTTCTGAGTTTAGTAGCCACTTTATAAAGAGCAGTCCCTTCAACTTCAATGCTCCACCATTCCTCCAATTCATAAATGTTTAGCATTAATTTATTACTTTTTTATGTATGGTTTAAAGTAAGAAATAATATCAAGTTTATGATTAAAGTTTTTAGATTATTGATTCACCCCAATCGCCTCTCTGTAACTCCTATTTCTAACACATCTTTATTTGCAGCAAGGTTTATACCTATGTCTCTTGCTTAGTCATTAGGATTGAAGACACTCTCTAAGGTAATGAGACTCTTAGGAAACTTTTTGGAATTGAGATTGATGATTTGATCCCCATATTGATCATGCAACCTCGACTAATTTCTCTTTGATAATTTTGTCTCATTCTACAAGAAGCTCACAATTTGTGCATCAGATTCAAACACTTGTAAATTGATATTATTATCAAGAATAGCAAGCCTAACCACCAGTCTAATTTGTTTCTTCTTTTCATCTTCAAGACTCCTTGGCACATCATAAGATGCACCCACTACTACAAGTCTATCAACATATCTATTTCCTTTCCTAGGGATGCTTTGAATATTAAATGCAATAAGTACCAATAAGTACTAAGGCCTATCTGTAGGGTTTCTAATATAGGGTCAAACTAATATGCATTAGCCCATTCATCCAAGAGAAAATCAGGCATCTTTTCTAGAGAAGTAGTAGGCTTATTTACCATGTCATTTTCATCTATCTCTAGGATAGGGCAATTCATATATATTAGATAGGAGTATAGGGCTTAATATGATGGAGAGTTAAAGGTTTTTCTCTGATTGAAGCTTTAGTTCCATAACTTGTTCTATAAAACATGTATGACTGGTCAAAGGATATGTAACCACCTATTTGGGTGGTGAAATCTCTTGAGATACAAATGGAAAAGTGTGGCTTGACCTTGACAACTAATATATCTTGGACTGTAGTACAATTAGGGAATGCATGTAGGGCATTTCAATATTCCTAAGGATCCCTACAGTCTTGATAGTACTACTATCCAACTATAATACATCCCTAACAATGGGCTCATATTTCATTTCTAAAGCATCAACAACACACTTGGGAATCACTAAACTACTAACCTCCAAATCAATCATACAATTGCAGACTAGCTTATCCCCTATAATTAGAAAGACATAAAATGGAGGAGGTTTAATCTTCTTATATTTTTGTACCTCCCTTGATGGTTTTACTAGGCTTGTGGCACTTTCTTCTCTTGATGGTTGATCCTTTGGTTTAATTCTCTCCAATTCTTGTTGCAACAACTTCTTTTGCATATGTATAGTAGCAACAAAATCCCACATGGAAATATTCACATTTGTTTTCTTCATCTACTCTACCATATTGACTGATGCATTAGGTGCTTTGGTAGAAACTTTGGGAGCTGCATGTGTAAGAGGTGGAGATGGAATGACTTGAGGGTCATTCACATCTCTTCTGCCACTATTTTTTCTTTGTTCTTGAGAAGCATTGGATTGACTATTTGTTTCTTGTACATGAGATATTGCATTTGATGTTGAATCTTGATTAGGAGGAGGAGCATCTTTAATAGCTCTTATTTTTCTCTTTTTCTCCTAGTGTTGTGGGCAATGGAATCCTAGTTTACATTACAATGTTCTTCCACCTAGTGATTCATGAAGGAGCAATCACCTTGTAATTGCAAATGTGAGGCATTTTTGGGTTAGCTTACATTGTATGATTTCTCTGTTGTAGGCTCTTGAGTGGTCAAATCTAAATATGATTCAACCTTTTGACACATACAATAGGCATAGGAGTAATTACAAGAGGGACAAAAATCTTGATCTTGAGCCATATTGTTCTGTGGGACTAAGGCCTTACTTTGATTTGCATTTGAAGTAGAAGCATGACTATTCTACCTACTCTAATCAAAAGAAGTATTCCCATGATTATGATTTGGAGGCCTACCATTGTTTGGATTTTGTTTTTGTAGTTGAGGTGCCTTATTACCCTCTATTTTTTGTCTCTCCAAAGTCATAACTTTATTGCTTACTTTTTGCATTACAAAGAAGCTATCTTCCAACTTCTTCTCTTGACCTTGCAATTTCTTATCTATGTTGAACATCATAGACTATATCATCTCCCTATAAATTTCATCCATTCCATTTGAAGATGTGGAAGCTTGAGGGGCTAGAGCAAGGGGTTGTGATGTGGAAGTTGTGGGAATAGGGGCTATTGTTGGTTGGTGATTTGGGATATTAGGGAAGAATGGCATAGGAGGCCTTGGGGCTAACTTTCCTCGCATCAATATGTTTTCTACCCTTATTTCTATTTCATAAGCATCAGGTAATCTATCTCCTCCCATGGTTTGTATTATAGTGGCAATATCACTATTAAAAGTTCTGAGGTAATGTAAGAATGCATTACCAGAGGTAGGCTTTACTACAGTAGGTATTCTATCTTAGGTCTTTTGAAATTTATAGTTAAAATTAGTCATGTATTCATGGGGTGCTCTTTGTATAGTTGTCAATTGTTTTAAAAGTGAAATATAGTCACTTTTTTCCTCCAAATGTTTGCATAGGGCTACTCCTAACCCATCCCAATCCGTTATAGAATTGTGAGACAACCTTCTATACCATAGTAGTGCTTTTCCTTTCAAGGATGAGGCTAGAAGCCTGAGTGCAACATCATCTTTAGATATTTCATGTATATTACAAACATTCACAACTTCTTTAATATGTTCTAAGGGAGAAATAGAAGTTTCACTAGTAAACCTAGGTATACTTTTAAGAGCTGATACTAGTATGTCATGTCTTTTAGATAATAGGATAGGACATCCACCATTAATGGAAGCAAAATCATGAGCTCTATCCATGTAGGTAAGTGATTTATTAATATAGGTAGATAGCATTCTAGGTTGAGATTAACAATAGGAGGAGTGGAGATAGATCATATAGGGGTATGTGTTACTACTACACTCCTAACTAGTGATAGAGATATTATAGTCTTTCTTCTTCTAGGATTGGAAAATGAAAGCTCTTGGTATCAAAACTTACCTCTAGATGATGCCCTTGTTTTACCTTGGGGCATGAATCACAACAACTCTAGATTGAAACTAGATGTGGAATGGAGTAGAGTTGCCAAGTGCTTTGTGGAAATGAGCCTATTGAAGTCCTAGAATATTGAGAGCATTACTATCTTCTTAGCATCAACTTGAAATTCTTCTATTTTGACACTAGTGGACTTTGAAATCTTTTGAATATTAGTCACACCAGGTGTGCCAAAAAAAAATTTCATTAAAGCATGCACCCTTCTCCAAAGTTTTTACCTAAGGATAACCTTGTAAAAATGGAAACAACCTCAAAGTTATGGAACTTAAACTATAAGGTTGAATCTCTAGAGAAGTATGGCTTCCTTTTCTATTAGGGTGCACCCTAAACTACACTTGGAGAGGAAAAGGGGAGAAAGAATGCATAGAATACTAACCTAATCTATCTTAAGGAGGTGATGCACTAAAATAGAGTGTTCAAACTAATCTCTACCTATACATGCACACTTGAACTAATATGACATCAAAGATATACAGATTTAGACTTGTTTAAATCCAATAATCACATGTAGATTAGACAACCAAAATGAATAGCACAAGGAAGAAGAGAGTTCACATATATATCATTCATAGGTCAAAAAAGATACAATCATGCAAATTGTAGATAGCCACAAAACATTGAAAAGAGGCGAATAGATATTTTGCAGTTGTTAATGGCTGAAAGAGATAAGGTAGAATGTCATTAGGTCCAAAGGAAAAGGAGATTTATAGTGAACTTATAGAGAAATATCAAAGAAAGAGAGAAAATTTGACCATAAGAAAGAATTAAAAATTTTCTTTTATAGTTCAAGCATAACTAATATATTTCTGACTAAAGTTACTCCACAACCACTACCATTAGGTCTTTTGAGAATAATCAAGGAGATCTAAATAGTAGATCTGATTTGGTACACTTGCAGAGTCATGAAAATCTTGGAAACCCTGACTGAAGTAACCCTAAAGTGATAGAAACAATGCCAATCAATGCTAGAATTCCTCAAAATGGACAATCAAGTGATGGAAGGAATGCCTCTACATCATTTCTAGTACAAAAATAACTCTAGAGTGGTTGGGATTGACTAGAAGATCAAATTGCATGAGAAAATCCCATCTTCCTCCTTCCTAGCTCAACAAATCAAAAAAATTAGTAGGTTAACCCGATCAAGCAACCAAGATGAGCCACATGGACCAACCACATTATTTATTTTCACCACCTCATGAGGCCTTAATGGGTTTGACCACTTTAACCAACTAACTAGGCCAGCCTTAAAACTTAACTGTGATGGCTCACAACACTATTAACCATAACCATGATGTGACTGTAGTCATTACCTTTCAAACTAGGTCCATTGTGTATATGTCTCAATCTCTTTCTTTATCACATGAAATAACTACCTTGCATCTTTGCAAAGCAAAAAAGTGAGAACCATGGATATTCTCATATCTAACGGCTCTGAAAATGCATTAATCTTCTCAGTACAATAACTAATAGGAAATGTGGCCCCACACCAGCTAATCTAATATTTTTTCCACTTCACCCATGGCCCATAAAAGAAAAAAGACCCACCTACCACATGGAAATTGCTCTCTTTCTCACATAATTTAAAGTCCTCAAATCTTGACAAAGTGAAATCTTTGGATGATTTTGATTTGACGGAAGAGAAGTTGAATCAACTAATGACTGCATAGACCAAGGAAATGGGCCCATGGAGCTACAGGGCAACATGTCACTTTGTTTACATGACAAAAAATATTGTAGTTTCTTATAGTGACAAAGCAACAACTCTCGATCCATTTGAATTAGATGGTAGATGGAACATGGGCCTATGGAAAATTTAAAATGCAAAATTACTTAGGACAAGATATAACCTAAGGTCATAAAATATTATTTTCATCTGCCTTAATATATTTGAATATTTGAAATATATGAACCTTGAAGTGTTTGAATTCAAATGTCTCCATTTTGGTGAGAGGGAAAAATTAGCCAACAAATCTCGTTCACAACACCCCTCTTATACCTAATAAGGACATTTTATCTTGCGATAGGTAATGTTTGTCAGGGTGTTTGTGATTATAGTGGGTCAAGTTAGCCAAGTTGTGATCATTCCCACTTTGCTTCATTGCTATAGGTATCTTTCCAACAATAGAAAGGCCTCTAAAGTTAAAATTGCACTAAAATATTGAAACAAAATGGCTATGCACCAATGAGGTCAAGATTTCCGATTCACCCAAAATGTAAAGAGCATACTCTCCTATTCCTAATTTTCCCCAAACACACTAAGAAGACTAATTAAGATCGCTAAAAAGTGGAATATACTGCTCACTTCCTTTGATCGAATGAAGGGTCAAGATTTATGATTCACCCAAAGGGTGAAGAGAATACTCTTCTACCAACAAAGGACCCCTACTCATGAATTTTATGTGCCTAGAAAAGGAAACAACTAGTAGAAGTCACACCTAAAGATGAAATAAAACACACATAAGATTTGGTTTGTTTTTCTTTCTTTTGGGAAGCCCTACAACAAACATTAGTATCCCTTTTAAGAAAATATAAGTCTTTGACATGTGTTCTTTTAAGGGCATCAAAAGGGGTTAGCTAAATGTGATAAAATCGCAAAAGCCCACTAGTCAAACTACAAATAAACGAAAAAACCCAAAAATGAAATGCCTCAAAGAATCAAAATATTAACAAAAAACCTAAACAACTATTTGTTCTAAATTGGGAAATACTTTGTGTTGCAGAAATATTGTATGACACTTCCTAGTATAGCGAAGCACTACAATATACCTGGGCAATACCCCATGTCTCTGGGTGTAATATTTCACAATTTGTAGTATGATGTAATATAAAATAGTTGTGCGATGTTTTAATTGGTAAAGCATCATATGAAACTTGAGAAGTATCACACAATAGTAGTAGAAAGTATTGTATGATGCTAGAAAAGTATCGGATGACATTTTTGTCTTCAACATTTAAAAAAACACAGAACAACAAGAAGAAAAGTAAAAAAAATGCAGTGAGAAAAGATAGAATGAGTTGTTGAGCCTCATGGTGGGAGCCAAAAATGTATACTCAAAAGGTACACTTCTCTATGTCCTTCTATTCAAGGTATCTCATGCATTGAGAGCCACAAATATCGATCCAGGCCTCCCTAGTCATGGCATGCAAAGGAATGCAAATAGAAGTAAAATAACACTCAAATGAGTATAAGAATGTAGCCCCTTGCAAGTACACCATGAAATGGGAGATTCTAAGAAAAGAGAAAGGATGTTAGTGTCTATGAATCTAGATGCTATGAAATGCAAGTGAAAACTAAGCTATGATATGGAATGCAACTAACTAGAAAAATAGGTGTGTTATTCTAGTGCAGAAGAGGAAAGTATGCTAATGCAACATGATGCTAAGCTACTGTGATATGAAAAGGAGAACATGATGTTAGTGTAGTTTTTTATTTTTCCTATTTTGCTAGATTTTTCCTACACTTTTAATAATCTCACTTAGGTTAATAAAGCATGTCTTATTAGGTGAATGGTTGTGAGGTGTCACCTTCCTACATGTGAGCATCCATTAGCTATCTTGGGAGAATACTTTGATATCTTTAGTCCGATAGATGGTTGCTCCTCATTGGTTGGTGTTGCCACCTCCTCTCTCTTACTAGCCTATATAAGCATGCTACCTGGCTTGTATTTGCATCTATTATTTTTGCATCCTCTTAATGCTATTTTGGTTCCAGCATTTGCATTACTCTCTTGGAGACTAACTCTATGATGCTATTTTTATTTTGAATCATTTGCATTAATAGTTTAGATATTTATTCTTTGCACTAGTTTTTTGGGTTATTAATCTTATCAGATTCTAACACATGAGACCTCAAGATCTTCCAAAGCACCAAGAGTACCTAGGAAAACCTATAGCATAGCAATAGTACTAAAAAAAATTGATCCAAGATGAAGAGAGAGCACCCTCTTTTGAAGAAGTACGAGCGGTGGAGATCATGGAGCAAGAGGATCTAATCAAGGGTGGGGAGTTGAATTTTGCATGATCCATGTGTATAATCATTTCCAATAGTCACAATGAGTTCACTTTTGTGTCTCCATGTGGGACAAATAGACTTTTCAAATAGTTAGAAGTGGAAATATCATCCAATTTGCATTCATATCCTTGACAACGAGGGTTTTGTAATAACTTTTACAAAATGAAACAGATCTCTCTTTGTAGCCCATGGAAAGAATTAAAAATTTATCTAGAAAAAAATCATTTTTCTTCACTCCTAAATTTATTTGAAATCAAACTCAATGACATAATACAATGACATGTGATTATCATGATAATTTTCAAGAAAATAACATCAAAATGCATAGTTGTCATTTTTGTATTTATTTGATGTTATTTTATGCATTTGATGTTGTATGTAATTCCATTAAAGTAAAAAAAATGTACTCAATTGGCCTATTTATCCTATTGGTTAGAGATGGGTGAAATAGGCTGAAATAGGAGAAATCAATTTTTAATTAGTGTTGATGCGTTATTTGAATCATTTCACTCATGTTTGGTCTCAAAGCTTTTTGATGTAAAAGTATAAATATTGCACAATTTTTACAAAAAACAAATCATTGATAAATTTGCAACACTTCATAATTAGGGGGGTTAATTGTAAAACAATGTCCAATGTTGATTGAATTGGTTGCAACAAAACCCTTAATTGTGAGGGTTAGGGTTTTTTGACGATTTTGATTAAATATGGTAGAACTCTCTTTCAAATCCATGATAGGCATTTAACTAGTTAAAAATTAAGTGGATTTCATTAAAATTTCATTTCCAATGGATCCCAGTAAGATACCAATACATCCCAATGGGATATTAAAGTGTAATCAACAAAATAGCATGGAAAATGACTCTAAATGCAACTTTTTCATTAAAATTTTGATTCCAACATCTTCTCCCACCATCCTCAACCCACTAAGTTATAAATGATCACTTAAAAATATTTTTTAATTTCCTTAAACCAACATCCAATGTGGTTGCATAATTTTTTTTATAGAATGACAAGATTTAGTGCAAAATCACAAAGTTTTCATTGACAACTTTTACACATTTTCAACTTGTTAAATATAATACTTTGAAAACATGATCAACATGATTTATTATTCTATAAAAAAACATTTATATTCCATGTCCACCAATTTTAATCTATTTGATCATCTTAGGGCCTTATAGGTCAAATGAGTACAATATGGCTTAAAAGGCCTTACATTTACATTCTAATGCATATAATGATGTAAAAGAGGGATATTTAAATCATTAAAAATCAAGTTTTAACTATTCCAACCATTTATCTAATTATTTGGATGTTATTTACTTAGTTGACAACCTATGTTGCATCATGCATCTTTTACTCCTTACATCAAAATGAATCAAATCAGTATTGTGCCATCATGAACATGTATATAATGACTAATAGTGCTCATTTCAATTATCTTTCCCCTTTTTTACCAATTTAACTAGTTTGACCAACCTAGGGCCTTATATGCCAAATGATTATATTATGTCTCATAGGCCTTACACTTGAAAATTGGCCTTTTAGCCTTCTCAAAACAAATTTAAAGATCTTGTCTAGAAAAAATATGACATTGATTTAGTTATGAAACCACTAGGGAAATTATAGTTCAAGATAATGGTAAAAATATATTGATCCATGACACATTCAATACTAATGCATCTAATTGTGATGATCAACATGACTTTGATGTTTTTCATGATTGGTTTCATAATTGAATTGATTGTATCGTATCTTTTCATGCATTTGATTTCGATTGTAAGGCCCAAAAAGATACTACATGGTCATTTAGCCTATTAAGCCCTAGTAGTTAAGGTTTTGTTAGACTAGTCAAATAAGGTGGACATGACATAAAAATAATGTTTTTATTTCATCTAATTCATATAGGTCATGTTTACAAATGTCTTATTTATCAAATTGTGTTTATAATGCTTATGGTTCTCAATTTTCAGTGTTTATTACATGCATATATTTTGTGTGATTTTTTCACCCTTAGTGAAAATATGTAATTTACTAAATATATCTTGAATTCTTTTGCTAAGGATCCTACATAATGTAGATAGATGTTATTTTATTGATGCCAAACACATGTTTGTACTATTGCTCGTATATTCAATGTAAGCTTTTTCTAGATTGTAAATCTAATGATTGTGATGCCCAATTTTTGGTTTCATTGCATGCACACATTTTGTGTTATTTTGTCACCCTTGATGGAAATAGGTAATTAAGTAAAGACATATTGTTCACCCTTTTGTCAAAAATCCTACATAGTGAGATAGATGATATTTATTGATGTTAAAAATGTTTGTATTATTTCTCTTATGTTCAATGTATTATTTATCAAATTATAAATGTAATTCTTATGATCTTCTCAATTGTTGGTGTTTATTACATGTATATATTATGTGTGATTTTGTCATCCTTGGTAGAAACAAGTAATTGATTAAAGACATCATGAACCCTTTTGTTGAGGATTCTACATAGTGTAGATGGATGTTACTTTGTTGATGTTAAATACATGCTTGTATTATTTCTCATATATTCATTGTATTCTTAGTCCAATTGAAAATGTAACACTTATGATGCTCAATATTTATTTCTAATTACATGTATCTATTTTTTCATTTAGACTCCCTTGTTGGAAATAGGAAATTGAGTAAATAAACCCTTTTGTCAAGGATTTTGCATATGTAGATAGATGTTATTTTATTGATGATGAGTTCACATTTTTGTATTATTGCTCTATATTTTATGTATTAATTATAAAATTACAATTGTAATGCTTATGATTCTTGATTTTTAGCATTGATTATATGTATATATTTTTTGTGATTATATCACCCTTGATGGAGATAGGCAATTGAGTAAAAATAACCCTTTTGTCAAGGATCCTATAGAATCTAGATAAAGGAAAGGTAAAGAAGATAAAGTATATACAATGCTTATGATGTTATGTTATTGATGCTAAAAACATTTTTGTATTATTTCTCATATATTTAATCCATTAGTGTATATCCCTTGATGGAAATAGGTAATTGAGTAAAGATATCCTTAACCCCTTTGGTAAGGATGCTGCATAGTCTAGACAAAGACAATGTGAGGATTCTTCTCATGGATCAATAGGTATAAGTCAATATACCCTATATAAATCCCTCATTATTTCATTGGTTTCTCTATGCAACCATCTTGGAGTGGGTTAATAGTAAGTCATATTTTAGAACCTATAATTTGTCAAACATTTCAATTTTTCCCTAAACCACCTTGACATCAACATGGTGTAGATCATTCCACTTTTATGAACCTCCCATATTCAGTAGAGTTGTCTACACAACTAGCCTAATGTATAGGGTCCTTATGTGTATTCAAAACAAAGATAATTAGCATCTATGCGATCATTATTCAATTATTTATTCAACCTTGGTGACAAGAAAAACAACACCACCTTTACACCAACACACTGTCATTATCATTAGACTTGTCCATTGTAATTTTACTTTTGTGCATGATATTTTCATCGTGTCAATGTCCTTTATTGCTACATAAGTATGCAAACTATTTTATCATCATTTTCCTCTCAATACAATTGACCCTCTACAAAATCTCTATGTTATTGATTCAATGTAGGCTCCACCAAATAGTTATTTATTAGCCTTGTCTTCCTTAAGTGAGGGAAATGAAAAGAAAAATGAGACATGTAGAAGGTATCAAAGAGGAAGATTAAATAGATATTAAAATATTAGAAGACAATTCCAAAAATGCATAGATTTTTTTTCTTATTGAAGGGAATTCAAGTTCTTGTGATGATAAGAGAATAGATGACATTAAGGTTGTTAGTTTCTGGTTATTGATTAGGGAAGTACTGTAGATACTTCATAATTCTTTAGGCTGACATTTAATTATTAATTATAACCCTAAAGCGGTAAAAATATTTTTATAAAAGAGCTTAGAGTTAGGGGTTGTTTCATAATGTGTGATGTGAAATTGCTTCTTGTGGCGGTATTGAGTTGTAAGGGATTACAGATTGTAATCAAGTTGTAATCACTGGACTATAATAATATTAGACTTGTTGTTTGGTGGAAGTAGCCCAGGGTTTGGGTGAGCCACATTAAATCTTGGTATCTTGTGTTCTCTTTTGTGTGATCTATTATTTTCTAATATTGTTTATATTTGCTTGTAATTTTATTTCTATACATGGTTTAAGCTTAACAGAGGTGCCATTGATGTACAAACATCTACAAAAACAATGAGTACACAAGGAACTTGCTACAATAAGAATTGATTTTTATTGATTTTCCATGGATAACATAAAGATATTTTATAACAAAGTTTCCAAATTGGTGTAGTATGTTGAACCATATTACAATTCAAAGATTGGGTGAAATTGGCTCGATGTGCATGAAGTATATATAAGAATGCCATGTGATCAAATTATATACAACTAAAATACCATGATAACAGTAAAAAAGAGAACATGTATATTGATTGAAGGACAAAAGAAATAGGGAATAGTATGGGGTTATGAACAATTTATAACTTGAGTTAGAAAATAGGAAACCTAAATGTATATTTGAGGTGTGTGAAGAAAACTGCGTATTCATATGTGTGATAAAGCCAATAGGTGCAAGGGAGGACCTTCTAATAAATTAAAATTTGAATCACATAGATATAAACAAAGTCAATGTGGGGGTGATACATATTATATGAATTTTTAACCAACCTTCAAATATTGACTCCACTATACCATTTTACTATTATTTTTATTCATAGGTTTATTAGTTTTATTTTGATGAAATTTTCTTATCTTTAGTTTATGTAACATATGACATTAATCATTGGGAATTTATGAACCATAGCACAAATTAGGAGGCATCTCTAGCTGCTTCTACCTTGTAGGTAACTTTATTGTGACCAGTTCATAAGGAGAATACATTTGAGGGGATTAGGGTTTTTGGGGAGAATGTGATGAAGGGTGCTCCCCTAAAAACCATAAACTCATAATAGAAACAAAGAAATAATATCAAATATGAGACCAAAATATGGACTTCTTATTTGTGCCGCAAATGCAAAATTATAGAATTCACAAGTACAATATGCTAACCCACATGGACACCTTCATTACAGTAATCTACAAGACGAAGCTACAAACTACCACCCAAAGTTGTTCAAGACAATGCTTAGGCCTTTCTTAAATAGGAAATTTTATGCCACCTGGGAAGGTTCTATATGCTCAAACCTAATACCTAGGGCCAACAGACCTTAACAATAAATATAGAGTTAGCTAAATACATTTTTGACAAATTATTTTAGATATTTTGGTAGACAAACTTCGAAAGGCCATAACTCACAAACTGTTGCTCTAATTGGCTATTATAACCACTTTTCTAAAATGCCAACTTCTGATCTATAGGCTTAAAATTAAGCAAGCACCCTTATACCAAGTTTTTGGACCTCATATGGGCACTCTAAGGCCTCCAACAGTGAGCCTAAATTTTTTTCTGCAAATTGTTCCACCAAAAATCCACAATAACCTCTCTAATACTTAAGCTGGAGCAATGAGATTTTTATGGTAGGCTTATAACTCTAAAATGAACCTTCATATAAAAATGAGAACATTCTAAGCTCATATGAAAAACTTACTAAAAATAGAAAATTCTCATAAATAGTAACCACCTTGTCTAATAGTCCTTATTAAAATAGAAAAGACTAAAAAAGAAAATATTTTTGGGTGATCCAAGATTGCTCTTACACCCAGTATGCTCCTACATTAGAATGTGACCATTTTGGGAATTGTGAAGGGGACAAAGATGTAAGAGATTGATGGAGTGTGTAAGAACATTTTAGGAAGACTTTAATGCATTTGGGTTGAGGAGTGGGAGAATGTCACAAGAGTTGACTTGGATCTAGGTTAGGACTCCTTAATCCTCGTACTTAAAGTTATATAAATGATTAGGGTTTGATTAGGTTTGGATTAGAGGATGATATGCAAGTGAGTACTTTAGGAGAATGCAATTGGGTTACTTAATTAGCAAGGTTTAATTAGTTAATTATGTGGTCTTAGTATTGTGGGTTAGGTATGGATAAAGATTTATGCTAGGGTTAGGATTGATTAAAGGGGATCATTTAATCAAAAGGGATTTTTTTGGAATTAAATTAAATAGGTTTTGTACAAATATTTAATTTAATGGAGGAAGAGAGATTTAATTAATAATTAGACTATTTCTTGGAATATTGATTTATTAATTAGACTATAGTTAATAAATTAGATTAATTAACTAGGGGATGACATAAATTAATTAACTACTAAATACTTAATTGATAATTCCTTAGGAGAGAATTAAATAAAAACACTTAATTGTGTAATCAGATTTAGGTATCTATAGTTTCTTGCTTTTGCCCATTCCAAATGAGGCCAATGATGTCCTTTTATAGTGAATTTTCAAGATTACCCCTTTAGGAGTTGACTATAGTGGGTGAGAAACAGTTGAAATTTTGAATTAGAATCAAGGTTTGAGAGTTACAACCCTAGAACATTATGTTGATCTAATTGACCTGCACTGATACAGGTCAACTTTGTTTACCTATATTGGTATAGCTTGACCAAGTCAACCTATACCCTAAGATGCTAGATTATAAAGGAGATATCTCATGATCCTAGGACTCTAGAAGCTTCAGGTGTAATGTGCATCGGGGACTAAGAAACCAAGACTAAAATTGGGAAATATGATCTATAACTTAGAGGAGATGTAGATCCTAGAGAATAAGATGAGCACTTCAAAGAATATATCATGACAATCAAAAGTAGGATCGCATGAGAAATACAATCCATAAAGCCAAGATCACAAACAAAAATAAGAAATAAAAAAAGAAAATGGAAGAAAAGTTGCAATAGAATCAATGAAAACCATTAGCAACTTACACAACCTCTATTTCTACATATAAGGGGAAATATATAAATAATCTTAATTATCTTATTTATTTGGGAAAAAGAGGAAATTTGCTAATATATTAATAAATAGACTTATTGATTCAAGAGCTCATGAAGGAAATAATAAGTAAATAAATCATTCAATCCTTACTAAATACAAAAGGTTTAAATCACTTTCCAAGTTTTGTAGACAACTATTAAGAAAATATTTACCATAAAATGACTATGATCTGAAATACGATACCAATCTCAAAGACTATCTATCAAACTTTGACTAATCTAGGAAGAATTAACAAAAAGGGTATGAAGCAATAAAGATTAAAGTTTTCTCCAAAGCATAAATTATTTGAATACCTCTCAATGACAAGCCATGTAATATAATACCAAATGTGCAAATATATATACCCAATAGTAATCAAGGCTAAAGCATGTACAAAGGGAAATTGACATAGCTCACTTGTAAAAAATAAAATGAAATCACCAAAATTCTAAACCTCCTATACAAAAACAAGCATTTGGAAGTAGAGTTGAAGAATCACCATAATTCCATCCACATAAAAAAAGAGCAATCAAAGTTTCTATATTAACCTAAAGTATAGTGATTTTTCATATTTCATTATGTGAATCCATTGTCATGGATGCAAAAGAGTCATCAGTTAATGAGATGGAAATATGAGGATGGATAAAATCCACCCACAATAGGCACCATTCTCATTGGTATATTTACAGAAAATGAGTCTATACTTCATTTACTCCTCCATTGGCACATAATCATAATTACCTACTTGGGATTGGTCAAAATAATTGTATTATCTATAATTGTCAAGTTTTTTAGAAACTTTGTGACTACATCCATTTGAGATTGATGAGTTTGCACTATGAGATTGAAAGAGCACCACACTTGTATGGGCAGCATGAATGTGTTCATGATCTCAGAATGAATGCAATTATGTAAGAGGATATTATTTGAAGGGGCAGAATTAATGTTTTCATAGTCTAAAACGGAAAGAATGACATCAACCTTAGTGTAAATTTTGCAAATGGTCATTTCCAAAATGAGTTTGCAAATTTGTTTCATGATATGGTGGAATGTCCTAATAGCCTAATAAACATTATCACACCCCATGTTTTCTAATGTGTCCACTACACTATTACCCTCCTAAAAAATATGAGAAAGGTTGCACTATCAAATGTATCAACACTCCATATTTTCTTTAAAATATACATAATTTTCTAATTGTAAGATGTTCTTTTTATACCTATTAGAAATAATCAAGCTTGAGTCCCATTCAATATGCACTTTTTTAAAATTCATTTATTTTGGAAAAAGTAGAATTGATAATAACACATAAGCCTCTTCCATATTGTTTGTATCATGGGGCAGAGGGGAAACCTTAAATACTATAGGATCACCCCATTGATCTCTAATGCAAATATATGTACCTGGCTCACCCGAGTTGCCCCCTTAAAGGTTCGTCAAAATTCATCTTCACAAATCCCATGGGAGGCGGGAAATAAGAAGTGTTTTCCCTATCATTGCCTATTTTTTATGTAGTGGATGGGGAAAAACTCAAAAAAAATTAGAATTTGAGAAAGAGGCTACACCAATGTGAAAAAGTATAGTTGAAGTATATATTTTTTTGTAGAGCTTTTTTAGCAATTAAAGAATTCTTTATGTGCATAGTTAATAGGAATTTGAGAAGGATCCTTCCATAGAGCCATGTATGAGAAAGATTGAATTGCATCAATATAATCAATTAAATAATCACTCCAACATTTTTTGAATACATGAATAACATCCCTCAAGATATTGCATAAAATAAGGGAAGGAAACCCATTCCAAGAGTCCTCTCAAAATCTAACTTCATCTCCATTATGCACTTCCCAAAAAATATACTTTGTGATCACATCACTTTAAGAGTCATGAAATCTCATACACTTCAACCTTTTGGAGGATCTAGAGTGGTTATAATCTAGAAAGGATCAGAACAATCCAAGTATTTCACTTGCATTATTAGAAACCATTTTATCATTAGATTAGAATACATTTTCCATATCAACTTACAACCAAAGATTTTATTTCTTTTTGCCAAGTCATGGAGCCCAACAGCCCCAACTTATTTTAAAGTTTCAATCTCATTTAGTGATACTAATGCAATTTTTTTCTCCTAAGACATGTTACCTTTCCAAATAAAAACCCTAATTAGTCTTTCAATTTTCCAAATAAGATCTATGGGAGCTTTAATGATTGACATGTAATCATTTGATATTGCAGATAATACAAATTTGACTAGTAGGATTCTACCTAATAGTGAAAACCAACATTCTTTCCATGCATAGATTCTAGTTTTAATTCTATTAATTATGATCTTCCAATTCGTACACTTATTAGAACCCACAAAGAATAGTATTCTTAAATAGGTTGAGGGAATCTCTTCTTGAGGGAAACCTAAAATAGAGACAATTTTCTTGGAAACTACAATATTGGTGTTGAAATTATAAACATATAATTTCTATGCATTAACTTTTTTCCCAAAGACTAATGTGTATAGATCTAACATATGCTTAATTTCTTTAGTTTCTTTGAAATTTTATTTTTCAAATAATAAGGTATCATCTACAAATAGGGAGTGTGTGATAGAAATTAAGTTTCCTTTGATGTGAACCCTAGACCATCTCCCTTGATTATGCATGGAACAAATGATCATATTATTTGCCATGATATCTTAGTTAAATTTTATTCATCTAAAATATATAATTTTTACTCATCTTAGAATATATTGTTGGAAAAATGTTTAGCACTCCCCTTGGGGTTCATGACAAGGGCTTAACTGCCTCTTATGTACTATAAGTTGAGTGGTTGTGTTGGACATTGATAGATCAATCTTTTGGTGTAATGAAAATCACACTCTAATAAGTGGTATTAGAGCTTGGTCACACATTTGAACCTCAGACTCTCTAGTAACATTATTGGGAGATTGTTAGAAAAAAAAAATTAGCACTCCCCTCAAGATTTGTGATAAATTCTTAAATGCCTTCTATGTATTGTAAGTTGAGTGGTTGTATCGGACATTGACAGATTGGTCTTTTGGTGTAACAAAAACTATGCTCTAATAAGATATCATATTGGAACTTTTCTATAAAAATAAATTCATATATCAAAAAAATATGTGAAGAGGTTATTTTGAAATAGTTATTCCACTTATATAGGATAATTTCATTAAAAATTAGGAGCTTCAAGAAGGTAATCTCAATTCAATTCAAATTATTTTTTAAATAGATATGTGTGTTTAACAATCATGCTTTATGTGTTCTGCATGAAGAATTTCAAGGTGCCATAACATTAAGACATAAAATGTGAATACAAGTAATTATATTCTTTAACATGAAGAGATTCCCATAATCATTCATAGTATTAAGATGCAACTTCTAGTTTTGATAGTGTCATATTTCTACATCAACATTTTGAGTCACACTCAATGATCAATCATTGGGATAAGAAAAGCTAGAGGAGAAAAATGAGAAGTTGTAGACCTATCAGAGTAAATATAATGATGTTAAGAATTGAGAAAAATAAGGGCACAATGGTCGAGACAATAAAGGGCCAACCAAAAGAAATTTTGATAAAAGAAAAGGGGATTGATAAAGATACAAGGTTTAAAGAAAGAGGAAGCTAAAAGCTACTAGGATCCAAATAATAATAAAGATGATGAAGATGATGATGATGATAGTAATTTAATAATAATAATGAAAATAAAAAGGGATCTTAATAAATAACACTAATAATTAATCACAACGCATTTAATAATAATTAATCTTGGCTTTGGCTTCTTACCAATAAAAAATGATAATAACAAAGATAAAAATAAAGAGGACAATAACAAAAAATAAAAAAAGGAAAAAGGAATGAGATAAAGAAGAATAATATTTACAAAAACTAACGATAAAAAAGAGAAGAGAGAAAATTAAAAAGTAAGAAAAAACAACTAAGAAAGAAATAATACAAAAAACAACCAAAAAATGAAAGACAATGAAGATTAAAAAATAATAAGGGAACCAAAAATACAAACAAATGATAAAGAGAAAGAAACAAATGTAAAAACCTAATAAGATGCACAAGACACAAAAGAAGAAAGTGAAATGAACAAATAGAAATGAAACTAATGAAAACTAATAAATAAAAAGGTTTTTTTAAAAAGGCAAGAAAATGAAGGTTGGTGTATATATATAATAAGGTATTTTTCTTATTAGCTAAATTTCAACATGAAGGTCCTCCCAGATCTAATACATAATTCTTTGTAAACTGAAACCCTAAAAAAAATCCAAAATTCTTCAAGATCAAGAACAAGTTGCCATAGATCTGAGCTTTGATACCATGTTAAATTTGAGAAATACAAATTTTCTAAACCCAAGAAACTTGCATGCAAAAACTAGTCACTAGAGAAGAATGGAGCCCAAACAATTTGCTCTCAAAAAATAAAATGCATTAAGAGAGAATGAATAGATTTGCAATCACAATCCTCATTAAAGGAGAAAGCTAAAATCTAGCTAAAAAAACCTAAAGGGAAATATAAGAAGTGTTTGGGAGGTGGGAAATATAAGGTCTCTTGTCACATTGGCCTAATTCAATACCTATACTATTGTGTTCAGCACCTGAGCCCCTTGCAACTACCACTCGACCTCCATCCCATGCATAGGTCTGGATTTTTGGCACAAAATTCTACATGAACCAAGGTCCTATAGGTCCACACCTTTGAGCTCCAATATTTTCATAAAGGGCATCCTTTTTGTACTTGTCTTAAGACTAGCACAAATCCTTTTTACAAGGTTTGATTTTTTTTATTAAAAAGGAGCACGTGGTTTCTAAGCCTCTACCTCTAATAATGACACAATATTTTAAAGCCAAGTAATATTTTTGGTGAAACATAGTTTTTATGGGCACTTTTTATTATTTTGGCAAACTTTTTTTCTTTCAATCCATGCACTTAGCCTCCAATCATGGGTCATTGGCTCTACCTCCAATCACAGGCTACATCAGGTCCCCATACTCCTCACACATTTTTTGCAACAGACCTGTGTGCTTGGGTTCCTACTCAAATGAGCTTTGGGTTACGATTTTCAAACCAAGGTTGCATTTTTTCAAAGTGTGCCTTTTTTTCACATCTCCACATGAGCTCTTCATTAATTTGGGCCTTGCACAATTACTTTAACATTGAGCTGCATTTTTTTAAAAGTGGGTAGATGATTCAATTTTTTTCCACTAACCTTGGTGTAATTATATTTTAGTGGCTCTTCCAAGTTTAGTGGCTCCAAAAAAATTCAATTTCCCTCTCTACTTTCCTATATGAGTATCTATCATACTCTGTCGGGAGTCATGTGTGTGCAAAATGGTGCCCCCTCTGCCACATTAGTGTTGCATGCACTCTCTTTTGTGGAGTTTTCTAGCTCCTTTTTTGGTGGATTTTTGGTTATTTATGCATTGTTTGAAGGTGGTTAGTGGATTTTGGTGGTCATTTCCATTATTTTTTTGGCCTTCTACAAGGTAGTTTACTATCATCGTCGTTGGGTTTTTAATGTCATTGGTTGGTGGATTGTGAATTTTTTCCCTAACACAAGTGATTTTTTGTGGGCATTTTATCATGCATTATTGGGTGTCTTTTTCTAACATGAGTATTTTCACATGCATTCTTTATGGCCACCGATATTTTTGTGGCACCAACCCCTTCTATTTTTTAGTCACTTATTATTTTTTGTTGAGGGGGATTTCTAGCATTTGTTTTATCTCAATGGCTATTTGACCATCAAATTTGGGCTCATCACTTGTTGATATTAGCACCTACATCATCACATTTATTTTCTCTTATGGCTCCATTTGGACCCACTGATGGTTTTTTGCTCATATCTCAGGTATACAATCTTTCTTTTTCATAAATGAGATACTATCAGAAAGTTGGTTTTGAGGTTGTCATGGTGGTATGATTATTTTTTAGTTTTGATATTTTTTTAATGGATTTTTTTATTGTCAAAGTTAGGGGTTCTTTTTTACACTTTGAGAGACATCTTGAGCATGTGCTCTACAATTTGGGAAATTTTTATATCATTGGTAAGGTCTTCCTTTGCTCTTTCCGATGATGTTGGTTGTTTTTCTAGATTATGCCTCAAGAATATCTTATTCCTTTTTTCATTTTTTACATTATGGTGGATAACTTGGTTGTTTCAAGTCTGGGGAATATTTTTGTTGCTTCAAATGATTCATCTTCGGCTATACTATCTATTGTACTAGCCTTATGTCTAGCTAGGTACAAGCACAAACTTGTGACACCCTTGTGTAAAGGAAAAGGCTAACAAAAGTATAATTATTCACCTTCAATGATAAAATTGGTATTATTATTTTCAATTTGAAATTTGAGTAAACTAATGAAATGTGTAGAAATGGATGAAGTTTAGGATTATCATTTTTAATAATTATTTGGAATAACAATTGATATATTTTTCTAATTATTATAGATAATTGTTTAGCTGCTGAAAAATGTTAAAAATTAGGGATCTAGTGCCCACCACAAAACTATATGGAAATAATCTTATTTCTCTTTGACCTCATACTATGTTATAGATAACATATGTAGCTAGAATAATCAAAAATAAAAATTGTCTTTAGACCTATATTTTCTCTTTTATAATGATTCAAATTTTAACTCACCTGAAATTGATAGTTTTCATCTCCGACCACATTTTTCAAAAAAAATCTATTCTAACTGTAAGAATTAGCCTAAGGGAAAAATTCACCCAGGAACTACCAACTCAAACACAAGCACAACTATACACCAGAAAGAGAGAGTATGATCAGAATGACGATATATTCATTCAATATGCCATGTTAAAGTACACTAGGAGTGCTTGTATATAAAGGCCTCTAAGATACATCTAGAATGTCTCATAATTAGCTACATGATATGTCATACAACCAAGCACATGTCCACCAGATATGGGTTATCCTCCATTAAGCACGGAAGTAAGTGTGGTGATGAGAGGATAAGCCTACTAGGGTGTGACATGCAAATTAGTGTTGTAGACACCATGTGCTAAAATAGAGTTGCATACTCTTGTATTGTCAACATGACAACTCAAAAAGCAGTGCAAACTCCTAAGTGTCTCACAAAATAAAATAATAAAATAATGCATTAACCTAAGTAAACTTAAGTGAGTGTAAATAGTAAATACGTATTTACACCAACAACCCCCCCTTAAGTGCAACTTAGGGGAATGCCCTTAAGCTTACAAAAACTAGGATGAAGATGCATGATGGGTCCCAGCTACTAGGCAATGTTAGGTACCCATGTACATAATGAACATGCAATCTCTCATAAAGTGGAGAAAGAGGGAAAACTCATGGGAAAAACACTCCCCCAAAAAGAGAGATAAAAGGGATGCATGGATGGATAAAGTAATCAAGACCCCCCCATTACGACATACATCTAGTATATACATAAGTGAAGAATGAGAAGAACTAGTCCTCAGAAGACGAAAAAGTCCCCCTCATAAGAAAGAAGAGGAAGAGAGACAAGGTAGTCCCCCCCCCCCCCCCCAAATGATGAATGTCTATCAGTGAAGGTTGCTCTGATGAAGAAGCTGGTCCAAGAATGCAGAATGGTGTTCCTCCCCTTAGGAAGAAAAAATGCCAAAGGTACAATCCTGAAGATGTATGGTGGCCCTAAAAATTTCTCAAGTATCCCTATGTTGATGTTGATGGTTGCCCCTTCCAACTGTGCTAAAAAGAATGAATACAAATCTGGCAAGGATGTTTATTGAACCTGTTCCAATGAACCAACTAGCTCCTCTACTGACAAAGAAACCTCTTCCATTTTTTGTTCATAAGGATCCACAATCACACCAACCTATGAAGATTGATCATGTAGAGAATGGACATGAGGGTCAAAATGAGCCCTCGCAACAACTGTAGAAGAATTACCTTTATCAATGAGAAGATGCAAGTCCTCAAATCTATCTCCAAAATCAATTAAAGATGGAGCTAGAAGATGAGATGTACCATGTTTTGTTGGACCTTTCACTATGGTAGTGTAAGCATGTGGACTAGACTGATGATGTGACCTCTCACTAAAACTGTTGATAGAACCCCATGTGTATAAACTTGTTGAAGCACTATCATTGGTGTCACTATCAGTTTCCACTATGTATGATGTGTGGAGAGGATTAGAGGATAAGCTGGGTGAACTTTCCTCAAAGTGAACATTCTTCTCCACAAAAAAATCATGTGTCTCTGGATCCATAAGTATGTATGCCTTAGCATTGTCTTAATATCCTATGAAAGTACAAGACCTAGGTACTAGTGCCTTGCATCCCTTGGAAGATAGGTTTGCCAATGTTGGACAACCAGAGACTCTAAAGTGACTAACAACTAGTTTTTTGCCACACCATTCCTCAAAAGGAGTCTTCCCATCTAAGGCATTATGAAGAGACCTGTTAAGTATGTGAGTAGCACTACTTATGGCTTCAACATCTAATGTAGGATCAAGAGACTTGGCTTTTATCATGCAACTTACCATGGATTTGAGAGTCCTAATCCTCATAGCTACAAAATCTATCTTATGTGGACTGAATGCTGGTGTGTTATAAAGATCAATTCCCTCAATTTTGCAAAAGTCCTTAAGTCTTCTGTCTACATATATGTTCTCATTGTCCACCTTTAGTACCTTGATGGCTTTCCTAGATTTGTATTCAACATGAGTCGTGAAGTCTTGAAGCTTAAGAACCACTTCACTCTTATGATGAAGGAAGAAGACCCTAGTGAATCTTGAAAAGTCATCAACAAATGTGAGATTGTAATGGCCTTGGCTGACCAAAGTCACCACAAAGGGTCCTGCTAAAACCATGTGAACTAACTGAAGAACAATTGGAGCTCTAGAAGACTTTCCTTTATCATACTTCTCCTTGAGATCCATATCCACTAAACATGATGAACACTCACTCTTAGAAAAGTTGATGTTAGGTAGACCTTTGACCATATGTTTTGAGCAAAGTTGTTGAAGATGGTAGAAGGTAAGGTGACTAAACTACTCATGCCATAGGTTGATGCATGAAGTAGAGTGAGTCAACAAGGCTTGAGAAGGAGATTTAGGAAAAAAATGGGAGAAGGAATAAAGCCTCTCATCATCATTGACTTGCCCAACTACAACCAATGAATCATCTTTTAGACTTCGCACCATTATTGAATCTAGAAGGAACTCAACTTTATGACCATCTCCAAGGTGAGTGATTTGGTAAATTGATAAGAGATTGGAGCTAAGGTTTGGAATGTAGAGAAAATCTTTGAATTCCCCATTTTCCATTTCCACATGTCCTTTCCCATCAACTTCCATTTTCGTATCATCTCCCATGAAGATGTGTGGTACCTTTGACTACTTTAATGAAGAAAAGTCTCCCTTTGAAGAACCCATATGATAGGAGGCACCTGACTCAAGTATCCATTTCAAAGAAGAACTTGTTTTTTCCATAAGTGCTTGCCCTTTACCCTTTGAAGAGGTTGGAGTTGAATCCTTAGAAGTACCTAGCACTTGAATTCTATTCTTCTTGAGTAGGTTTTCTAACTCATTGATTCCTTTAGTCTTACAATGATGCTCATCATGATTTGGCTTTTTGTAGTATGCACAAAAAAGTTTGTCCTTTTCATTACTTCCCTTCTTGTTGGAAGAAAAACCACCTTGTTGTGAGTAGGATTGTTGTGTCTCAGACTATGATTTCTACTTCCACTATTTCCTCTTCTTCTTGCTTTTCCCTCCTTGACTTGATTGGAGCTCATCACTAGCCACCAAGGCTTTGGTCTTTGATGACTTGATAAGTCCTAAATCCATCAAGTGAGATTGTTCAACAATCAACATCTCTACAAATGCATCAAATTTAGGCTTCTAGTAAGCAGATCCCATGGTCAACTTATGAGTATTAAAACTCAAAACAAAGGAAGCATACTCTGCAGGTAGCCTCTTCGAGATGTGATGAGTCAACTTTTCATCCTTCATGGGATTTCCACATTCTTTAAGAAGTGCCCTATACTCATTGGCTTTTTTGATGTAATTCTGAATTGTGTCAAAGTTCTTTGGATCCAAGAGAAGTAGATCATCCTCAATTTGAAATCGCTTTTCTTCATTCACCTTACCATACAATGATTTAAGTTTATCCCAAGCTTCTTTAGATTCTAAACAATTGGTAATGTGAAAGAGGAGATCATTTTGTACACAACTCCTAATAGCTCCTAAAGCCTGTTGGTCTTGTCTTTGCTATTCAATGAGTTCTTTAGCATCAATAGGTTTAGGAATTTTACCATCAACATAAAGACTATATCCTTTTTCCATTAATCTACTCCAAGAAATACCTTTCGATGTAGAATAGTTGCATGAAGTTAGAGGAGGACATTTAAAACCTATGATGTAGAAATGAAAAGAGCAAAAAAGAGAGACACAAAAACATAGTACTCACCCCCCCTTTCACTCAATCAAAAGAGCCCCCCAAAAAAGAAGCTTTTGGCACTTTATAAGTAGTGTGTGTATAATGGGCCACTTGTCAAAATGAAAAAAGTGGTCTTTCTGATTTTTCTTTTACAACTATCTTTTGAGGTTGAAATCTATCACTAAGCACTATAGCTCAAATGTACAACAATTCTGAAAAGTAATCAAAGCTTTACAATGAAGTAAAAGGCCTAATTTTGAAAGTGAGAAATTTGTCCACACAACCCTAGAATCTAACTTCAGATTTAGAAAGTAGACAAAAAAATACACACTTTCAAAAAAAATGGAACTTGAAAAAGTGACCAAATTTGCTTGTATGGAGCATTTGAAGTTGCAAAATGTCAGATTATGCAAGTACTGTCACCAAAAAATGCAATTTCTATAAAATACTTTCACCAAAACTATAAAACAACACCACCACTAAAAAATTTAGGAAATTCTACCCAATTTCAAAAAAAATTGCACCTGAATCAGAGTATGAATGTCTAAGTTATGGACTTACAAAGTCAAGCTACCAAATTGAAATGTAATCTGGAGAGGGGTCTAGCGAAAAAAATTTTGTCTTAAATTTGAAGGTCAAATGGCTATCACTACAATTCTAAAATGACTAGGTTTGATGGTCAAATGGTCATCAAATTTAACCTAGAAAAATGAGCCCTCTACTAACGTGTCACACTAAGATGGTTATTTGTACTATACAGCCTAGTGACATGGTGTCTATACACTGACATGTTGAGGAGGTGGTAGTTTGCGTTGACTTGTGCAATCCTAGTTGACAGGTCAATGTTGCATGTCATAGTGATAATTGGATGAATCCAAGGTGGCAAAATCCACCGTGGCAAGCAGGTGTAGTACATGTGGTCGAAGCTATTACTTCGGTTACACCACATGTTTTCCTAAAAAAAATTCATAGCAGGCACTGTGATGCCAGAAACTAAAGTCTTGGCATCAGAATTGTCATTGTCATTGAGTTTCTTTAAAACAACAGGTGAAGTTTCAAATATGGTGGCTGATTAAAACCACCATTGGAATATCTACTCACGACCAGAGTTGGACCACCTCACTAGGATTCCAAATATGATTGCAAGAACTTGCAAATAGTGGGAGCTAGAGTTATAAGTCTTTGACGTTGGGTTAAAAAAATGATCTCTAAAACCACTTGTCGATGGAATAAATACATCTATGAAGGTGTGCACTGGAATTCATTTAAGGATGTTAGAAGTTTATATACCACAACTCAGGCCAAAAAATAATAAAGAGCACCAAAATTTTGTTGCAGGGGTGGGAACTTGCAAGGAATAATCCCACATGCAAGAGAATGAGGCATCAAAGACTCAATAAAAGAGTGAACCCATGACAAGTAAACAAAGTTGCAACTGCTAGTTGTGGAAGTGTTTGCCGGTGACTATGTGGTTGGGCTAGTGGGGAGATTTTTGTTCACCAAAATTTGTACTGTTACTACTAGAATGTGTAGTATGGTCTGCAATGGATTTATGTGCAATATGCCCATGGATTTAATAAAATAACCTGTGATTAAATAATAAATTCTCCACACTACAGAGCTAGGATTTGATAACCTAGTTCTACAAAAAAATTTCTCTACTAGGTGCCCAAAGGGGAAAAAAATTCCAAAAATTTGCACAAAAATATGACAGAAATATAGAGAAAAAATATGTAGATCCAAATAGATTAATTAAATCTACAAAAAATTACCACACCCAAACTACGAATCAGGGTCCATTTGCAAAAAAAATTTGCCTCACGGACGACTTTGGCCCAAGGTAGCCAAGTTTTTAGTCAATCTTCACTAATTCAACATTTTGGATGTAGTGACGAGGTCAAATTTGGCTCTAGATGCTCTCAATTTTTGTAGTACTCCAGATTCGGGCTAAGGTGTTGAAGCAACAAGTGGTCTCAAATGGCTATTTGATGAAAAAATATCCAAGCTCTAATACTTAAGGAGCTTAAAGGAACCAAAAACTTACTTGCAATCAATGTGGTAAGATAGGTCATTCAAACAAATGTTGGAGCAATGGGAAAGCAAAATTCAATGGAAAATGCTCCAATTGTAATCAGCATGGTCATAGAGCAAATGAATGCAAAGAGAAACCAAAATTTGAAGGAAAATATCACAAATGTAAGAAGCATGGGCACAAGTCATCAAAATGCAAAACCAAGATATTGACTCCAATAGAACAAATTATGAAAGCTATATTTGGTTGGGATCATAACACCTAGTGCAGACGTCATTACTATGGAGAATTTGGACATATCTAAATGAATTGTGTAAAACATCACATGAGGAAAAGAGATACAACTAAAAGATGTTTCATGTATATGGAACTTGGTTATCTTGCCAAGAATTGTATGAATACTAGAAGAATAGAAGATGAAAAGAAGGAAAAAGCTGATAACATCAGAAAACAAATGAGACAACAATGGGTTCCAAAGTCTATGAGAATACAAATCTAAGCAATGATGATCAAGTCATTCAAGAACTGGGTGACTCCACTATTTCCACTTGATTTCTCAGAGGAGAACTTGAACTAGGTTACCAAAGAAGACATCTAAATAATTTCTAGGTGTCAAGAAAAAATATCCATATCAGCATTTAAGATGTGAAAGGGATCACCGAGTAAAAGGGTACCAGTTACTACCGAGTTACCTTCCTTTTCGAGTGAGATCGGGTCACAAACTCTACCAAGCAAGGTCAAAAGTACTAATTTTTATATGGCTACTAAATGATGGAAGACTCTACTGAGTAATTAATGCAAGCAAAGTGGATGACAATTTGTCAAATTCATCTAACATTTGTACCAGGCATTTATGGAAAAATTTGATAAAAGGAATGAAATCAAAGTCATTTTTACTATGAATTTTCAAGAGAAAAATGTGTAGAGAAATCTTCAAGAGAATTCAAGAAATTTGAGTGAATTGTTACCAATTGTTTTCAAAATCTCTTAAACCCTACCAAGTGAAGATGGTAGCAACCAACAGCAAAAGAAAGTGAGGGTCAGACATGTTAGTTTGAGGTGTAGAATGCAAAGGCATCAAATTTTAAGCTCACTCCTGCAGTCATTGAAACCCTAGATCCGAGTGGAGCATAGTTGCAAATCCCTCCCAAGGTACTATTGATTAATGATATCCATTCTTATTTTAAATGTACAATTCAAGATATTGGCACTCTAGAAATGGATGAATTTTTAAAGGAATTATGTGTTAATGGCATTTTGAAACCTGAGCATCAACATCTCAAGGCAAAAGGTTTAACCCAAATTCCTCTCATGCCCAATAATTTTTGAGTGAAATGGATTAGGTAAATCCTCAGTCATGTGCACAATGGATAGTTGTGGTTAGAACTACCAATTCTGATAACCAAGAAGATGATCCATAAGATCACTAGTCTCCCAATGTTGGCTAAAGCTAAAATGAATAAAACCCTGCATCAAGTACAACTAGAAAAGAAAACCCTAGCCAAGTGAGATGGTAGGGGAATGAAAATTAGCAATTTCATTGACATGGAATTGAATTTTTTCATTCATGTCATTGTACACAAGATCTATAGTTTGGGCAGGTTGAATAATGTGTTGTGTGAAGCAGTTGACCTGACATACAAAGTAGTCAAGAATAACCTTTTTCTTGACCTTTTCAAGCTACTGCTGAATCAATTCAATGAGAACATGGAGAGAATTAGGACATCAAAGAATGATCCATGTAAGTTTGGCTCACTTTTGACATGTTTATTCTTTTATGTTCAGAAATTATTTCCATCAAAAGGTATTGTTGTGTGGAGGAAAGATGTGCCAGTACTATATTAGATAAATGAATATATTGCTGAGATGGGAGAAAACTACACTAGTATTATGGATAATTATTTTGATGCATTCAAGGAGAAAATGAATAAAAAATTCCAAATTCCTAAGAAACTAGTTGAGGATTATAAGGATGATGTATGTTTTATGGTGGATAGTGATAAGGTAAACATTCAGGTATTTAGGCCTAGAATTGCATGGGTAAAACCTCTAGGATATGAGGTAAACATTGATGAAACAAAAGATATTATTGAGGCACTAATAAATGAACTAGCTGACTCCAAGGCTACATATTTTGGTACATGTTATGAGGCTAAGGCCCAAATAAAATTGGAGATCAAGCTCCCTCAAGTGGTTAGAAAAGGAAAGAAAAGGATTGCCAAGTTGAAAAAGCAAAGGTGAAGATGAAGAAGCAGAGGATGAAGAATTAGAGGAAGAGGAACCACTAAAGAAAAAGGGCAAGGTAATCATTACTAAGCTTACCAAGACATCCAGTATAGTATTTACTCGAAGATCATGTAGAAAGAAAGCAGACAAAGAAGGGGGAGACATAATTTTCAAGAGGTCTCTACCCACATTTGAAGAAAGGATGAAGGAATTGGAATCAAGTTCAGCGATAACAAATTTCAAGGCATTAAAATATGAGACCAGAATAGCTAATGAGCAAAAACATATTGAAGATGTTCTGATATCTAAAATGGGCAAATGGAAATACTCTCCTAACAAGCTCACTCAACAAATTCTAGATGCATTAATGAACAAAATTAGGCCAAGATGGAAACATGTAATGCAAACTACAAAGGACATTCATGAGAAAACCCTGAGGCAACTTATGCCAAATCTAAATGACAAGGAAGTGAAAGAATCTTTAAAGAAAAATGAGGAAAAATTAACTATAAGATTCAATACTTGTCTAATTTTGTTAAAAGAAATAAAGCATGTTGTGAAGAATGCAACAAATACATGGAAAAATATATATCTTCTTCACAAACCAAGTGATTTTCTTATTGGTATAAGTGATAAAGATGATGATAATGATCAAGAAAAGGATGAAGAGAAAAATGATGAAGAAGTAACACATTTTTATAATTAGGATGATGAAGAGGAACAAGAGAAAGAGGCTACTGAGGAAGGAACTCAAGATGTTGAGGAAACTAACCCAATCAAAATTGATGTAGCAGTTATTGCCTCACTTCCTCACTCTCCAAGAAAAATAGTGACAACATCAATTACAAAGACTGTCTCAACAAGAATGATTGTGTCTAGCACTACAAGCACAAACATTCAATCAATCTTTGCACCAATTCAACTTAGCACATCATTGACTGAAGTACCATGTGCTTCATCTACCTAGCTCCAGACTCTTCCCTCTTCAACAGTTTTGAATACATCAGTTTTGGATACATCAATTTTGGATTTAATAGGTACTTGCACTAGTATTTCTATAATAAGTGCAGTATCAATTTTTGCAGCAAGTCTTGCTATTTCAATTATTGTTTCCATTTTGAGTTCACAAGAAATAAGTGCAAGGAAAGTTGAGACCAAGCCTCAACCGACCACAAAATTTTTGGGTAAAGGAAAAGAAAAGGAGGAGGATGTAGATCTTGATGAGGAAATTGTGATTCCTAATTAGAATATTTCAAAACTCAATCTTGATCAAATGTAGACCTTTGGAGAATTAATCCAAAAGAAAGTCAAGTAGCAGAGGCTAAGAGAGGAAAGAGATAATTTAAAATCATTGAGGATGCCAAGAATATTTTGGTAGAGGCTATAGGTATAGAGGTTGGTTCTTCTCAACTAGTTTTGTATCAGTTGGAAGAGGTAGTCCAAAAATACAATGAAGATATGAATGGACAAGATAAGTTATTACAAAGAGCAGAGAAAAAGTTTGAGAATAAGGTTTTAGAACTTATTGCTTAAAAGATTGCCATTTACCAAGTAGAGTTATCTACTATTTTGAGTTCTCTAGAAACCTCATGCACTAATGTAACTTTACTTTTTGGTAAATTATGTGATATTTCAAGTTTTACAAAGGAAATAAAAGACAAATTGTCTAAGATTGATGAAGACCTTAAGGCGAGTGCTCAACAATTACAACTTGACTCAAGTTCAAGCTCTGCCCATTTTAATAGGTCAGATTTTTTATAGATTTATAGGAAGAATTTCTCGAAGAAGAGGCTAGAATCATATCTACATTGGTAGATATTCAAAATATGATACTCCCTAACATGGATGCACTAAAAAAGAATATTGCATATTCAAAAACCTCATCTATGATAATAATTTCTCTATTGTAGACCATTAGATTGAACTATCAACAGAAGTGCAGGTGGCATTGCATACATGCAAGGTCTTGCAAGAGAACTGGGACAAGACCTTAGCACTCATACTAAACATACATTCAGACTTCTTGTCTCATTTTGGCAATACTATGTAAATACATATAGTATAAATCTTTGGCATTAATGTCAAAAAATGGGGAGAAGATATAAGATGATATAAAGAGGTGAAACTATAAAATTCATAAGGAGAAAGATGTAAAAATATAGGAGGAGAAAATGTATATTAATGTATAGTATATTGTATATTATACTATGGAGGAAACATTACCATGTACAAAAATGTATCCTTTACAAAACAAATTTTGAAAAATCTCAAAAACAATATATGCTACCGAGTTGGAGATATAAGGTGATGAATAATTTAGTTTTGACTGATAAGTGTTTTCTTCACTAATGCCAAAGGGGGAGATTGTTAACATTCTATTCATGTTTGTTATTAGTGACATATACTTTTTCAAATTGTGAGTATCGAGCATATTGTACAATTAATATTGTTAACCAAGTATTTTAGTTGCTACTGATTCCTACAATTGCTACTGATTCCTATGGACAAATTTTAGTTCGAAGCAAGTAGCTACTATAGAATTGAGGATCAGCAGTGTAAACTGAGCATTTTAGTGTATGCTGAGTTTACCAGTGTAAACTAATTTGTGCAGTGTTTACCGAGTTCATGTTAGGAATAAGGTGTCTCAACCTTGTATAATTCCTATTCTTATTATTATTTGTTTTGTAAAATGCATTTCTTGCAAATAATGTTGATTTGTCGACATCTTGAATTGTGTGTAAGGAGATCATGACTAAAACGATTATGGCGAATTCCTATGACACGTAAGAGTATTGTTAGGAAGATTTAATAACAGGTGAAGACATGTGGCAACTAAGATATTTGAGTACTATACACTCTACCTCAATAATGGGGTTCTAATTTTCTTGAAGAATGGTAAAACCCTAATACGGTTTACCTTTGGGAGTAGCCCTAAAGTGAAGTGCATGTTATAAGCATTTTTAGGGTTGCAAAGAGATGCGATGCAAAAAAAGGTGTATTGTTGGTACTGCGAGTAGCTACTGGAGTCTTCTGTTGTTGATGTTGAACTTGCATTGCAAGTGTATTGTAACCTCATGTTAAAGATAATACATTGTGCAGGTTCTGAAGGGGTGGGGTTGTTTTACTGAAAGGTTTTTCCCCACCGGAAAATCCTTGTGTTATGTTTTCCTTTCTCTGTCTATTTTTTGTATGCATGGTTGGCTGCAATATTGTTGTTTACATGATATTGAATCTGTAAGTGTAGAAGATTTTAATAGGATTTGCATTCCTTATGAGGTTAGTGTAGGAAGTTGTTTCCGCACCTGAGTTTCCTTACAGTTCATAGTTGATGTGATGTGAGTCTAGTGTTGGCTAAGCTACTCAGTGTTAACCAAGAGACTTATTTTATACTAAGCTTGAGGTGATAGTGTTTACTAAGCTATGTAGTGTGAGTCAAGTGATTCAATTTATATGTTGAGTTTCACAGTATTCGTCAAGTCATTAGTACAGATTGAGTTCAAGACTACTTGGAAGTGATCAGTATGGACTAAGCTTCTACATCTACTGAGTGCATGATGATGTCAAGAATTGACAGTGGATGTTGAGTATCAAAACCTCACCGAGTCAATCTTTAGAGCTTGAGTTTTCTACACTTTGGTCGACTTTGTAATACTTGTGTAAACTTGTATTGTGACCGACTTTGTGATTGTGTAATTGGATTGATATATATGTAATATATTATATCACATCCAAAATAGTTATGTAATTAAATAAGGAAGCAATGTAATCATAAGAGAAGAGTAGAAGAGTGAATTAAAAGGTTATGATAGTATAAGGAGTAGCAAAGAGTCATCTATCATAGCAAGGTGATTTGTACACTCGAAGAAATCTCATTTAGCAAACCAAATTGTAAATCAAAGATCAACTACTATTTCATCCTAATAGGTGGATTAGTCAAATCCTTTAACAAGGTAGACCTAACAGTCTTATGTCATTCTCTTTAACTAGTGCATACTTCATTGTATGTTTGTAAATCCTTTTGCAAGGTGGACCTAGCAGTCCTTATTGCTTCTAACAGGGTAAATCATCATAAGTGGTCATTGTAAGTCCTAACGGGCCAACTTTATACTGCAGCACTAAAGCTTGTGGGTATCATCGCCACCCTAGTTTTACTTTCTATTTGGAAGGTTTTTGGGTCATCAAATCTTGTGTTAAAGTGTTGTGAATGCTTTCATGTTTTTCAACTTCTCATGCATACAATCAGGTCAGAGTTTATATAAAGGATTAATTGCTAATCAAGGAGCTAGTGATAAAAGTTTTAGAAGTTACTAATTCACCCTGCCCCTCTTTGTAACTTAGTTTGTCATAATATTTCCAACATGAGCCTCTTCCATATTGTTTGTCCCATGGTGTAGGGAGCAACCTTAAATACTACAAGATCACCCCATTGATCTCTGATACAAATATCCATACCTAACTAACCCAAGTTTCCTCTTGAAGATTTGTCAAAATTGATCTTGACAAAGCCCTCTAGAGGTGGGAACTAAGAACTATCTACCCTATCATTAGGTGAAGCACCACAACCTATTTTTGATGCAGTGAATGGGGAAAGACTCAAAAATTTCTAGCATTTGAGAAAGAGATATCCCAATGTGAAAAAGTGTAGCTGAATTATATATTTTTGATAGAGTTGTTTACTAATTCCATTTGGATTTCTTCATTCTTTTAGTAACCTTTTTAAGTGTGGAAGAAGTTTTTCTAAATATAGTTTTATTCACTTCCCACTAGATTGACCATATTATTATTGTTGGAATACATTTCCATACACATGCAAAAAAGGAATTAAAAAAAGAATTGGCCAAAATTGAAACATATCGCATAATGAATTCGGGAATGGTAGGGAGAAAATTTTTTTGTTGGTAATAAAGAACCAACAATCTTGAGAAAATTAACAATGTAAAAACAAATGGTCCACTGTCTCAATATCCACATTGCAAAGGACACATTGAAATGGTTTGAGAAATGTTAAGGTTTCCTAGTCTATCACTGGTTAGGGTTTCTTTTATGAATAGTTATCCATACAAAACAACATTCTTTTGACAAGACCGCATAATTCCAGTAGAATCTAGAATCCTTATGTTTAGATATTTGTACAAAATGTTTCTGACAAATGTATACCCTTCTTTAATTCAATACTCTCTATTTTTTGAAGGATCCTAAACCAATTTATATGGTTGATTTGAAATGTATGCTCTTATTGCTTCCATAAATTTATTAAAGAATTTTTTATGTGCATAGTTAATATGAAATTTAGAAGGATCCTTCCATATAGCCATGTATAAGAAGGTTTGTGTTGCATCAATATAATCAATTAAATAATTACCCCAATGTTTGGATACCTGAAAAACATCCTTCAAGACATCACATAAAATAAGGGGAGGAAACCCATCCAAGTGTCCTCTCAAAATCTTATTTTGTCTCCATTGTGCACTTCCCAAAAAAACATACTTTGTGATCACATCCCTTGAATAAATCATGAAATCCTATACAACTAAACCTTTTGAAGGATCTAGAGAGGTTATAATTTGTAAATGATCAAAGGAGTATAGGTATTTTGCTTGCATTTTCTGATGCAATTTTTTCATTGGATTAGAATACATTTGTAATAATAACTTATAACTAAAGACTTTTTTTCTTTTTTCGAAGTCATGGAGCCCAACAACCCCATCTTCTTTTGAAGTTGCAATATCATTTAGTGATACTAATGGAATCCTTTTCTTCCAAGACATATTACCTTTCCAAATAAAATCCCTAATTAGTCTCTCAATTTGTTGGATTATATCTATAGGAGCTTTAATTATTGACATGTGATAGTTTGATATTATAGATAATACAAATTTGATTTGACTAGTAGGATTCTACCTGATAATGGAAACCAACATGCTTTACATGCATAAATTATGGTTTTAATTCTATCAATTATGATCTTCTAATATGCAGACTTATTAGAACCCATAAAGAATGGTATGCATAAATATTTTGAGGGAAGTTCTTCTTGAGGGAAACCTAAAATAGAGACAATTTCCTTGGAAACTACAATGTTGATGTTGAAAATGTAAATATTTGATTTTTATGCATTAAATTTTTGCCTGGAGACCAGTGTGTATAGATCTAATGTATGCTTAATTTCTTTAGCTTCTTTGATATTTGATTTTCCAAATAATAAGGTATCATCTATAAAGAGGGAGTTTGTGATAGAAATTAAGGTTCCTTGGTGTGAACCCTAGACAATCTTCCTTGATTATACATGCAAGAAATGATCCTACTATCTACCATGATATCTTAGTTAAATTTTATTCATCTAGAATTTATAATTTTTACTCATCCTAGAAAATATTTGTGGCAAAATGTTCAACACTCCCCTTGAGATTCATTAGAAGGGCTTAACTATCTCTTGTTTACTATAAGTTGAGTGGTTGCATCAAGCATTAACATATTGATCTTTTGTTAATGACAACCACACACTCTAATAAGTGGTTTCAGAGCTTGGTCACAAGTTTGAATCCTTAGACCCTCGAGTAACATTGAGGAGGAGATTATTAGAAAAATATTTAGTGCTCCCTGAAGATTCATTACAAGGGCTTAACAGCCTCTTTTTTACTATAAGTTGAGTAGTTTTATTAGGCATTAGTAGATCATTCTTTTGGTGCAAGGACAACCACAATCTAATAAGATATCATGTTGGAACTTCTATAACTATTTTTTAATATAGATTTAAAAATATGCTAAGATATCATTTTGAAACACTTATTCCACTTATATAGGATAATTTCCTTAAAAAGTAGGAGCCTCAAGAAGGTAATCTCAATTCAATTCAAATTATTTTTTAGATAGAGATGTTTGTTTAACAATCATGCTTTATGTGTTTCACACAAAGAATTTCAAGGTACCATAACATTAAGACATGAAATGTAAATACAACTAAATGATATTTTTTAACATCAAGAGATTTCCACAATCATTCATAGTATTAAGATGCAACTTCTGGTTTTGATTGTGTGCCATACTATCGAATCAATGTTTCAAATCACACTCAGTGGTCCATCATCAGGATGAGAAAAGCTAGAGGAGAAAAATGAGAATTTGCAGTCCCATCAAAGTAATAAGGATGCCAAGAATTGAGAAAAAGAAGGGAACAAAGGTTGAGACAATAAAGGGCCAATCGAAAGAAAGTTTGATAAAGAAAAGAGGTTTAAAGAAAGACAAAACCAAAAGCAACTAGGATCCAAATATTAATCATGATGATGATGGTAGTGGTGGTGGTGGTGATGATAAAGATGATGATGATGATAATAATCAATAATAATAGTAATTTAATAATAATAATAATAATGAAAATAAAAAAGAATCTTAATAAATAATTAATTGCAGCACATTTAATAATAATTAATCTTGGCTTCAGCCTCTTATTGATAAAAAATGATAATAAAAAAGATAAAATAAAGAGGACAATAACACAAAATAAAGAGAGGAACAAAGAACAAGATAAAGAAGAAGAAGGTATACGAAAACTAACGATAAAAAAAGAGAAGGAAAATTAAAACGTAAGAGAAATCAACCAAGAAAGAAATAATATAAAACATGACCAAAAAACTAAAGGAACCAAAAATACAAACAAAAGATAAAGAGAATGCAAAAAATGTAAAAACCTAATAAGACACACAAGACTCAAAAGAAGAAAGTGGAATGAACAAATAAATAAATAGAAATGAAACTAAAGAAAATTAATAAATCAAAAGATTAAAAAAATAAAGAAAATTAATAAATCAAGAGGTAAAAAAATAAAAAGTAAGAAAATTATGGGTTGTGTGTGTATATATACATATATACATGCATATACATGCATAGAAAATAAAGAGTTGTGTGTGTGTAGAGAGAGAGTAATAAGGTATTCTCTTATTACACTATTTTACTTAACCTAAACTTTAGGCATATGACAATTAATTCTTTTATTAATTATAATCATGCAACCTAGGATATCTCCATTTAGGTTTTTTACCTTTTAGGTTTTACCTTTTATAAGGGTTGTGATTGTAAATATATTCATTCTCTCTTAATGCATTTTATTCTTTGAGAACATTTTGTTTGGTCTTCATTCTTCTCTTATGAAAAGTTTTTCCATGCAAGTTTTTTGGGTTTAGAAGATTTGTATTTCCCAAATTTAACATGTTACCAAAGCTCAAATTTATGGTAGCTTATTCTTGATCTTGAAGAATTTTGGAGTTTTTTTAGGGTTTTAGTTTGCAGAGAAATTTGTATTAGATCTGGGAATCTTCATTTTGGGTCGTTTTGAGCCTAAGTTGACATTGTTGTTGAGCTCGTAACACCTAAAAACCCATATAAAATATAAAATATGTCTAATTTGAACATAATTAAAATTTGAGGCAAAAAATGTTTTGGCCCAGGTCGTACAACTTGGGCACAAAAATTGAGGTAGCCATTGTTTTTCAAATTTTTTCTCAAAAAAATTAAAACAAAATTTATTTAACACTTTATTAAAGCGCATGCCTTTTGAATGGGGGCATTTTTTTAAAATCATTTGTGTGGTCTTTTTTGAAGGGAGGTGATTCATTTTTTTAGGGAAAATTTACTTAAAGGTAGTGCATAGGGCCTAAACCCCTATCAGGACTCATACCGTTAGCACATGTAGGCCCTTTGTCACATTGGCCTAATTCAATGCATCTACCTTTCTATTTAGTGCCTAAGCCCCTTGCAACTGCCATGTAGCCTTCATCTGATGCCCATGTTTGCATTTTTGGCACAAACTTCCAATGAACCAAGTTCCTGTAGGCACACCTTTGAGCTATGGTATTTGCACAAAGGGCATCCTTTTTTGCACCCGTCTTGGGACCAACACAGTTCCTTTTTAGAATGTTTGATTTTTCTCAAAAAAAGAGCGCATGTTTTCTAATCCTCTACCTCTAATAACATCATGATATTTTTTAGTCGCTCGATATTTTTGGTGAAACACAATTTTAATGAACACTTTTATTTTGGAAGGATTTTTTGCATCAAGACCATGTCCTTAGCCTCGAATCATGGGTCATTGGCTATGCCTCCAATCATGGGCTCCATTAGGCCTTTGTACTCCTTCTAACACATTTTTTGTAGTAGAGTCATACACTTGGACTCCAACTCAAATGAGCTTTGGGTTGCAATTATTAGACTAGGGTTCCATTTTTTTAAAGTGCATATTTTTTCTCACATCCTCATGTGACCTCTATAGTAATTTGGGGCTTTTAACATTGCATTACATTTTTTCAAATGTGGGTGCACAATTCATTTTTCCACCAACCTTCGTGTCATTTTTAGTGGCTCCACCAAGTTTAGCAACTCCACCAATTTCCAATAGCCCACTCTTCCTTCATATGTGGGTGTCTGTTGTACTTTGTCGAAGTCATGTATGCACCAAATTATGCCCCATCTGCCACATCAACATTGTATGCACTTTTTTTCTAGAGCTTTCCACGTCCTTTTTTGGTGGTTTTTTCAATTATTCACACATTTTTTTAAGGTGTTTTGTGGATTTTGGTGGTAATTTCTATAGTGTTTTCAGCCTTTTGGAGGGTGGTTTAATGTCATCATCAGTGGGTTTTAATTGCCATTGGGTTGGTGGATTGTAGATTTTTTCCCTAACACAAATGATTTTTTGTGGAAATTTTTTCATGCATTTTTGGGTGGAATTTTATTAACATAGGTATTTTTCACATGCATGCTTTATGGCCACTTATGTTTTTCCAACACCAGCCCCTTTTATTTTTTGCTCACTAATTTTTTTCAATGAGGGGATTTTTCTGACATTTTTTTGTCTCGACAAACATTTGATGATCAAATTTGGGCTCATCACTTATTGATATTGATGCCTACATCATCACACTCATTTTCCCTTTTGGGTCCATTTTGACCTACTAATAGTTTTTTTCTAATATCTTGGGCATACTGTCTTTGATTTTCACAAACGATATACTACCAAAAAGCTAGTTCTAAGCCTGTCATGATGGTCTAGGTATTTTTTAGTTTTAATACATTTTTTATAATAAAAAATTGATGTCAAAGTTAAGGGTTTATTTTTACATTTTGGGAGACATATCTTGAGCATGTACTCTCTGATTTGGGAATTCTCTATATCATTGGAAAGGTCTTTATGTACTCTTTTCATTAATTCTGGTGGTTTTTTTAGATTATGCTTTAGGTACATCTTATTCAATTTTTTTATGTTTTGCACTATGTTGGATATCTTGGTTGTTTCAGGTCCAAGGATAAATTTTTTTTTTTTTAGATGATTCATCTTGGGCTATACTATCTTTTGTACTATCCTTATGACTTGTCTAGTCTTTGTAGACATCTATTGTATGCATTTTTGCAAATGCACTAAGATAATGTATCGTATTACTTCTATATTTTTGTTTTACTTATTTTTTCCTAGTTTTTCCTTTTGGTTCGAGCAGTGTTATCTAAGCACACTCATGTTGATTATTGTATTCTTGGCATTCATCATATCTTGTAGCTTATTTTTCATACACTACTCTTATTAAGTATCATAGGGGGGTTGATATTTTTCCTTTTTTTGCCATCTAACTCTATCCAGTAATTTTTTTCTTTTGTGACAATAGCCCCATGACATGCCTAAGATTGATCACCTAAGCTTGCTATTATGTATAATTATGTACATCTTGATTGTAGTTCCTTGGCATGCAATTCCATTGGTTCACTTTTTGAGTTGCATGTCACCTCACCCTTATTTGTATTGGGGGGGTTCTTCTATTGGTTTTTTAGATGAGCGGATACTTTTTGTTAGAGTTTTGCATCTTCTTCACGTTTCAATGGTGTTCTTCATGATCATCCTTTTTTTCCTATCTTCTAGGACATTCTCTAGTTATTTTAGCATTCTTTCCTTGTCTTCTTGAAGTAGGGATTTTCCCATGTGGTTTTCTCTATTTCTCTTCTTTATAGATATTTGGTTGTGATTGGATACCTCATCATGCCTTGTTGTCAAAACCCAAATTTACTTTCATTAGTAGTTTCTAGTTTTTAACTACTCCCTAAGTTTATCTTAAGAGGGGTTTTAGAGTAATAAGGTATTTTCTCATTACCTCTAGTTTCCTTAAGCTAAACATTAGGCATATAATATATAATTCTTTTATTAATTATTATCATGCAACCTAGGATATTTTCCTTTAGGTTTTTTTTACCTTTTTCCTTCTATAAGGATTGTGATTTAAAATCTGTTCATTCTCTCTTAATACATTTTACTGTTTGAGAGAAATTTATCTAGTCTCAATTCTTCTCTTGTGACAATCTTTTGCATGTAGGTTTCTTGGATTTAGAAGATTTGTATTTCTCAAATTTAACACACACACACACACACACACACACACAAATATTTATATATAGAAAAAAAGGAATGATACATCAAACTATCATGCAATTTATATTATAATAGATATATACATAAAGACATATTGTGTGTGTGTGTGTGTGTGTGTGTGTGTGTGTGTGTGTGTGTGTGTGTCTTTGTAAACATGTTTACATATATACATATAAAAATACATATATATGAATATATGAAAATACATGTTGTATGTGTGTTTGTATATGTATTCACACCCATATATACTCAAAAAAGGAAATACCTTAGAAAAAGAAAAAAAAGCTAAAATATAGATAAATGAGATAAATATACAAAAAATACAAGACAAAATAAAAAGATAAAATAACAAGTGCATAAAAAAGAGTGAGTGTGGGTGTGTGTGAGTAAAAGAAAATGTATATAGGGATTAGGGGTGATGTTAGGGGTGAGAGAGGGGGGGAGAGGGGAGGGTTGAAAGGAAGGACAAAGAAGAAAATGAAATGAGGGGAGAGGCTAAGAAAGGATACCTTAGCATGAATAGTAGAGGATACCAAGTGACACTGATTCTTTAACCTTTATCACGATTAAGGTTGGTTGAGTGGTTGTGGACTTCAATTGCTTCTCTAAGCTTCCATTTGAGGAATTTTCTTCCCTAAATAACACTTGGGTTTTCTTGAGAAAAATATTATTCTTTTTGGTGAGGGGTTGCTCTGCCAAAGTAGATTTGAGTGTTTAGTCATGGTCAATGTTAGCATTGTGTTCTTTAATTCTAGTACAGAATGAACAACTTATATCACCTAAATAGGGAGTACCACATGAGAAAGTAATCTTGTAAACTCTTGAGTCTATAAATACATCCCTTTGGTCATTGGGGGGAGGTAGGATGTCTCAAAAAAAAAAAAGGTTTGAAGGAGCACCGAAGACCTTTCTTGAGAAGTATCTTGGCAATTTTGTGGGAGATGCCTTCAATATAAGGAATGGAATCACTAGGGATGAAATGACTAATGGTGGGTTTTTTAATGGGATAGAAAGTGAGATCTATCTTGACTAAAAGCTTTAGAGATTATTTTTTGGTGTACCCATTCAAAATAAAAACTTGGTGAAGACAGGCCAACCCTTGGTTAAGGTTATCCTCATCACAAATGTAGTGAACTTGCATGGAAAGGGTTTTGAGGATACCCAATTTTTTTCTCAAGTAGTGATGAGAGAAAGAATGAAGATAAAAATCCCTATAGGTAATCTTGAGATAAACTTTATGACCTAGGGATCCATCAGAAATCTTAATGAGAAGAGTTTCAAGGAAATAGAGTTTATTGTCTAATTCAAGCTCTTTGGTGAATGATATACAGTGGACTAGGTTGTTAAGGTGGGAGTGAAATTCTTCTAACTTTCCAAGACCATGAGGCCAAAAAATGTTAGTGTCATCTACATAGAACTTCCACTACCTAGTTTTAAGAGGAAAAGATGAAAGAGAGTTTTCTCCAAAGTGCTCCATATAAAATTTGGCTATGACAGGTGATAGTGAGGATCCCATCACCACCCCATCCACTTGTTCATAGATAGCACCTTGGAAAGTGCTAAAAGTGGATCTCAAACAAATCTCAACAAGGGACATCATCTCATCATGGGTTTTTCTCCTAAAAATCTCAATGGCATAGAGGATGGGGACCTTGGTGAAAAGAGAGACTACATCAAATTTTACCAAAATGTCATCCTTATCTATCATTTTATCCCTAAAAAATCAACAAAGTGTGATATTGTTATCAACATTTAATTGTGTAGTTTATGAGTCAAACTCATTGACCCATATTTAATGATTAGTTATTTAACATGAACCCATATCTCATGAGAATAAATGGAACACTTAGCACTCATTAGATCTAGGTGATGCTCAAAGAGGTGAAGCACAAGGATTTCCCATGAGGTCACCCATCCTAGCACTACTCTAGCTTGAGTGCACTTAACTACAAAGCTTCCTCCATGGTTAAAACCACTCTTATTGCTACCCTATTTTTAAAACCTTCACCAAATGTTTCATCTTATGAACCATTCATTATAAAGTCCCTTAATCTCATTAATTAATAAGTAGGAGATAATTTCCACAACAAGTCAAATTGTGATATTGCTATTAGGATTTAATTGTGTAGTTTTTTATACAAACTCATGGACCCATTTTTCATAAGTAGTGATTTTACATGAATCCATCTCTCCTGATAATAAATGAAATACTTAGCACTCATTATATCTAGTTGATGCTCATAGATGTACAACATTAGGACTTCTTGGGAGGTCACCCATTCATGTACTACTCCATCTTGAGTGTGCTTAACTACATAGTTTCCTCCATGGTAAAACTCACTTTTCTTGCAACCCCATTTACAAAAACTTAACCAATTTTTGTGCCTTATGATACATTCATTATAAATCCCCTAGAGCTCATAAATTGATAAGTAGGAGATAATTTCCACATCAAGACAAATTGTGATATTGCTATAAGGATTTAGCTGTGTAGTTTTTGAGTCAAACTCATTGACCCATATTTTATGAGTAGTGATTTAACATGAATCCATCTCTCATGAAAATAAATGTAACAATCATCACTCATTAGAACTAGGTGATTCTCATAGAGGTGAAGCATCAAGAAAGTCTCGATGCTTCACCTCTATGACCATCACCTAGATCCAATGAGTGTTGAGTGTTCCATTTATTCTCATGAGAGATGGATTCATGTTAAATAACTATTTTCCCAGTGCTTCACCTCTATGAGAATCACCTAGATCCAATGAGTGCTTAGTGTTCCATTTATTCTCATGAGAGATGGATTGGTGTTAAATTGCTACTCTAGAAATATGGATCAATGAGTTTGACTTAAAAATACACAGTTAAATCCTAATAGCAATATCACAATTTGACTTGTTGTGGAAAATATCTCCTACTTATAGATCGATGAATTTAAGGGGAATTATAGTGAATGGTACATAAGGTGCAACACTTGGTGAATTTTTTCATGTTAGGTTACCAAAAGAGTGGATTTAACCATGGAAGAAACATCATAGTGAAGCATACTCAAGTTGGAGTAGTATTGGGATGGGTGACCTCCTGGGATGTCTCAATGCTTCACCTCCATGAGCATCACCTAGATCCAATGAGTGATAAAGTGTTCCATTTTTCTCATTAGAGATGGATTTGTGTTAAATCACTACTCATGCAATATGGTTAAATGAGTTTGACTCAAAAATTATGCAGTTAAATCTTGATAGCAATATCACAATTTGAATTGTTGTGGAAATTATCTCCTACTTATCAATTGATGAGCTTAATGGGATTTATAAGGAATGGTTCATAAGGTGAAATACTTGGTAAATATTTTGAAAATGGGGTTACACAAAAATTGGGTTTAGTCATAGAGGAAATGTTGTAATTAAGCGCGCTCAAGTTGGAGTAGTACTGGGATGGATGACCTACTATAAAGTCCTGGTGCTTCACCTCTATGAGCATCACCTAGATCCAATGAGTGTTAAGTGTTCCATTTATTTTTATGAGATATGGATTCATGTTAAATCACTACTCATGAAATATGGGTCAATGAGTTTGAATAAAAAACTACACAGTTAAATCCTAATAGCAATATCACAATTTGACTTGTGGAAATTATCTCCCACTTATAAATTTATGATCTTAAGGGGCTTTCTAACGAAATTTTTGTAAGGTGAAACATTCTATGCAGGTTTTTAAATGGGGTTGCAAGAACAGTGGGTTTAACTATGGAGGAAAATCCATAGTTAAGTGTGCTCATGCCGGAGTAGTACTAGTATGGGAGACCTCTTGGGAAGTCTCGGTGCTTCACCTGTAGGAGTATCACCTAGATCCAATGAGTGCTAAATGTTCCATATATTCCTTTGATAGATGGATTCATGTTAAATCACTAATTCTAAAATATGGGTCAATTATTTTGACTCAAAAACTACACAGTTAAATTCTGATAGCAAAATCATAATTTGACTTGTGGAAATTATCTCCTACTTGTCAATTGATGAGCTTAAGGGGATTTCTAATGAATGGTTCATAAGGTGCAATATTAAATGAAGTTTTTTCAAATGGGGTCATGAGAAGAGTGGTTTTAACCATGGAGGAAACATCATAGTTAAGAGTGCTCAAGATGCAGTATTGGGATCGGTGACCTCCAGGGAAGTCTTCGTACTTCACCTCTATGACCATCACCTAGATCTAATGAGTGCTAAGTTTTCCATTTATTATCATGATAGATGGTTTTATGTTAAATCACTACTCATGAAATATGGGACAATGAGTTTGACTCAAAAACTATACAATTAAATCTTGATAGAAATATCATAATTTGACTTGCTCTAGAAATTATCTCCTACTTTTCAATCAAAAAAGTGGCTAGAGTCCTTCATAAAGAACCCATTTTTACCAATGAATTGCAAAATTAATTTTCACAATGAGAATCAAACTTATAGGTTGGGGAGCCTATGGTGTCTAGTACTATTAGTCTTAAAGGGATGCCCTCCTTGTGAATTTTGGGAACACCATAGATGTCGGATGTTACCTCTCTTGTGGGACACATGTATTTCTTAGTCTTCTCATCAAAGGAAGAAGATGACACTACAAACTTGACTCTTTTAAGAATCTTAGAGAAAGGGTTACAAGATAGGAATTTATAGTTGTTAGTGTCCAATTAAAGATCAAACATTTTAGCCACATAATCTAATTTGTTAAGAATAAAAACCACATTTCCCTTGTCTACCTTAGTGATGATAATATTATTGTTAATCGCAAGATTCTTGAAAGCTTTGAGCTCAAAATTGTAAATGTTGTCCCTTGGGGGTTTGATATGTTTAAGAGCTAGAACAAAATCTTACCTAACTTCTTCAGCCATATCCGAAGGGAGAGATCAAACCAAATTTTTAATCTCGTTCATGTAAAGTACATGAATAGAATATGGAGAAATAGAAAATTTAAGACCTCTTTTCAAAAAAATTAAAGGTTGACTTATCAACTAAGGCATTGGAGAGGGTAACCACCAGTTTACTCTCCCAATCTTGAATAGAATGGGAAAAGTCCCTGATACAAGGGGACACTAAGCTAGCAAAAGAGTTTGGAGAAAGATTGGACAAGAAAGTACTTGGAGAGGAATGAGGAGACATGGGAGCCAAAAGAGCATTGGGGTTAACACAATTAAGGTTAGAGGTTTTTTTTCTTATTTTTAACTTACTTGTATTATTCACATATTTATCTCAATTATGTATATTTAAACTTTTTTTACTTTTTCTTAGGTATTTTCTTTTTCGCATATATATGAATGTGTATACATATACAAACACACACACACACACATTTATGTATGTATGTATATATGTATATATATGTTTGTGTGTGTGTATTTACATCTATATATATTATAATATAAATTGCATGATACTTCAATGTATCATTCTTTTTTCTTCTATTTATTCTTACCTATACATACATACATATATGTATACATATATATACATACATATATATACATATATATATATATATATGTATGTATGTATATGTATGTATATATAGATACATATATATATACATACATATATATGTATATACATATATATATACACATACATATATATATATATATGTATGTATATATATATATGTATATACATATATATATATATGTATATATGTATATAAATATATATATATATATATGTATATATGTATATACATATATATATGTATGTATATATGTATATAAATATATATGTATATACATATATATTATATACATATATATATGTATATAATATATATATACATATATATACATATATATGTATATACATATATATATGTATATGTCTATACACACACACACACACACACACACACACATATATATATATGTGTGTGTCTATATATATATGTATATATTTATGTATATGTCTACATATATATATATAATTACATTTTTTTTTAACCTTTTGACTTATTAATTTTCTTTAGTTTCATTTCTATCTATTTATTGGTTCATTCCACTTTCTTCTTTTGGGTCTTTTGCACCTAATTGGATTTTTACATTTTTTACTTTATCTTTATCTTTTGTTTGTATTTTTAGTTCTTTATCTTTTGTTTGTGTTTTTGGTTCCTTTATTTTTTGTCTTTCTTTTTTTAGGTCGTGTTTTATATCATTTCTTTCTTAGTTAATTTCTCTTTCTTTCTAATTTTTTGTCTAGTATTTTTTATCATTAGCTTTCGTTTATCTTCTTCTTCTTTATCTCATTATTTGTTCCTCTCTTTATTTTGTGTTATCCTCCTCTTTATTTTCATCTTTTTATTATTATTATTATCATCATCATTATTGTTATCTTCATCATAATCACCATCTTTATTATTATTAGTTGGATTCTAGTAGTTTTTAGCTTCCTCTTTCTTTAAACCTCTTTTCTTTATCAAACTTCTTTTTGGTTGGCCCTTTGGCATCTCAACCTATGTGCCTTTCTTTTGCTCAATTCTTGGCATCCTTATATTTACTCTGATGGGTCTCTAACCTCTGATTTTTCTTCTCTAGCTTTTCTCATCCTGATGATGGATCATTGAGTGTGATTCAAAACATTGATACAAAAATATGGCACACAATCAAAACCAGAAGTTGTATCTTATTAAAGTGATATTCTATTTCTAATAGCATAAAAAATTGGTATGTAATATTTATTTGTAATAAATGGAAAATATGGAAATCTAAATAGAAAGAAAGTAGAGATAAAGATGTATTTAAATATGTAAAAAGAAACATAAAATCTGAAAATGTGATTCAAAGTTATGATATTGGTCATGTAAGAGAAGGTATGCCTTCTCAAAGTCCTTTTATAAATAAAATGTATCATTGAATAGATAGAGCGTTCGTGTCCCGAGAGAGACTAGGGGTTTTCTTCTCCATTCTTTATTCTCAGTGCCTGCACTTTGAACAAGGGAAAATATAGTATAAATTTTAAAATTGATAAAGTTAGGCAAAGTCATTTACCAATAAAATAATAATCATAATATTTATAATAAATTAGATTATCTTTTGTCTCCTATGAAGTTAGATTTTGACTATTCCTTTTTGCTTCTTTTTTATTTATATAAGAAAATGTTACGTTAGATTCTACTTGAAACTTATACATATATTGATGTTGATATTATATTAGTTAGATAATAATAATTTGACTATTTTTGGTGTTTGTATTTTTATAAAATAATCAGATGTAGACATGTTCATCTTTCTATGAATGATATATTAGATTAATATTAATACTTAATAATATTTATTTCTAATAAATCAAATTGTATTTTGTCCCTTATTAAATTCAATTTTGGTTATTCCTATTAGCTCTATTTTTTATTACTGATTTCTCAAGAATTTATTTTTATTTTCCTCAACAATAAATAGAAAAATTAAAAGTCAGTGCTCTAGAATTTTTGTGCAAGAAATTATAGAATATCCCCTTGCTTCATTGTTGTTGGGGAGAACAAGTGCTAAAAGCATGGTATGCTCTCAATCCTATGGATTTCAAGATTGTCAAACTATGATTTAACAAGAGAAGTTGCAGAAGTAGGTAGGCGGCACTCTGGCTGAATTCACCATTTCAAAAGAACATATGTTTTCTTTAGAGACTAGTGATTTATATTTTAAAGAAGTGCACACAGTGTGTATTTATTGTGGGAGGCGTAGATAGTTGTAACGCCCCGCCAAGGGATCCAAAAGAATTAACCTAAAGTTTCACTAAGTTTGCTAAACATTTTTTTTTTATTTTTTTTTTTTAAAATAAGAAAGTATGACATACACATCAAACACATAGTAGCGGAAGCAATAACATATAATCATTGACAAACATACATTGCAAGTTACATTTCTTAAAGATCCCAAGACATTGAGTCACGTTTAAATTTAATTAAATTCTAAGTCTAACAACTAATACATACATAATAAAGAATAATCAAAAACTCCAATGTCCATAATATACATTTGTTCCGAATGCTCCTTGGCAAATTAATTCGGAATGCTCCATCATCCACTGTACATGTCACAGGGTATGAAAGGCTTAAAAGAATATACATATGTAAAGATAAAGATACAACATCCTCAAATCCATGATACAAGGAACAGTAAAATATATAAATCTATTCACCATACATGATACATCCATACATCCATAATGATAAAACATCTATCATAAAATCTAACCATCCATCATAATAATCCAAGAACATAGTGAAGATAAATGCCAATCACGAAAACTCCAGCCACGGTGACCACGGAACGGATCTCAATGGTAAGAGTAAAAGCACTACCACCCGACCACGTGGAACCTAAATGGTCCACTCCCACCGCGCTGAGGAGATAGTCTCAAGTCCCAAACAAGGTATCAAAACACAAAACACAAGTACTCTCTAAGTCTGGGAAATCCTAAAAGTATACTAACTCAAGGGTTCCTAAAAAGATCGACATCTAAATCCCAGAGGTACCACAAGACACGTAGGAAACCTAATATGCAAGCGGGAAAGTGTCATCGCAAACGTCACGTAGAAGTTACCCGAGCAATCCCTTAGGAATCCCAGGTCCCTACTGATCCCTGCGGCCATTAGTATCCTCTCGTACTGACGAGGCATACTATGGAATGCAAGGTCGTAACCAAGCGTTCTCTCTACCCCATCCTAGTCTGTACTAGCACTCATGGCATGGGAGAGAACATACAATTATCTTATTAGGTTCATTTTCCCTTATTTAGTGTAAATGTTTTCACTTATTAAATCAACTTACAATGGGTTACTCCAGGCAGCCTCTTAGGGCCCCGATCCCCATTGCAAGCCACTTCCCGACTCTACACATAGATAACCTACCCTAAGCTCATGAAAATACAAATCAAGAATCATAATAAAACCACCTCAGTCCTATATGAGCAACTGAAAAGACATCATAAAAGATAAGCCACAAAACTACATCAGTTCTTCATGAGCAACAGCTAAGCATCCAATAATAATCATATGATCACGACAGTTCTCTATCAGCAACTGAAGGCATCAATGATAAATCATGAAATCCAATGGTTCTCCAATGAGCAACCAGAAAGTATCCCAATAGTAAATTACAATACTGATCGAAGACTCCAAAATGGTCAAGTCAAAACATGACATCATCAAGAACATAACAAACACTTCAGTCCTCTCAAGCGACCGAAAAGCAATCCAAGTATAACTGATCGAGACTCAAAAATGGTTATCAATATAACGGATCGAGACTCGAAAATGGTTAAGTCAAGTATCTCAAATACATACACCTCAGCTTCACACAAGGAACTGGAAAGCAAAAGCAAACAGTAAAAACATCCATAATAGAGCATAGCATCACATTACCAAGGTCGGGTATAAAGATCGAGAACAAATCACCATACCATCACAATCGCACAACCCCCGAGCCTCTGGTAACAACCTAAGACCGGTCAACATCTAATCAACCCCAAACTCCAAGCATAGACATCTCACAGAAAAAAAGAATAATCTCATAGGTTACGTTTGATTTGGAAAACTTACAGTTGAGTTAAACATAAGGTTACAGTTCTCGTTTTAGTATATGTTTTAAGTAACTAAGTTTCATAATTGCCCCTCTACGAATTAACCCAAACTTGTTCTCATTATAACATGACTTAAGAGTAACTATAATCATTTATTAAAATAATAATTAATTGACTATTAAATAAAAATAATCCCATATCCTCTTAGTAATAACTTAGTTTAAAAATTTGAGTATGATTTAAGTTAATTAAACCACTATTAATAATTGTTCGTTTAAATATATCATTATTAAACAACTATTAGTTCCATATAATATCCAAAATTATTTATTAACATCTCAAAAATTAAAAGCCTTTTTAAATATTTAATATACATTAATTGGCATAAGATTAACATTAAACAATATATAATAATAAATAATTTTAATATAAACTAAATCACATACAACTTTAAAAAAACTTAATAATAATAATTTATATAAAACTTTACAACGATTTACAAATCGCTGAAAGCAGGTGTAATTAATAATGGCGCTGTGAATACAGTCGCCCATTATGGAGGAAGCCGTGCGATTTAAAATCGCAGGCGGCCCCCATACCTTAATAGCCGCTATTGCACGTACGTGGGGTTGGGTTAATTTCCCTGCCCCAAAACATATCAATATTTTATTTTATTTTAAAAAAATTCGCTTAAGTATAACTTTAGTTTTTTTTTAATTTAATAATTTCATTTGTATAAATATATATAATATATTTATGAAGATTTAAAATAACCAATTTTCCTTTCAGTAAATAGCCATAATTATAAATTTCTACATATTATTTTATTATGGTTATTTTTAAATATATTTAATTTTATAATAATTGTTTTAAACAATTCTCTCCTAACCAGGATATAATTTTTTTAACTTTTATTTTATTTATTATTATTATTTTATTTTATTTTTTATTTTTATTTTTTTATTATTATTATTATTTTTCATTCTCAAATATACTCTGATAGAAAAAATAATATTAACCATTCAAAATTTCAATCTACAATTTTAATTTTTTTAAATTTAAAATTCAACCCTTCCCTGTTTAAATCTAGATTTAATTACAATTCTAATTCGACTGAGGGAGAATTGCAACGATATATATATAATCTCGTAACCAGATGAAAACAACATACATGCCCGGATTTAAGTTAACAAGATTGAAAGATTCGTTGTAATGAAGTACAAACAATCAGATGCACAGTCACGAAGAAGACAAGAATATCAAATTGCATAATTCAATCAGTGATCACAACACAAGATCCTACCTCAATCTGATGCTAACACGTAACCAATCGAGAATTGTGAGAAGATTCGCTTCCACAAATTTGCATCCAGATTCGTCCCTAAAAGTTTCTCTCCCCAAAATTCGTGTCCAATCTTCATGTCCCCAAAAATGAACCTTCAATGTTGTGATAAGCAAATTTTCTCCTTAAATCGGGGGCACTAATTGTGCGTTCACCCGAGAAGACTCTTTGCACCACTAAGTTAACTCCAAATTAACTTTTATTATCTTTTCTTTTAATTTGCATTCATCTTTCATGCACATTAAGTTGATTTATTAAATAACTTTATTTAATATTCTACCTGACTTCTATTTTTAATCTTTATTACTTTTAATCTCATGTGCACTTCATGAAATTAAAATAACATTATTAATTATTATTATTTAATCTTTTAATAAGTTTCTTTTATTTAATCTTATGCATAAGTCATGCGAACTAGAATCTTTTATTAAATAATTATATTTTCACTTTTTAAATTATTTTAGAAACTAAATTGGTAAAAATATTTATTAACTCAAATAATAATAATATTTAGCATTTATTTAAAAATGAACTCTAAATATATTATTATTAAATTAACTAAATATTATCAAGTTCTAAATTTAGACTTAAAGCTTTTATCTCCAAATTTAATTCCTTTTTATTTAATTAATTTCTCAATTAATTAAATATAATCAAATATTAAATTATCATAATAATCTTCTATTAAATTAAATCATTAATTAATCGTTTTAATTAATTTCTTTTAAATTTAAACTCATGCTTAGATCATGCGATCTAGAAACCTTTAATAATTTAATATCTTTTCCACTTTTAATTTATTTAAGAAACTTTAATTGATAAAATATTTATTAATTCAATTAATAATAATATTTAGCATTTATTTAAAAATGAACTCTAAATATATATTATTATTAAATTAAATAAATATTATCACATTCTAAAATTATACTTAAAACTTTTATTTCCAAATTTAATACTTTTTATTTAATTAATTTTTCAATTAATTAAATATAATTAAATATTAAAATATCATAATAATTTTCTATTAAATTAAATCATTAATTAATCCTATTAATTACACTTAATTAATAGAAAATACATCAAGGACTCATAAAGCAACATATGAAAACCCATCATAGAAGAACACATACTAAATCAAACAAAAAGGGTTATAATCATGAAATAACATCATTTGATGCATTCGGAGGGTACTTAACTCAGATACTTGTCTTAATTATCAATTAGGACAATTGGCTAAAGGGTTTAGGATTTGGACTTAAGAGTTTATCTCCCCTCTCTTACCATTGAGATAATGCGATAGGGTACGCTCATCCTGGCAATTCAGGGAAGTCGATACCCGGTACCTACAACCTGCATAAAATCCACGCATGTACAAACACAATATTCTAAGCTAAACAGACAATGGCAGGAAGTGGTGCATCGTGTAGATCCCGACTAGCAGGTGACTACGACTCCCTTCCTTAACCACATCAGAAACACCATACATAAAGAAAACAAACACGCACACCATACACATGCAGTATGGGGTAAGTATCCATAAAAAAGCACGTGTGATAATAAACCATATAAATAATCATCATTGATAATTGAAAACATTGAATAATCATCATACATGCATGAAATATAGAGTACCAAGTCATCTCATCATATAATAAATTGAGTGTAAAACAACATCTAATAATCTGAAAGTAATGCTACTAAACATCAAGTATAAAACTGGCCTAAAAGAGTTTGGCAATGAAGACTAAAATGCGACTTAGGGGCAGGCACTACAATAGTGTGGTCTTGTGATCCAATTTTTATTCAGTCCCTAACTTATTGATGTAGGAGCATTCTGGGTTGCACTATTGTCCAGCGTGGTTTTAGTTTTCCTATTTCTTGCAAAGTTGCAATGTCTTACATTGTCGAGTTCTAGTGGGTGTCGAGTGTTTAGTGAGTGTCAGCTATTTAGTGAGTGTTGAGCATTTAGTGGATGTCAGGTTTCCTAGTTGATGTCGAGTTCTCAGTTGCTGCCAAGTGTTCTTTAGTTTCTGAGTCATCCTTTGGATGTTGAGTTTGTGTAGTTTCTAAGTGTTAGTATTTTGTGGAACCTTTAGTTTCTGAGTTGTTTGTGTGTGGTTTCTTGTTGAGTCTTACCTTTGAATTTAATTTAGTGTTAGATATCTATTGTGGGCTGACTTGTGGCTTAGCCTAGCATTTAATATGAGATTTTATTTGGTTGTATTTATAATAGGTTGCCTTTTGGCCATGCATGTATTTAAGAGGTCATGGATTGATTCTTAAGAAGTAACTTAGAGAGTAGGAGCAAAACACAAATTTTGATGATTGAAGATTGTAATTAAATTGATAACATGGTCGTAACTCAAAAAGCCTTACAACTGGGCATGTATTAGATCTTTGATGAATATATGAATGAAGGCATTTTCTTCCTATATCTCTTGTGTTGTTTTTTTTGTTGTTATTTCCATTGTGTTGACTCTATGTAGGTGGTTTGAATAGTTGGGTGTGCCTTTGGCCCTAGTTCTTCTTGCCCTCCTTGTGTCACTTATTCAATCAGAAGGTACAAAATAAAATTTGATTTTGTTGTTATGTATGAAGTGAAAATAATACTTGAGGATATAGATGATCTTCTTCTCATTATCTAGAGTTTGATTTACAATATGACACGTTTTGGTTATAATATTCTCTGGAAAAGGCCCGAATATTTCCTTCAAAATAAAAATCAATGATTTTCTGCAACACTAACATGATTATACATTTATGTTTTCCTTCGATCTATGATTCTCCAGTGTTTTTCTCATGGCTTCCATTTGACTAACTTTGTAAAAGAATTCAAATGCAAAAATAAAATTTTAGCTGGAATAGGAAATTTTCAAATGTTTATTAATCATTAGAACAAAGCACTAAATTTGTTGGAACATAATTGAACTTAAATGAAATGTAATTGTGACTCATTAACTATGGAATTAATATAAATTATTTGAATCATAAAAAGTTTTGGATTATAATCTGAAATATGTTTTTCCCCCTCTTCTACATCCCAATCTTATCAATTTGGATTCTATGGAGTAAGTATTTGTAGGGTTTGAGAAGTCACTTAGTGGAGAAAAATAATGTGTTTGAGTAGTAGTTTTATTAGAGGGTGCCAAAAGATTTGATGTGTAATACTTATCTTTAATTCATAGATTGAATACTATTTTTTCATCTCTATAATACTTTACTACTTGGAAAATACAAGGAAAAACATATTTACAGTGACCAAACAATTAGGACCACCAACTTTCTTTGTCATGTTAACAAGTGCAGAGCACTTTTGCTAGCCACTGTCAAATGCTCTACAACAAATTTCCATCAAGAAAGAACCCAAACATATTGAAAGTATACAAGATAGAAATATAGATTTCAAAATAAGGCAAAGCCCAGTACTTTGGACATGTTACTTCAATCGTAGACTAAATGTATTCTACAAAATCATGTTGAGAAACACATAATTGTTTGGAAAAGTGTTGCACTACTTCTTTGTCAAGGAATTCCACTATAGAGGAAATGAACTTGTTCACTTTATGCTTTGTGTTGAATACATACTGATATATGGAAAATGCAATATTGAAGAAATAGAAAACTTTGTCAACAAATATATCTCTTGTGATTCAACATTACCTAATGTGAACCTCATTAAAATGAAAACATGCCATCACACAAGAAATTTCATAAAATACATTACCTCTAATTGTTGATTCAACTTTCCTTTTCTGCCAATGAGGACAACAAAAGTACTAGAGCCCTTAACACCAACTGATGCAAAGCAAAAAGACAAAGAAGGAGACCTCTTTAGGCATCTTGAATATAAACAATACTCAAAGGAAACTACATTTGAAAACTTCCTAGATGAATTCCACCTAACCGAAAATAACTACATCACCATGCTCCAAATGACATTAAAAAGAAGAGTCCTACTACTAAAGAGAGACCTAGTGGATATTTGGACAAATGCATTTGTAGACCAAGTTTCATCATTATATGGTATGCAAACACAAATATATATTTCATATTAGATGCCTATTTCATTGCATCTTATTGTTATTCATACATGACAAAGAAAGATATAACAAACCTTGCTACCATGTAGTCAATTATGCAAACATTCTTCTACCTATGATGATAAGACACTCTTCATACACAAGCTCAAAAGTGTGTTACTATACTAGCAACAAATGTCTAGTCATCAAGTTGTTCACATTTCCCTCTCATTTCCACTATGCAAAGTGCAACAAAGAATTATTTTCATCAACACTACACCATTTGAGACTAGAGTGTTTATGCTTAAAAGTTCCAAACTTTTGGCGAAAGAAGATGACAATTCCAAAACCATAATGTACACATTTTTAATCGATAAATACATAGCAAGACAATAGGCCTTAGATAATTTATCATTAGTTGAGTATACTGCATTCTACTACAATAATAAACAAAAGGTGAAAGTCACAAATTATACAATTTGTGAAATATAATCTTCATATTGACTATGACAACTATTGTAGGGAGAGATTGATGCTCTATGTGCCATTTAGACTAAGTGAACAAACATTATTATCTAGTCACAACACATGGAGTGAAGAAACCAATGCAAACAAAATCCAAATTGAAAATATTAAAAAAATGTTCAATGCACAAATTGACTAAAATTGGGGTAGCATAGACGAAGTAGCAAGAGAGGTTGACATGGATAGAAATCAATCATCAATATTCCAACACCACCTTGACTCAACCAATCAGTTGAGTACAGAAGATCAATATGACATAATGCTTGACCTAATCCACACCAAAAACACAAAACTAAAGAAAATTTTCCACACACCACTGATCTCTAAAATTGCACATCCATTTCTGCAAAGCACTATAGAATTATTCACTATGTGAAGACAACTGAATGGGGAAAAATAAGCAATAGTACAGGATGTACTAATGAAAAAAAGAATTGCACCACATAAACTATTTTATTCTTTCCTAACTAGGGGAGTCAAAACTAGAAAAACCTACACAACAAAAGTGTTATACAAAGCCCTCATATGACTAAAAGAAAAATAACTAGAAGTGACCCCCTAAAGCCAAAAAGATTTATTATTGCCTCAACAAGAAAAGTTACATTTAGTGTAGGTGGCCATAGTGCCCATTCCATATTCCACCTACCATGCAACTCCTTAATGTTAACACCATAGGATGCAGACACATTGGACAGCTTGAGAAAAAATCTTGACCAACTACAAATCCTAGTAATTGACAAGACATCATTGATCAGATCTACAAAGTTGTACAACATTGAAAGAGGACTCTGTCAAATAAAACACACACCAACTCAAGCACTTGGAAACATAGACATCACATTATGTGGCAACTTGTACCAAGCACAACCTATCTGTGATAGTTGGATATTTGAACAACCCAGAGTTAATAATGAGACTATCTCATGCATATTTTGGATTGACATGATGAAATACTTTAAATTGAAAACATTGTTAGAAAAAAAAATCAGTAATTTGTATCTACTCTCAATCAGATAAGGACTTGCGAACAAATTGACAAAGATATCTTGTACATAGATGCAACATGTTATAGGCCTAGACCAAATGACCTAAGGTTTCCCTATTTTGTTACAATACAACTAGGAAGTTACAATACAACTAGGAAGTTGATGGGTATAACAAAAGAATCTTAGACTACTTGCCCACTAGACTATATTTTCTTGAAGCTATTGACCAAAAAGACATAATCATTGATAACATCCCTTACCAAATCAAGAAAAAAACCTCACAAGCCACAATCATTGTAAAACCAAGCATTATTGTGGAACTAATAGCAAGAAACCTTGACACACAAGATGGTCTATGCTATGGTGTTGATGGAATTTTCTATTAGAATGTTTAGAATAATTGAGAGGGGGGTGAATCAGTTATACAAAGCCCAAATGTAATAATTAAACAAACAAATACTTAAACAACTTTAGATCTTATCATTCACTAGCTCAGTCTCTATAGTATACTTTTAGTAACATAAACTAACATCCTACTATTTTAAATATAACAAACTTGTAGAATATAAAAATTAATATTAAATCATCACAAATAACATCCATACAAGTTTGACAATTGGATGTAAAGTGGAAACCCATTTTGGGAAACACTACCAGTAACATGTCACCAGCTTTTCACTCTTTTGAAGTGATTTCTATTAGGATTCAACCCTGTTAAAGGTTACAAAAGACACTATTAAATGTGACGACCTTGTGAAAGGATTTAATCACCCTATTAGGAGTGACCTTGTTAGAGGACTTTAGAACATTCCATTAGAATGATTCCTTAATTAAAGGCTTTACATGTGACTGGTAGGTCAACCTTGATTAAAGGATTTACATGTGACTATTAGGTCAACCTTGATTAAAGGATTTCAATACTAATACAATGGTTAGAAAGTAACAGTAGGTTTTGATCTAACAAATACAACTTACTATGCAATTACAAATCTTAATTAAGCTCTAATACTCATTCACTAACTATTCTTCATTGTCATCTCAATCTTTGATTCACTTGGAAATCCTTCAAGAAATCACTCTTCACCTCTTGTCAACTCTTCTCAACCTTCTACTTAAGTTCTATAGTCAATAGCATCAGCAATTTCTCCAACCTTTAACCACCTTGAAAGTTATCCCTTGTACCCCTTTAAATAGGTAATTTTGATCTTTTATCACTTAAACATCATCGTAGATCTTAGGGTTAGGTCAGATTGATCGAGTCCTCCTAACATTTTATCTCCTCTTTTCTATTCTAGAAACTTCTCCAAAATTCTCCTTGAATCCTTGCATAGAAATGTGCAAAAATGGTTTCCCTTGATTTTAATGTTCCAGGCCATCCATCCTTATCTTAAAAATGCTTTCCATTCCCAATAAATCAACTCTATCAGCTAGAAATTAAAATTTCTCATAAACTTATTAAATGTTATTCATCGACCATTACTATGTTCTGACACTCAATCATCGCTGGATTACTTGGTCGCTACTAGATTTCCTGCTCAGCACATATAATGTCACTCAATCAATATTGATGCTCAATCAACACTATTTATGTTTGGAACTTATTGGTTCTCGATTGACACTAGCATCACTTGGAATGTATTGCAAGTTTCTTAATCTTCTGATCTATTGCTTAGCCAAGCCTATGCATTTGGTCCATCTTGGATCACTTCTTAAGGGCTTTAGTATAATTCTCTCTCCACTTATAACATGATTTAAAGAATCACTTTATCTTATCAAATTCCAAATAATCAAGTGTCCATTGTAGTTTCTTCTTCACAACTCAACCTTTCCTCTAGGTGCTTTTGTTATGACCAACTTCTAAAATCCTCCTCGTCAATCATATAGATATGACACGTAGATCATATAGAAAATTATCTCACCAATAACATTTGAAATCTATTGGTGAATAAATTGTCCTTTCAACTAATTTACCAAGTTTCCTCTATGCCCAAAATGATGAAAGTACAAGAAATGCTCACAACAGTTGAGAAAGTCTCATGTTATTTAACACTCTTTGAATTTCTAAAGGTACAACTCCCTTATGTGATTTGCAATGAATTTAAAATTATCTTTACACTTTTACCTGAAAGTGCATAAGGATCTCTCAACTACTCTTAGGCAGTGAGGTGAATATCAATACAACTTTCTCAAATAAACATTCATTCAAATCTACTCATATAGAAAAATCACTCTAAAGAATGAAATAGACCAAAAACTTATATAAATCATTTATTCATCAAAACTGAAACAAACTTACAAAGTGAATAGCAACCAAGATCCTGAATCATCAAATCAACATTCACAAAGTAACGATGATTGAACACTCTAAACACCAAGTTCCAAAGTAGAATCTGAGATGATTTATATATGTAAATTAAACATTTCCATCCACTAAGTCATTTTAAAGACAAAAATTCATATATCATCCTAGATTACTATTTTTAAATTATCTATTCTAGCCCAGTTATTCTTCTACTATCTATCTTTTAGCTATCTATACTAACCTTAAACCAGTTCAATGCCCTAGCATTTATAGTTTTTCCAAATCCAAAAGGCCTCCATCAAAACCCAGCCATTTTGGATGATACAAGAAATATTTATAAAATGAAAAAGTAGTTATCTAAAAGAAGCGCCAAAAAGTAACTAAAGAAACAATTTAATTTCAAACATCTTTGCCATTTTTTCCACCTCACCAACGGTCTGACGGACCAACTTCTAGCTTTCGAACGTGCTCATAAACTCTTCTGTCATTTGGGAGTGAAGGTTCTTAAGCCTCAGCAATTGGGCCCTACATGCATCTTTCTGCCACCTGTATTCCTTTACTTTCAAACTTTGACGTGGCATTAAGTTCTTGTTTAGATGCAACATTGATTCAACACCTGCCAACACAAAGAAGTCATCGACATTTGGTGATTCACTATCCTTGATTATTTTCATAGCTTCGTTGAAGCTCTTGATCAGTGTCTCAGCATCCATGTTCCCTTCATCAAATAGTAGGATCCCTATGGGGTTTACAATCTTCATATCCTTTAAGAGCTCCTCGTGCATCTCTATGATCATACTTTCAATACCTTGCACTTCTTTCATGGTCTCCTTGTAGACTGCTTCTTTCTGGCCCATATTGTTTTTCAAAATAAATAGCATACAAGGATCCACATTTTTCATTGGATTCTCATTTAAGAACTTGAGGACCTCAAACCGTTCAACCTCTGTCACCTAAAAAATGATTTCTTGACAATGACCTAATTTTGTTTCCCAAACTAGAACCAAGGTCTAAATTTCTCCTAGCAATGTATCTCCCTCAACATAAACACTGGTAAACTCAAAGATGAACTTACTACCTATTGGGACTCAAAATTGCCTTCCTGAATTTTGAGCACCATTGAGAAATTGAGCCCTATAAAAAAATTTTGATGAGATCGTACCTGACTGTACTTTTGAGGCCCAAGAGGTGTTCAATGCTTCTAAAACCCTTTTATTTAGTGTGTTAATGTGTTCCATGATGTTAAATTTCCATTCTAAGCTATTTTGTAAGATCCTGTTTTGAGGATTTGCCAAATATGCATTTACCCTATGTCAAACAGTGACAGGAGGTTGTGTTTTCCTTTGAATATATTTAACCTAGAAATGTTTCATGATAGGCCACCTTGTGAGTATAGGCCATTTCAATTAATTGTTACCTTTTACCTTGAGTTCACTTTTATTTCAGAATCAGTTATGATCTTTCATCATGACGGTTCTGAGATATTGGATGCCTCTTAAAGAAAATTGAAAAAGGGATATGATATTCAGTTGAAGAGAGAAGGTAGAGAGAGTCTTTTGATAGCAAAGAGAGAAAATTTCATGTGGACAGATGTCAATTGTAGATTCAATCTGAGAATTTCTTCCTCTTTGTTTATCTTTTTCTTTCATATTGTAGAGGTTCCAATTTTTGGGAAGAAAAAGTTCATTGCTGTGAGACCATTGGTTCCAGTATTTTGACATGTTTCCTTGACTATGACATCATTCTTTAGCATAATTCTCTCATGTGAACAGCAATAGTGCAGATAATACAGCAAGTTCTAATATGTTAGGTGTTTTCATGTTATAATTTTGTGCATCTGAATGTATAGTTTCAAGGAAATCAATACATATGAGCAATAATTTCACTAGTTTCATTCTGGTTCTTGTCTCCTATCTTAGCAATCTATAAGTCTTATGTGGTCTTGGAACAAAGATCTGAGATCCATTTGCATCCCCTTCAAGTTGTATGTTTGATGTATTTTGCTATTGGACCAAAGGGCCAAGTAAATGTTTGATCTATTTAACAAGGTTACTAGTTACTTAAGAAGGATATTTTGTGAGAATGAGATCTGAATGAACATTGATGTCTAAATCACAAGGTGATTAGATAGATCTGATGTCTAGGTATACGAAATGTGTCCTAATGTCATAGATGTATGTTTTTAATTCATGGAATCACCCAATAGATTAGGCACTGATTAGTCATAGGATCACTTGTTATACTTCTGCATATTTGAGATTGTGTTGAATCAACATCATTAATCAAATGTTTCCCCTTTCATGTTGAAAGTTATTCAAAGCTTAACCCTCACTTAGCTTACCATTTTCATGAGTCAGGTCATTAGCTATTTCATACTTATGAAATACTAGTTAAGTATAGAAAATTTAGGGGTTTGCATCTGTTATTCTGGATTCTGATTATGCTCATTGCACTGGTTACATAATTGAATCCTAAGAGGTTCACCCACCTAGGTTTTGCAGAGCCTGAAGTGTAGAAGGAGTGTAGCCTTATAGTTGGCCCAGGTTCTTGGTAAATTGTGTCCATTATTGGAGATAGCTACCCATAGATGCAATTTTTCCTTGCATACTTGGTTATTCAAATTTTGTTAAATTGGGAGCCAACAAAATGGTGACTCTGCTGGGGAAGTGCATAAAAAAAGAGCCAAAATCTCTAGCATGAAAATACATCAGATATATAAAATCTATAGCAAGAGGTGTTTCTCATTTCCTTGCTAAAGTTTCGTGTCCCCTAGTGTTCTTATTCATTGATAGTAGTAGTTGATTGAATTGAATAATTTGTAATATCAAAGTCACTTGAAGTTTTGTTATGTTGCTATCATAATTCAGAGTTACTATCATGTTCTTTCATATTGTTAAGAGTATCAAATTCTCATGTTGTTCCATAAATTTTTTGAATACCAGTTGTAAATTTTGGACCAGCTTGTTTTGTTTTGCAAGTTGGTAAATCTTTTCTCACTAAGTGAGTGGTGACTCAAAGTTATATCTCTGCACCAGTGCTTCATGAATGTGAAGGTATTCTGAAGGAAACAACAGTCAGAAAGTAGATTTGAAGAATTCATTTCAAGTTCTTGACAGTGGGTGAAAGAATTAGATGAGATGCAGTGCAATTGTTACTAAATCCAGATAAGATATGAATCTATTATTATTTGCAGCATTGAAGTAGTTGCAGGCATCTATATTGAAAGGTATTTACATTCTCATGTGATTTTATTTACATGGTAGTAAGATTCACAAAAGTTTCTCCGTCAAATGGATTCAGCATTAAATAGGAGAATGGTGTAACACATCTCAACATACTTTGTGAGAGGTAGATTCAGTGGAAGTATTTTCATATTTCAAAGTATGTTTGATGTTGATTTGGTAGAAGATATTTCCAAATCTGCTGCAAGTTATAAATACTGATAGTGTTTTATGATGAATGAGTCTTAAGTTTGAAGAATGTCGAGTTTCATTTCATCTACTATGCAGCCTGTTAGTGAAAGTTTTAGATTTGTTTCTGTCAAGAGATATATGCCATTAATTTTTAGTGGAATTTATGGTTTCCCAAATACTATGCTCTATGATCTTAGAAAGTATTTACCTAAGTTTAGTGGGAACCATGAAAATTCAGCCAGTCATCATGTTCAGTTGTTTAGTGACTTGGTTGGTGATTTTGAAATTTCTCATGAAGACGTTCATATCAAGTTGTTTGTTCAAACTTTGTAAGGGGATGCTAAGGATTAGTTTTCTTTTATGCTAGCATGCTCAATTTCATCTTGGGATGAATTACTTTCATCCTTCATGAAGCAGTTCAGGGAAAGAGTAAGCATCTCTGATTATTTTGATAGGTTCTTGAAAATCCAAATAAGGAATGGTGAGTTAGTTCTTGACTTTAATATCAGATTTGCAAAGGTTTTAAATGATATTCCTGAAAGTCATAAGCTGGATGATCAAGTGTGTCTAGTTTTTTATTTTGATGCATTTGATAAGAAGATGAGTTACCTATTGAGAGATAAGGAACCTGAGACTTTGCATCAAGCATTCATGACAGCGATAGAGATTGAAAAAAATATTAAATATGGCTTAACCAAGAGTCACTTCTTTAGGAATGTTTGTCGACAAGATGAGGTACAAAGCACAAATCAATGTCATAAGGAGTGTTTGATTTCAGATCAGCAAATAAGTACCCCCTATTGTAAGTAATCTTGTTGAAAGTTTAGAAGTAAAAACATGTGCAGATGAAGACTCTCTATTGCAAAGAGAATCTAATCCTTTTATTGTTGAAAATAGTGCATATGTTGGTAATATTATAGTAGTAGAAGATAAAGTTAGTTCACTTGATGAGTTATATATTCCAGATTTAAATTCAGTCATTCATTCTCTCATTGGTGATTTTCTTTATGTTGAAAACATAATGAATCATGAAGAGGAGAGGTGTTCATCTCAATATGATGATGAAGAGGCTAGAACTGATGTGTCAAGTGACAATAGTGAATTTGTTGGTCCAATGTATTGTGAAGAAGTGTCATGTGAAGATAATGACGAGAGTTGTTGTTCAAGTAAAGAAGAGGACAGTGCTAGTTTATGTTTGTCTTCATGTGAATCAGATGCAAATTGGGAAGAAGAAAGCAATGATGGAAGTTGTAACTCTTATGCTAGTAGAGGTATGAGTTCTTTTCTTAAATCTGAAATTGAATTTCTAGTTCAGAATTGTGCAAATTAGTTTGAGGTTGAAATTTATGAAGAAGAGTTGTCTACACAATATGAGGATAAAAGGATTATTTATAAAGAAGAATTGATTAGTTGTGTAGACAAATGTCTTGAGGATACATGCAGTGATAATCAAAAGATAGATGATTCTAAGGTTAATGCATCAGTACCTATTGGTCAGATAAATGATGATTTTTTTGCAAGGCATTTGAATCACCTTAATGGAGACAATGCAAGTAATATTGATTCATATTTTGCATGCGTTGTTGATGAAGTTAATAGTGTGGCTTTAGGTAATGATTCTGATTTTTGTTCACATGTTGAAAGTCTCCATGAAGACAAAATGGGTCGTGGTTTTAAAGTATATACTAACGCTTTATATGATGAGAATCATGATGATGATTAGCCCATTTTTTGTCAAGATGTTCAAAAGGGATCACTACATGGAGTTATCAACCCATTGTTTGAAGAACACATGGAAGTTTCAGATTTAGTTGAGAATGATTTTAATGATGATACTTTATCCTACTCCTCTGAGAAATCAAATTTTTCTTCTTCTGAGTATGATAGTGATTATGATTATAATGTTGCATCTTATGAGATGGATGACAAGGTGTCTGATGAAGGTGTTATTGAAAATCAGCATGCACCTTGTAATGAATTTTATGATGAATATTCTAATGTGATGACTAATTTGTTTGCTGATTGTGAAGAACCATTTGAGGATTATGGATTAGTTTCAGACTATGATATTGATGACATGTGTGAGTACAAGTCAAAGTTTTCATATGAGTATCATCCGATCATGCATAAGGATATACAATTTGAAGGTATGTGTGATCCTTTTCCCCAAGTTGAATATGAAGCCTTCATATTCGAGAATGATAGCATGCATTATTTGTTTAATAAAGAAGAGTTTCAGTTTTAGTCTAATATTTTTAAGCATGTTGATCAAAACTTTCATAATGAGAAAATGGTTGAAGATGAACCTAATTTTTATATGCATTATGAAAGTAAGAATGAAGATTCAGTTTTACTAAGTGTTGTGTTTCAAGATGTGTATCTAATTGGTGAAACAAATAGAAATAAATGCAGTTTACCTCATGAAAGTTCAGATGAGAATCATGTTTATGATAGGGGTAAACAACTTTTTTGAAGTTCGATGGCCTGGGGTCATCGTTTGTACATTGTAGGCGTAGTTGTTTTTGCCTTCAATAAAGCTATTCGAGAGAGTTTGTGAAGTCAGGTGTGTAGTCTGCTTCTCCCATAGATCTAAAATCTTGCCATGCTTGTAAGGGGCATGCATCCCCAGATAGAGCCACTGTTGGGACTCAAAATTGCCTTCCCAAATTTTGAGCACCATTGAGAAATTGAGCCCTATAAATATTTTTGATGAGATCATACCCGATTGTACTTTTGAGGCCCAAAAGGTGTTCAATGCTTCTAACACCTTTTATTCAGTACATTTATGTGTTCCATGATGTTAAATTTCCATTATGAGCTATTCTGTAAGATCCCATTTTGAGCATTTGCCAAATCTGCATTCTACCCAAAGTGTCAAATAGCGACAGGAGGCTATGTTTGCCTTTGAATATCTTTAACCCAAAAATGTTTCATGACAGACCACCTTGTGAGTATTTAGTGTCCATACCTATGAACCTATGTTTCAAATTTTGAATTATTTTGATTCCATGTGATTAGGTTTTGAATCCCTCAAAGTTGGTCAGAAACTGTTTTCATGCATTTACACTTTGCACATATTTCTAGGAGGCCTTGTTTGACGTACTATAACTTTGACCCAGTTGACCCAAATGTTGAAATTCCTATCGTGTTGCATTATAAATTTCAAAGACTTGTTATGTATCAAGTTTCAAGTTATGAAAAATCCATTTGATCAGCTTTCAAGCGCGATTCCAAATGGAATTTCTATCTTTTTACTAGTGTCAGTATTTGCAAATTTTTTGGTACCCCTGTTCATGATATTATATCTCTAAATCTATGATAGTTCAAGTCAAATGGATTGTACCCCTATATTTTCCTTTGAAAATACTCCAACTATGTCAATTTGCAAGTCATGAAAAATCCATTTGCACACTTTTCCAAGTCAATTTCATTTGCCAAAATCATTTTTCTACCATTGTTTCAATCTATAAAATACAAGTAGCCCACTTTGAACGCTCGCCATTTGTGCCCAATTACTTGTCATAATCCCAGATCACAGATCCATAATTTCCTTATGATAGAGAATCAATGCCCCAATTTTCAAAGCCCAATTATCTATTTAGATCAGTTTTTAAGGCCAGCCAATGGACCTCCTGGCACAAAAGTTGACAGTTGGTAGAGAGTGATAAAATGAGTTTTTAACGATCAGTCAGTAATCGAACTTGATGCTAATCATTTCAAGATGATCAATAGGTTAATTTAGCAGTTCATTTGTCTAGGAACGAAAAAAATTTAGCCAGACCCACTTTGGGGCCTGACTAATCATGTCAGATTGATAATCCTCCAAAATATGGAAAGTAGGGCATTAGCAGAGGATTTTAAAGAAGTAATATAAAATGCTTCTAGGAGATTTCATAAATACAAAGAAGATTAGATGTCAAGGAGGATGTTGAAAAGCTTTTATGTTGATAATGTGACCTTTTAAGAGGAGGGGAAACTTGCAGTCATGGTAAAGGGGGCCACATTCGAAGAGGGTCATTGGGAAATAATTTTGAGTTAGCCACAGTCAAGCAGAGACAGGTCATAGCTTGTAGAAGGATATGCCCACACCATGATGAAAAAGTATCACGTGATGTATGATGGCAAGTAGGCATTGATTCAGGCATAAGTTGTTGTGTTAAGAGGGATCAATGACTATTAAATTTGATGTTGGTAATGTTGTCATGGTCACTGGAGGTCATAATAGAAGTTGTGTTGGAGTGATTAAGAATAAAGGAGAACTCCATATTATTAATACACCATGGTAGGGGAGATCAATTTGTGAGAAGTCAAAGCTGAGCCCAATGCTTTACTATTCTAACATGGATGATAGGGACAAAATAAGACATTTGTGAACCTTTCTGATGCTTCCCTATAGGGGCAGTCAAAGGGCAATTTCTAAAGAAACAAAAGATAGAAAATCCATGAATGAAGAGGGAAGCAAGTATAGACAAGAAGCTACACACTAGCCACAGGTATGGAAAGAAACTCACACGCAGTCAAAAGAGTAGAGGTTGTGTGTAAGGTAGCTTGCAAATAGAGGCACCAAGCCAAAGCATATAAAGATGCAGATGGAAATAAAATGAAGACATCAACAGATATGAAATGAAGCCATCCACGTTGTATGAGCAGACCCACACATACAAGAAAAATTAGCATAGAAAGAACTCAACCCAGAAGTCAAGAAGGCCCATTCAAAGCGTTAAGGAAGACCAGCATGCATTGAAAAGGATCAAGCACGCAGGCATTTGAAACTCACGCATGAAAAAAGGGTGTTTTACTGATTTTAGGCTCGAGGAAGGATAGTTTCCTCCACAAATTGACTTTTGTGATCTCAAATAAAACTTGGACTAGTCCTCCAGACCATTGCTTGTTTTAGTTTCATGCAATGAGAAATTTGTTTTGAAGGGAGGAATCATGTGAGTTAAAACACAAACTACATGAATAGAAGCACACTCATCACACAAGCCAGAGACTTTGTACATATAAAGAACCAAGTAGCTAGGGCAGTAATAGAATTAAGCCCGTGTTCAAAAAAGAAACCCACAGTCACTCATAGAGACAGGGGTTTAATCAAAACAGCCAATGCATGGCATGGAAAAGCCATGGCTAAGTCTAAGAAAACAATGCCAGAGGATCAACCATAGAAGCATGAATAGTGGCACCCCCAAAAAGGAGAACACGCTATTGGAGCAAACAGTCAACACTTGTAAAATTCCCATACATAGCAGTTGAAAGGTCGAAGGTTCCAAAATGAAGGAATGGGCAGTGGTACAAAAAACTTGTAATGGAGAAAAAGCACAGGGGAACACATGAAGAGCAGGAGGAGAAAATTGAGAAGTTTTATCCCACATTGAGTGCGTGATAAAGATGTAAGCACCCTAAATACTTTTGCCCACCAAATGATAGTTGTCTTAAGACAAGGTGCTTTTATAAGGCATGCAATGTGGAATATGGACCCGACTTGGATGCAGTCAAAGATGATATTTTGAATGCCCAAATGCATGCACAAGTTGATGAGGTCGGCAAATTGAAGATGTCAAAAAAACTCAAAAATTTGGCACCTTGCTACTTCGCTAGCCGAAAAATCTAGGATTTTCGGGTAGCGACATAATGAGTTGCCGAAAAAACTCAAAGATCTGGCAAAAGACAAATGAGTTTAGATGGAAGGAGATTGTGACATGTGTCCTAATCATGCAATTTTTGCTATCTCACCAAGCGGAGTTTCTCACCTGTTAACCATAGCGAGATAGCGACACTTAGGTTGCAATGATAGGTGGTGCTTAGGTGGTAGTGAATGGACACGTAAGTGGCAATGATGTGGCACCATGTAGGTGAGTATGTGGCATAGGTAGGCCAATCAGGAATTGCCATGTGGCAGCCCAAGTGGCACCCAGTGGGCCCATTGAGGAAGAGGATTTTAAATGAAATATTAATTTTTAATATTAAGGGCTCCTGTGCTTTTTTTTTATGCATAAGTGGGTATTTTCTAAAGTCAAACTTTAGAGAATTTTTAATTTTTTGCAACTTAAGTTGCAAACCTGAGTGTCATACCAGAGAGAGACCATTCTTTCAAACTGACTTTGGAGGGGTTTCTGTTAGGTGAATATAGCAATGTTATATACCATGGAAACTAGAACGAGCTGAATTTTCCATTTTTGAAGTCAGTTCATGCACAGGTCTTCACCGATTTAGCCTGTAAGCCAATTTGTGATTCTCAGGGCATTCTCAGTAGAATGACCAAAATTCATCACTGATCATCAGAATTGGTCATGATGTAGATATAAAGGCTTGGTGAAGTGTAAAAGTGAAGAAAATCAATTTTAATCAATTTTCTTGTATTCTTGAGGCCATTTCAACTAATTTTTACCTTTTACCTTAAGTTCACTTTTACTTCAAAATCAGTTATGATCTTTCATCATGACGTTTCTAAGATATTGGATACCTCTTAAAGAAAATTGAAAAAGGGATCTGATATTCAATTGAAGAGAGAAGGTAGAGAGAGTCTTTTGATAGCAAAGAGAGGGAATTTCATGTGGACAAATGTCAATTGCAGATTCAATCCAGGAATTTCTTCCTCTATATCTATCTTTTTCTTTCATATTGTAGAGGTTCTAGTTTTTGGGAAGAAAAATTTCATTGTTGTGAGACCATTGGTTCCAATATTTTGACATGTTTCCTTGACTATGACACCATTCTTTAGCATAATTCTCTCATGTGAACAACAGTAGTGCAGATAATACAACAAGTTCTCATATGTTAGGTGTTTTCATGTTATAATTTTGTGCATCTAAATGTATAGTTTCAAGGAAATCAATACACATGAGCAATAATTTCACTAGTTTCATTCTGGTTCTTGTCTCCTATCTCAGCAATCTATAAGTCTTATGTGGTCTTGGAACAAAGATCTGAGATCCATTTGCATCCCCTTCAGGTTTTATGTTTGATGTATTTTATTGTTGGACCAAAGGGCCAAGTAAATGTTTGATATGTTTAACAAGGTCACTAGTTACTTGAGAAGGATATTTTGTGAGAATGAGATATAAATGAACACTGATGTCTTAATCACAAGGTGATTAGATAGATCTGATGTCTGGGTATATGAAATATGTCCTGATGTCACAGATGTATGTTTTCAATTCATGGAATCACCCAATGGATTAGGCATTGATCAGTCATAGGATCAGTTGTTATACTTTTGCATATTTGAGATTGTGTTGAATCAAAATCATTAATCAAATGTTTCCCCTTTCATGTTGAAAGTTATTCAAAGCTTAACCCTCACTTAGCTTACCAGTTTCATGAGTCAGGTCATTAGCTATTTCATGCTTATGAAATATTGGTTAAGTATAGAAGATTTAGGGATTGGCATCTGTTATTTTGGATTATGATTATGCTCATCGCACTAGTCACATAATTGGATCCTAAAAGGTTCACCTACCTAGGTTTTGCAGAACCTAAAGTGTAGAAGGAGTGTAGCCTTATAGTTGACCCAGGTTCTTGGTAAATTGTATCCATTATTGGAGATAGCTTCCCATAGATGCAATTTTTCCTTGCATACTTGGTTATTCAAATTCTATTAAATTAGGATCCAACACTACCTTCCTTTATTATGATATCTACCCAGTTCCTCACGACATCGACTAACAACTTTCCCTTCTGCATTTGCTTCATCAATTGCTAATCCCTTGCTGAATTGGGATCAAATGGCTATGGAACCTAAACAATTGTAAAAACTCCAAGATTCATTAAGGAATCAATGTATGAACCATTGTTGTTATCATGCCCTTCAATTCTTTATTTTCTCTACTGTCCTTTTCAAATTGCATAAGCATATGATCAGCGAAGATTTTGAAGAAATGGTTGCCAGTGCTTCTATTAATATTTCCCAGTTCAACCAAGGTTACTTTAAACCCTTCATCATCAATATCCCCAAACTCCTTCTACTTTTAGGTAGCTATTTCAACAGTGATTTTTCTTGTTGCCAAGTCGTTAGTGAGGTGAGCATCTATTTTTCAGTTTCATTGCCTTCAAACCTCTAGCTACATATTTGGTGATGATTTCTTTCGCTGGTTTAGACACTAGTTGTGAATTTCTCTTCTTGCTGATTGTGTTTGTTAGCCAAGAAGGAATAGCAGGGCTCACAGACATGACCTGGGCATCCTTGGTAGGAGTAAGAAACCTAGGTTAGTCTACATTGGGAACTTTAATGAATTTAGCATTACCATTTGCATTGTCAGAGAAATTAAGGCCATCACCTAAATCTTGCCCCTAAGAAGACATTCTCTCTTTCTAAACTTTATGTTGCTTCAAGGCTTTTGACTTGGATTGAGACCTTGTTCTTGGAGCCATAGTTTGCAAGTGAGGAGATGAATTATTTTTTTTATCTTGACCCAATATATTTCCTGCAACAGGAGAAAGTGGGATGTCAGATGGAAGTGTTTTAGGGAAAGAAATCACCTCCGCAGAAGGTCCATTGTTGGTTTTTGTGTTCTTTCTCTATAACCAATCATCTGTGAGTGTCAGTATGAGCCTAGCCCTTAAATTGATATCATCCTCTTCATCCTTACTCTAGTCAACTACTAGGGACCTTAGTTCACTAGATTCCTCTCAACTAGGTTCAACTATATCTGAGTCGTCATCAACTACTCTCTCTGTTTTGAAATTCAACTTGAAAGAGTCAATTTTTTTCAAGGTTAGTCTTGAATGATCCCTTCTCAAAACTTCTCCTTCATCCCTACAATCTAGCCAAAGGTCTTCCAACCATGGAGTGGCTGATGGGTTGACTTCAAGGCCAAGGATTTGGGTTGCATACCCTTTAGTATCAAAGTTCCTCCTACTATGATAAAAGCCAAGGTTGAATCCAAGTAAATTACTTCCAATAATGGAAGTGTTATACATGTTATTGCAAATCAATGAACCCAACTTAATAGGGAAGGTTGTTTCCCAATCTTCTTGTGGTAGATTATCTTTTACAATAGAGAAGTGTTGTCTACATATTTTGGGCAAAAAAGAAATAATCTAAGGCATACCAAGGCAACTTTGTAGGTTCATCTTCAAACCTACCAATTCTCAAATACGTGATCCTAGGGAACTGAATAAAGTAGCTTCCGAATTGCTAAATCAACCTTTGAGCCTCAAGGGATAGTCTAGGCATGAGCACTTCCTTTAGAGACATATAAACCTTTTCCATTAGTAAGTCATGAACCTTCCTAAAATCCTCTGAGACCTTATCCTTTTGTAGCAGAGGACAATACTAAAAAACTATCATTTTCGCACTGCATACTCTATGAGGAAGAGGGGTAAGATCACAGGTACATGCAATATAGTAAGTTAAATAATAGGCCATATAAAATTCCTCTCAGAATTCCTTAGCATGTATGAGTTGAGTCCTCATTGAACTAGCAATTATCTCTGCCCAATCCATCCATTTCTCACCTTTCAAAATGATTTCTACATACCTATACATCCATTCTTCAAAAGGAAGTACATCAATTGAACCATTTACTCTATGCAATAACACCACTAGGTCATGAATATGGGGCTTTAGATGATCCTTAGTGATGACCTTGGGTAGCTTGGAACCTCTTTCATACATGGCTTCGATCCATTTCCTAGCCATGGTATTGCGGAATTGAGTTGGGGTTTCTTGGTACTCAGCTTTAGCTTGAACAGGGGAGAATACAATGAAGGTATTCTCTAGTAAATGCAACACAGAGGTGATTGTGTCTCTTGAAATTGTGACTATCACATTACCATTTTTTATTATAATACTCTTCCTTTTAACATCATAGTGATCGACATAGATTTGTAAGAGTTCAGGACTCACAAACGCTGAGGGGAAAGTGGCAGCCTCAATCAACCCACTAGTTAAGACTTACATACATCCATTCACTTCATTAGCATATTATTCACTTCATTAGCATATTCAATAAAAATTTCCTGTAAATTCTCCAACTTCACCTCATGCAAATTCGTATCACAGATGACTGGTTTTCTACATTCTAGGCTTGAGACATTATCGAAGAAATGAAAAACTGACATCATTCTCAACTAGACAACAAGGCTTCCAACAAATAAAGCTTGGAAAATATAGAGATTTGCAGAACAAAACAAGGATTGCTAAATTCTCACCTGTATTTTGCTGAGAAATCAACAATTTTCTCTATCTCCCTTAACAGCTCCTTCTCCACATTTCAATTCTTTGCATGATAATTAAAAAGGAAACTGAATGAGTTTTCTTAAAAGAAAGTGCTTACGTGCAGAAGTACAAGATGATTATTAGGCATTTATGACACATCACCTCTTGCTAACCTTCACATGTTTGAAAGCTATGTTGCATGAATTTCTACTTAATGATTTCTTTTCCAGATGTATTGATAATGATTAACTTAATGCGACATACAATCACTTTATCGGCTAAAGATTTCCCACTTTCTCAATAATGATGACCTCCCTTCTTGGAAATTGAAATGTCCTTTTTTATCATTATCTTCTAACAAGATCATTAACTATCTCACAAGATGATGGTGCATCGTACTTCAAGATTTAAAATGGCCAAATACCTCCGCCATTGAACCACTTTGAACTACTTCAAACCAAGGTTCAAAGTTATTCAAAGTGGTTCAAAAGAAAGCTCCATTGGGAAGATTCACATTATCTACCAAAAGATCATTAGTAAAAACCTTTGGTTGAACTGCTTTGAACTACTTTGAACTGAGGTTCGAAGTGGTTCAAAGTGGTTCAAGGGAAGGGACCATGACTATGGGCACTAATTACTTTAACCATTCACTTTGGGAGATGGTGAATACATGGGCAACAAGTAAAGGACTTCAATAACTAAAATGGGAAAACATATGAAGGAAAAACCTTTGGAAAATGGTGACTCTATATGTAACTAGCAGGGGCTCTGACTGGGGACTATGTATGTGGAATACACAAAGAACTCAAAAAACAAAAAAACCACAAAAGACCTAAACTAACACAAAGGAAATGATAGGAAAAGGAAACACAACACAAAAAAAAAGGCTATGTACAAACAGGGGACTTCTAAACTTAGAACTTGATCAACTTCAAGTCCTGCCCATTATAAGTAAAGGGCAGAACCATTCCATCTGGCTACTTCAAATGAAAGGTGTTTGGACCAACAACCTCTAAAATAATGAATGGGCCTTTCCAGAGAGACTGAAATTTTTTGTGTTTACCCTTCAGTTCCCTCCTCTTATCCTAGAGAAGTACTTCATCATTTTTGAGGAAACTGTGTGGCCTGGCTCTCTTATCAAAAATTTGTTTCACCCTCATTTGATGCTCAGTAATATGATCAACTAGCTTGTTCCTTTCATCTTCTAGCTTATGAAGGTACATCATTCTCTTCTCCAATGAATCCTTAAAGAATTGATCCTCAATAACAAATTGCAGTTTTGCAACAGATAACTCCAGAGGCAATGATACTTGGGCTCCAATTCCATATACCAATTCAAATGGAGCCATACCAATAGCTCTTTTAGGTGTAATTTGATCTACCCACAATGTTTCATAAAGCTTTTTATGCCAGTCCCAAGAATTATCACACACCAGCTTTTTAAGTATGGCCACCAAGTTTTTATTGTTGGACTCATCCTGCCCATTCCCTTGTAGAAAATAATCTGATGAATGGGCTAGCGATATGCCATGCTCATAACAAAATAGAGAAATTTCCTTAGATGAAAAGTAAGTGGAATTGTCTGAAACTATCTTTTGAGGTACCCCAAATCTAACAAAAATATGCTCCATCAGGAAATGATATACCACCCAAGAGTAAGCCTTTTTGGTTAGAACTGCCTCCACGCATTTAATGAAATAATCTATTGCTATTAATATGTATGTATGTCCAGCACTAGATGGAGGACTTATGGGTCCAATGAAATCAATACCCCATTGTTAAAATGGCTCATCAATAACAACAGGCCTGAGAGGTAGCGCTACTAATTGAGGATGTCCAGTAAAAAGTTGGCATTTCTCATAGTTCTTCACATATTTATAAGCATCTTTAAACATGCCTGGCTAATAGAAGCAATTCCAATTTTAAAGGCAATAACTGTGGATGATAAATTCCCTCCACAAGCCTCCGAATGATATGCTTTTAACAATTGTTCTTTTTGATTTGTGTCTACACATCTTTAAAAGGTTCCATCAATTCCTCTCTTATATAGAACACCATTTGAAATTACATATTTTGTAGCTTTTAATCTAAGGTTTCACCTTTCCTTATGGCTCATGTTTGATGGACACTCAACATATGTCAGAAAATATGCAATATCTAAGAACCAAGGGTTTGTAAGGCTGACCAATAGGACAACAGGGGTTTCATCAGTTTCATCAAGGGGTGCATCTTTGCTCTTAGCCATCATCTTGCACAAACCACATCCTCTAACCAAAGAAGTAGGTTTAATAGTCAAGTCATACTCTTGAACTTTAGTCACCCACACTGCTCTTTTATTTATTCCTACTTCTTGTTGAGTTAAAATACTCTTGACTACTGTTTCAAGCACATACACAATAGAATTGGAATGCAGTATATAATATATGAATTGTTTCAATGCCTTTACTACAAAAAATGCATGCTTTTCTGTCGAAGTATAATTAAACTCATGTTTCTTTAATGGAATTCTTATAAAGGCAATTGGAGCCTCATTACCTTCATCATCCTACTGAGTTAAAATACCAGAAAGAGAATGTTCGGAAGAATAGCAATAGATGATGAAATCCTTTTCAAAATTTGGGCTTACCAACATTGGGGCATTGGCAATGGCTGTTTTAATATCTTTGAAACCCTTTTTACCTTCTTCTTGCCACCTAAAAGGATGTTTTTCGCTCATCATATCTAGCATGTATCTCACCTTCTCAGAGAATTTAGGGACAAAGCTCTTCAGGAAATTGATTTGACCAAAGAAGGATTTCAAATCACTTCTATTGGTAGGTAGAGTCAACTTCTATATCGCCTTCACCCTCTCTAGATAGATCTTTATACCATCTTTAGAGATGATGTGCCCAAGCAATCTCCCCTTTTCCACAAAGAATACATACTTTTTAGGGTTCAAGGATATTTTGGGTTGTCTGCATCTACTTAGTACCTTTTCCAAGTCCCTCAAGTGATGGTTTCTTCTTTTAGAATAGGCAGTCAAATCATCAAGGTATATCACAATTATCCTATCTTGTAGATCCTTAAAAGATGAGTTCATAGCCCATTGAAAGGTCACTCTAGCATTAATCAAACCAAACGAAATTGAGTTATAAGTGAAGGTGCCCCAAGGAGTGATAAAGGCAATTTTGTGCTGATCTTCTAGGGTGACATTGATCTAATTGTATCCTAAATAACCATCAAGCATAGACATTACTTCAGATCTAGATACTAACTACAAGATGTGATCCATAGTGAGAAGTGCATAGTTATCTTTAAAACTTGCTTGCTTCAAGTTCATGAAATCAGTGCAAATCCTTATTTCCCCATTCTTCTTCCTCACAGGAACAATGTTGGCTACCCACATTGAATGATGTATGGGATATATTATATGAGCTTTCAACATCTTTTCCACTTCTCTGAAAATAGCCTTAGAAACCTTAGGATTGTAATTCTTGAGTTTTTGTCTAAAAGGAGTTGCCTCTGGTTTTAGTGGAATGTGATGTAAAAATTTTCCATTCCTAAAATTCTACAAATCCTTGTAACCCTAGGCAAAGATGTCTTGATATTGAATGAAAAGTTTCAACAATCTTTCCCTTTCTCTTGCAGAACAGGTATTTCCTATAGAAATCAATTTAGGATTTTTCTCGGTTCCAATATTGATCTTGTCATGTTTTTTTATCTTTTCTTTAGAATCAACATCTCTCTTCAAAGCACTATCATCTTTTCTACCAAACAAATACTCCATAGAAACCAACCCTTTAGGAATCTGATTTCCTTTGAATTAAATAATCTCTCCAGATTCAGTTGAATCCTCTCCAATTGATTTACCATCATGTCTAGACCCTTCATTCAAAGAAGGTTTCAACAAAGTTTTTGGCACATTCCATGAATTCTTTCAATTGTGCATCATCATTAAAGACCTGCCAATGATTAACATGGTCCAGAACCCTGGATCTATAGATCATCTCAATCCTATAAATATCATTATTGAATTTTGGATGAGGTAATAATAATGATGCTGAAATAGCTAAAGAATCAGCCTTGGTATTTTGGGAGCAAGGAATGAATTTAATAGAAAATGCTTCAAATGACTCGATTTCATCCCAAACTAAATTTCTATAATGTTTCAGTCTATCATTTTTAACTAAAAAAAAATTCTTACCTATTTTACAATAAGCTCAGCATCGCCACTTACTCACAACTATTTCACTCCCTTTTCCTTAGCTTCCTGCAGTCCCAAAAGCAATACTTCATACTCGACAGTATTATTTGTATTATGGAAATCCAATTTGTAAGAGAAAGGGAAAACTTCTCCTGAGGGTGAAATAAGAACAACACCAGTGCTTGAACCTGAATTTGAACAACTTCCATCAAATTCAAGAGTCCAGAGGGCTTCTTCATAGCTTATTACTTCATCCTTTTTACATTGTTCTTCCAGTAATATTACATAATTCCCAAATTGACATTTATTAAATAATATTTGTGCTTTGGTGTTATCTAAAGGTACCACTGTATACTTGTTCTTTGGTTCAGGTTCTAACTTTACTAGCTTCTTCCCCACTGAGATGTATGCTTCAAACTAGTCCAATTTGATCTCTCTGCCCATATCTCTACAAAAATTCTTGCTGAGTAACATTCCGTAACTAGCTGGTATATCAGCCACAAGAATTGTGAGCCTCACTCTCTTATTAGGGAAATCATAGAGGATAGCCTATACATCCTTTACTTGATCGACTAAAGGTACTTGTTTTCCATCCATAGAATAACAACACCCAAAATTTTTGGTAAGCTCTAGGCCAAGAGCTTGTGCAACGACCTTAGGCATGATGTTATCTGATGCCTCGAAATCAATAATGCAATTACTAAGTTTTTGACCATTTAGCAATAGTGAAATATAGAATGGATTAGGCTTCTTCTCTTCTGCCTTTTTTTCAATAGAATTAGCAACTACTTTGCCATTAGGAACATCTACTCTACTTCTTTCAGAAATAAAAATAGGTTCATCCTGAACTTTAGAACTGTCAGATGCATCACTCACAAATTGTGCATTATTATTAGAACTTCCTTTTACATATTGAACTAGTTTATCCAATTCTTTAGGATTAAGCCTTAGGTACTCAGCTAGAGAAATAGATATGGAAGAGGATTTGCAAATTTCAACAATATCAAAAGCTGAAGTACTGACCATTGTTTCTATTTTGGACAAGATCCTTGGTTCACTAGCTTTTGTTGAATTAGTATGCATATGTTCTTTACCTTTGGAAGTTGGCACATTTGAACTTGTTCCCAGATAAGGTTTTTGATTTCTCTGTCCTCTAGTCATCACCGTACAAGTACAATCTTGGAGAGTTGTGAATACAGTACCTCCTCTTTCTAAATTAGATTCATATTCAAGGAAATAAGCACCCAAATTTTTATTTTCCATATTTTGACCTTCAGGTGTTTTCTCTACTATAAGGGCATTCTTTACTAATTGAATACAATTTACCTATTTAGGATAATCTCGTTCGTCATGATCAGAAGTCAAATGGAATGAGCACATTGCCTCCTTGGGAGCTTCTTCAATTTGCAACCTTGTTGGTAGAGGAGTCAATGTGGGGTCCTTAACAATGTTTTGGGATTGTTTCCATCTATGAATAACTTGGTAAGGAGTTTGGTAAGAGCCATGGATTTTGTTTTGTTTCCTTTTCATCATTTCTACATCGTTCATTAGTTTTTTTTTAAATAGGATAAGTAGAATTTGAAGAGGAAGGTGTTCCCAGAGTTTGAACCTCTCACTTCCATTTACTTGCATTAATAAATGCATCCTCTAACTGAATACCCAGTCTCTGGGCAGTAGCCAAATCAGCGCATGCATCTTTTATAAGATGAAAACCTATGTTTGGATGAATGGCATTAATGAAAAATGACTTCTAGTTCTCTGCATTAGGCTTGGATGCAATAGGGATTCTTTGAATGAGCCTATTAAATTTAGCTACAAACTACCTCATAGGTTCATGCATCTCTTTCTTCATCTGACTAAGTTGGAAAAATAGAGAACTTTCATTTTTAGGAGTCTTGAATCTATCTTCAAAAGCATTTTTCATATCATTCCAACTGGTGATAGAATGATGAGGTAAATGATTAAACCAATCTGCAGCAGCATTAGTTAATGTCTACATAAATAATCTTACATCAACTTCTTGTGTGGGAACACTTATTACAGCATAGGCTAAATGAAAGGCATTTAAGTGTTCCTCCATTGAGACCTTGCCATCCCTGCTAAATTTGGGTAAAATTTTAGTGGCTCCTTTGGGTAATGGCATAGGATTTACACCTAAGTTCAGTGGCCCTATGTTTTGTCCCCATGGTTGGTTTATGGCTATGTTTGGTGGTATAACTTGCAGAGGTTGGATGTTTATAACAGCAGGGATAAGAGTATTCAAAGGGAGCAAAGATTGCACTAAATGTTAAAAAGGAGATTGTTTAAGTGGTGAACTGGGTCTACTTTTGGATTTAATACTCTTTTTCTTAGGATTGTTGAAATCTAGCAAGAACTTTAAATTTTTCAATGACTCAAAGTTTTCATCAAAAATCCTTTTCTCTCTTTCCCCTCTTGTGTATCTACGGGTAGCCAGCTCTAATTTTGATTACAAGTTCAAGGTCTTGCGGGAGCCTGAGCAAGTCTATTTACAACTGCTTCTTCTTGAATTTTTGGTATCCCTCTGAACAATTCTGCCCTTTCTTCTTCTATTTCTAAAACAATTAACACTTGTTGATATTTTTGATTACTTCTACACAATGCCCAAGCAGTTGATAATAGGTGTGAGATTATGTCTTCTTGAGTATCTTCAAATCCAAGGTTAGCTTGTAGTACAAGGAAGACCTCATTATGTGGAATAAACATTTTTATACATTGCATTTCCAAAACCTAAGCTCTTTTTAAAAGGGACTCTCCCTAGTAGACTCGCCAAAAAATTTTTGGTGAACAGATTGTCCTTTCAACTAATTTACAAAGTTTCCTCTATGCCCAAAATGATGAAAGTACAAGAAATACTCACAATAATTGAGAAAGTCTCATTTTATTTAACTCTCTCTCTGAATTTCTAAAGGTAAAACTCCCTTATGTGATTTGCAATGAATTTAAAATTATCTTTACACTTTTACCTGAAAGTGCATAAGGATCTCTTGACTACTCTTAGGCAATGAGGTGAATATCAATACAACTTTCTCAAATAAACATTCATTCAAATCTACTCATATAGAAAAATCATTTCAAAGAACAAATTATACCACAAACTGACATAAATCATTTGTTCATTAGAACTGAAACAAACTTACAAAGTGAACAGCAACCAAGATCCTAAATCATCAAATCAACATTCACAAAGTAACGATGATTGAACACTCTGAACACCAAGTTCCAAAGTAAAATCTGAGATGATTTATATATGTAAACTAAAAATTTCCATGCACAAATTCATTTGAAAGCCAAAAATCCATATATCATCCTTGATTACTGTTTTAAAGTAATCTATTCTAGCCCAGTTTTCTACTACTATATATCTTCTAGCTGTCTATGCTAACCTTAAACCAATTCAATGCCCTAGCATTTATAGTTTTTCCAAATCTGAAAGTCCTCCATCGAAACCTAGCTATTTTGGATGATACAAGAAACAATTATAAAATGAAAAATCAATTATCTAAAAGAAGCACCAAAAAGTAACTAAAGCAACGGTTCAATTTCAAGCATCTTTGCCAGTTTTCTCCTCCTCACCAACGATCTGACGGACCAACTTCTAGCTTTGGAAGGTGCTCATAAACTCTTCTATTGCTTGGGAGTGAGGGTTCTTCAAGCTTAGAAACTAAGCCCTACATGCATCTTTCTGCCACCTATATTCCTTTACTTTCAAACTTTGATGTGGCATTAAGTTCTTGTTTAGACACAACATTGGTTTAACACATGCCAACGCAGAGAAGTCATCAGCATTTGGTAATTCACTATCCCTGATTCATTCCATAGCTTTGTTGAAGCTCTTGATCAGCATCTCGACATCCATGTTCCCTTCATCAAACAACAGGATCCCTGCGGGGTTTACAATCTTCATATCCTTTAAGAGCTCCTCATGCATCTCTGTGATCTTACTTTCAATACCTTACACTTCTTTGATGGTCTCCTTGTAGATTGCTTCTTTCCAACCCGTATTGTTCTTCAAAATAAATAACATACAAGGATCCACATTTTTCATTGGATTCTCATTTAAGAACTTGAGGACCTTGAACCGTTCAACCTCTGTCACCTAACAAATAATTGCTTGACAATGACCTAATTATGTTTCCCAAACTAGAACCAAGGTCTGAATTTCTCCCAGCAATGCCTCTCCCTTAGTTTAAACACTAGTAAACTCATAGATGAGCTTACTACTTTCCTTTATTATGATATCTACCCAGTTCCTCACGATCAACTAACAAATTTCCCTTCTACATTTGCTTCATCAATTACTGACTACCTACTAAATTGGGATCAAATGGTTGCAAAACCTAAACAATTGGCAAAGCTCCAATATTCATTAAGGACTCAATGTATGTAGCCATTTTTTTTATCATGCCCTTCAATTCTTTCTTTTCTTTGTTGTTCTTTTAAGATTGCGTAAGCATATGATCAACGGAGAATTTGAAGAAATGGTTGCCAGTGCTTCTATTGATAGTTCCTAGTTCAATCGAGGTTACTTTAAACCCTTCATTTTCAATATCCCTAGACTCATTCTTATACTTGTAGGTAGCTATTTGGATAGTGATTTTTCTTGTTGTCGGGTCCTTAGTGAGGTGAGTGTATGTTTTCAGCTTCTTTTCCTTCGAACCTCTAGCTGCATATTTGGTGATGATGTCTTTCACTGGTGTAGACAATAGTTGCAAATTTCTCTTCTTGCTAATTGTGTTTGTTAGCCAAGAAGGAACACCAGGGCTCATAGACATGACTTGAGCATCCCTGGTAGGAGTAAGAAACCTAGGTTGGTCTACCTTGGGAATTTTAATGAATTAAACATTACCATCCATACTGTCATAGAAATTGAGGCCATCACCCGAATCTTGCCCCTGAGAAGACATTCTCTCTTTTTGAACTTTATGTTGCTTTAAGGCTTCTAACTTGGATTGAGACCTTGTTCTTAGAGCCATAGTTTGTAATTGAAGAGACAGCTTCTTCTATTTATCTTGACCCCATATATTACCTACAACAGAAGAAAGTGTGACATCAGATGGAAGTGATTCAAGGAAAGAAATCACCTCTACAGAAGGTTCATTGATGGTTTTTGTGTTATTTCTTTGTAACCAGTCATCTGTGAGTGTCAGTATGAGCCTAGCCCTTAAATTGATATCATCCTCTTCATCCTTACTCTAGTCAACTACTAGGGACCTCGGCTCACTAGATTCCTCCCAACCAGGTTCAACTATATCTGCACCATCATCAACTACTCCCTCTATTTTGAACTTCAACTTGAAAGAGTCAATTTGTTGCAAGGTTAGTCTTGAATGATCCCTTCTCAGAACTTCTCCTTAATCCTTTCAATCCAGCCAAAGGTCTTCCAACCGTGGAGTGGCTGATGGGTTGACTTCAAGGCCAAGGATTTGGGTTGCATACCCTTTACTGTCAAAGTTCCTCCTGCTATGATAAAAGCCAAGGTTGAACCCAAGTAAATTTCTTCTGATAATGAAAGTTTTATCCATGTTATTGCAAATCAATGAACCCAACTTAATAGGGAAGGTTGTTTCCCAATCTTCTTGCGGTAGATTATCTTTTACAACAGAGAAGAGTTGTCTGCATATTTTGGCCAAAATAAAACAATCTAAGGCATACCGAGGCAACTTCATAGGTTCATCTTCAAACCCACCAATTCTCAAATACGTGAACCTAGGGAACTAAATAAAGTAGCTTCTGAATTGTTGAATCAACCTTTGAGCCTCAAGGGATAGTCTAGGCATGGGCACTTCCTTAAGAGACATATAAACCTTTTCCATTAATAAGTCATGAAACTTTCTTAAATCCTCTAAGACCTTATCCTTTTGTAGTAGGGGACAATACTAAAAAATTGTCATTTCTGCACTCCATACTCCATGAGGAAGAGGGGTAAGATCATAGGTACAGGCAATACAGTAAGTTAAATAAGAGGCCATACAAAAATCCTCTTAGAATTCCTTAGCACATCTAAGTTGAGTCCTCATTGAACTAGACATTATCTCGACCCAATCCATCCATTGCTCACCTTTCAAAATGATTTCTACATACCTATACATACATTCTTCAAAAAGAAGTACATCAGTTGAACCCTTTACTCTATGTAATAACACCACTAGGTCATGAATATGTGGCTTTAGATGATCCTTAGTGATGACCTTGGGTAGCCTGGAACCTCTATCATACATGGTTTTAGTCCATTTCCTAGCCATGGTATTGTGGAATTGATTTGGGGTTTATTAATACTCAACCTGAGCTTGAATAGGGGAGAATGCAGCGAAGGCATTCTCTGGTAAATGTAACACAAAGATGATTGTGTCTCTTGAGATTGTGAGTATTACGTTACCATTTTTTCTTATAATACTCTTCCTTTTAACATCATAGTGATATTTGACATAGGTTTGTAAGAGTTCAAGACTCACAAAGGCTAAGGGGAAAGCGACAGCCTCAATCAACCCACTAGTTAAGACTTCCATACATCCATTCACTTCATTAGCATATTCAATAAAATTTTCCTATAAATTCTCCAACTTCACCCCATGCAAATTTGTAACACAGATGACTGGTTTTCTACATTCTAGGCCTGAGACGTTATCGAAGAAATGCAAAACTAACCTCATTCTCAACCAAAAACAAGGCTTCCAACAGATAAGGCTTGGAAAATACAGGGATTTGTAGAATAAAACAAGGATTGCTAAATTCTCACCTATATTTCATTGAGAAATCAACAATTTTCTCTATCTCCCTTAAATGCTCCTTCTTTGCACGTTCAATTCTTTGCATGATAATTAAAAAGGAAACTGAACGAGTTTTCTTAAAAGAAAGTGCTTACATGTGGAAGTATAGGATGATTATTAGGCATTTATGACACATCACCTCTTCTTAAACTTCACATGGTCGAAAGCCATGTTGCATGAATTTCTATTTAATGATTTCCTTTTTGGATGTATCGATAATGATTAACTTAATGCGACATACAATCACTTTATTGGCTAAAGATTTCCCACTTTCTCAATAATGATGACTTCCCTTCTTGGAAATAGAAATGTCCTTTTTTATCATTATCTTCTAACAAGATCATTAATTTTCTCGCGAGATGACAGCACGCCATACTTAAGGATTTGAAATGGCCAAATACCTTTGTCATTGAACCACTTTGAACTACTTCAAACCAAGGTTCAAAGTGATTCAAAGTGATTCAAAAGAAAGCTCCATCGGGAAGATTCACATTATCTACCAAAATATCGTTAGTAAAAACCTTCAAGGGAAGGGACTGTGACTGCAGGCACTAGTTACTTCAACCATTCACTTTGGGAGATAGTGAATACATGGGCAACAAGTAAAGGACTTCAATAACTGAAATTGGCAAACATTTGAAGGAAAAACCTTTGGAAAATGGTGACTCTATATGAAACTAACAAAATCAATGACAATATAAAAAATTTTCCAATTTTAGTTTCCAACAATCTCCCTCTTTGGCATTGATGGAAAAACCTCGTGTTGACATGCAATCCAAAACTAAACTTGTATAGAATCTAGTAAACTCTCTCTATGTACAGTATCAGATCTTCATTAATATCCTTAGTTTCTTTTTTATTCTCATCCATGTAACACCTTTAGTTCTATGAACTCCATCTTGCTTAATCAAACTTCTTTCATGTTCTCCCTCTTTATATCAATATCTTCATCTTTCATTTTCTCTAATTGTCTTATGGTAACTTTTTTCATCAATATCTCCTTCTTTAACAACAATTCCAAAGAAAAAATTTATTTCACTCATGCATCTATTCCATTTATATATCTTCATGTCATTTCATCCTCTTTCATGTGTATATGACTGATACAGCATTCTATTCTTCTTCCTCATCACTACCTTAGGAAACTCCTAAAGTGGGATCGTCTACATCAATTTAAAACATATTTTGATCAACAAATTTAATGCAAAGTACCATTTTGACTTAAGTAACATTATCTAGGGGAATCACTCTAGTTTACTTCTTAGATATTCATGAGCATCTTTAGGTAAAGCTTTAGTAAAAATATCAGCTATTTGCTCCTAGTATTCACATACTCCAATTTCACTCCTTTGTCTTGAACTAGCTCTCTCAAGTAATGATACTTGATAGAAATATGCTTAGTCTTTGTGTGCATCATAGGATTCTTTGATATGTTTATAGCACTAGTGTTATCACAATATATAACAACTAGATCAATAATCTCTTCCTTCATACCTTTCAATAATTGCTTGATCCAGATGATATTTGGACAATTTATGATTGCTACCACATATTCAACTTCAGTTGTTGATTGAAAAATACAATTTTTCTTCTTTCTTGTCCATGAGACTAGTCTCTTTCCTAAAAATAAAGCTCCATCACTTGTACTTTTTCTATCATCAACATTTCCTGCCCAATCTAAGTCAGTGAACACTGTCAATTCAAACTTTTCATTCTTCTTGTAATACAATCCATAGTCTTTTGTTCATTTCAGATATCTCGGTATCCTTTTCAATATCGTCATGTGATTCTCCTTAGGACTTACAAAAAAACTTGCTACTATCCAACTGCTAATGCAATATCAGGTCTACTGTGAACAACATTTTTTATTTTTCCAATCATTGATTTGTATAATGTCTGGTTTACATCAGTAGAATCATCATTCTTAGATGAATTATGTCTAGTGTCCATAGGTGTACTAACTATTCTTGAATTTTCCATTCCAAATTTTTTTGATATCTCCTTGATGTATTTAGAGTTATTAATGAAGATGCATTGCTTCATTTGATATACTTGTAATTCAACAAAGAATTTGATCTCACCACATTGACATTTCAAATTCCTTCTTCATTTCATTAGAAAATAATTTTCATAATGCTTCTTTGCCTCCAAATATGATATCATCAAAAAGAAAAAATCAGACAAAAATACCTCATTGTTCTTGTTAGACTTCAAGTATAGAATATTTTTATAATTAGTTCTTGCAACACCAATCTTCACCAATAATTGTGTACTCTTACATACCATGCTCTAAGGTCTTGCTTCAAACCATATATAGCCTTGTATAGCTTGCACGCCATATTATTCTTGTTGGGGTCAAAAAATCCTTCAGGTTGCTCTACGTACACTTCTTCTTCAAGTATTCCATTCACAAATGCAGATTTGACATCTATTTGGTATACCTTAAATCCTTTATAAAAAGAGTATGCAAGTAGTGTTCTAACTCCTTCTAGTCTTTCTATAGGGGAAAATGTTTCCCCATAGTCAATTCCTTTTTCTTGTGCATATCCTTTACATACCAATCTAGCCTTGTTCCTTGTGACTTCACCTTTTTCATTCAGATTTTTACTAAATACCCACTTTGTTCTCATAACATTTTTGTCTTTAGGTCTAGGTACCAGTTTCCATGTTTTATTCTTTTCTATTTGCTCAATTTCTTCATTCATTTTTTATAGATTTAGGCTCAAACTAAGTAAGCATGTCTCACTTCTGAGTCTCTTTCCTTTCATAACACCGGATTCTTTATCTCCAATAATTTTCTTAGGTGCATGATATCTTCTCACATATTTTGCTAGTACATGTTATTTTCTTCTTTGGTCTTCTATAGATTCATATTGAAAAATGATTTAAAGTTTATTTCTCTCTCTTGGTTAGGTAATTGTTCATGTTCTACTTGATCAACATTGTCTTCCTAATGTTTAGCTCCCTTTGTTGGTAACTCAACAGCATTTTGATGGTTCTCAATACCTACAATCTACTACTCAGCAACTACTTGTTGCAACTCAGCATTCCCTTTATGTTGTTGTCTTACAGCCTTGTTTTCTTGTTCAAGTGGGGTGCATGGAGCACTTTCATTCACATTTATGAATGTATTGTAGTCTTCAAGTTCTATCTTGCATTCAACTTCATTAGTTTCTACATATTCATCAACTTTCACATTTTTTCTTTCAACAACTTTGTTAGTGTTAGAGTTCAAACACTTCTAAGCTTTTCTCTTAGTAGAATAACCTAGGAATATGCATTCATCACTTTTAGCTTCAAGTTTTCCATTTCTATTATCCTTAAGTATGTAACATTTTCTTCCAAAAACTTTAAAATACTTTACATTAGGTGCATATCCATACCATAATTTAAAAGGTGTAGCATTTGTACCTTTCTTGACTTGCACTCTGTTCAAGGAATAAACTGATGTACTTATAGCTTCCCTCCAATATTTATGTTAAATGGTCTTCTCCATCATCAGTTTTCTAGCACAATCCATGATTGATATATTTCTCCTTTCAACTATTCAATTTTGAGGAGGGCTCCTAAGTGCTGACATTTGTCTTTTGATTCCTCTATCATTGTAGAATATGTTAAATTCATCGATAATGAATTCTCCACCTCTATCAGATCTCAAGAATTTCATATTCTTTCTTGTCTCATTTTCAACTCTGGCCAAATACCACTTAAATAACTAAAAGTCATCATATTTTTCTTTCAGAAACATCATAGTCATTATTCTAGAATAATCATCAAGAAATAGAATGAAATATTTGTCTCTGCAATAGCTTTGAACACCAACTGGTCCATATAGGTCAGTATGAACCAATTCCTAAATTTCATCAAATAAGTATGTCTTGCACTTGAAACTACACTTTGACATCATTTTTCCCAATTGACATTATTTACACATAGCATTATCAGTTTTCATTAGTTTTGGCAAACCTCTTACTCTTTTCATCTTACTAATTCTAACCAAATTGTCAAATTTTATATGACATAACCTCTTGTGTCATAACCGAATATCTTCATATTGTACAAACAAACATATCTCATTAGATAAATCTAGATAGAATAGGTTACCTTTTGTTTGACCACTACTTCCAATCAATTCATCATCAACATCAAATATTTTGGCCTTTCTATGATGGAACTCAACTTTGTATCCTAATTTTTTCAACTGTAAAACACTCAACAAATTATAGTTAAGACCTTCAACCCAATAAAAAATGTCACATTTGATCTTGTTAATCACATTTACTACCCTTGTATGGTCCAATATTCTCAAATTTATTTCTATCACCAATCATGTGGTTTGAACAACCACTATCAATTATCCACCTATCATTATTTTTCACAAAGATTAATGCATTTTTCTCATCTTCATCAAAATCTTCTTTCATAGCAACACAGACTACTTATTCATCATTACTTTGAGATTAATTATCAATTTCTTCTTCAGCAATTTAACAATATTTCTTACCTTTGTCCTTGTAGCCCTTGTTTCTCTTATTGTCTTGGTCATCTCTTCTTCCTTTGTACTTGATTTCCCTCTTATCATCCTTGTCTTCTCTATCAAGACATCTTGCAGCAATATGACCAACTTTATTACATGAAAAGCATATCATAGGGAGTTTCATCATCAGAAGTATCACCATCACTTTTCACATAGTTTCCTTTTCCTTTCTTACTAAGAATCAATTGTGGTTTAAAAGTGATTTTGACAATGGTAGGATTGAAGTTATCAAAATTTGTCATCTCAAAAGTGGTAAGCCTACCAATCACACCTTCTAGAGTTAGGTCATTACCTAGAGTACATCTCATTTTTTGTATTGTAGAACCCCTAATAGCATAAATAGGAAGTAGAATTCTCAATACCTTGTTGATCATAGTTTCATCATCAATATTTCTATTGGCTCCTCTTATAGCATTTAACTCTTCTTTGATTCTTCTACAATACTAGACTATATTCTCACCTTTTGTCACTCTCCTTTCATTAACCTTACCTCACAGGCCCTCAAATTTTTCTCTCAAGACATTCTTGTCTCCTACATAGATGGTTTATAGTGTATCCCACATTTCTTTAGCATTCTTGCAGGTTTTAATGTCATCAAACTTAGCATAGCTTAAGGCTAATGCAATCTCCAACATAGTTTGATAATGTTCATGTTTCTCTTTCAGTTGTTGGGTTGTCAAAGGGGCTATCGTTATATCTACATATTCATTGTCCACAAAATATATTGCACCTTCTTCAAATCCTACTAGATGTAGTCTCATCAAAATTTTTCATGTAGAGAAGTTCTCTTTGTTCAAACTTGGCACCTCCTTTTTGTGCATCTTGATCTTTGGCTTCAAGTACCTTCAAACTTTTCTCTACGAGCACCAACACTCTGATACCAATTGTTAGAATGTTTAGAATAACTAAGAAGGGGGTTGAATCTATTATCCAAGGTTCAGATGTACCAAATGAACAAACAAAAACTTAGAAAACTTTACATCTTATCATTCATTAGCTCAGTCTCTATAGTTTACTTTCAGTAACATCAACTAGCAGTTCACTATCCTAAATATGACAGACTTGCAAAATATAAATATTATCACTAAATCACCACAACTAGCATCCACACAAGTTTGACACTAGGATTTAATGTGGAAACCTATTTTGGAAAGAACCACCAATAACATGTCACCAACTTTACACTCTTCTAAAGTGAGCTTTGTTAGGAGCCAGCCCTATTAAAGGTTACAAAACACACTATTAAATGTGACCTTGTTAAAGGATTTAATCACCCTATTAGGAGTGGCCTTGCTAGAGGACTTTAGAACATTCCATCAGACTGGCACCTTGAATAAAGGATTTACATGTGACTATTAGTTCAAACTTGACTAATGGATTTCAATACTGATACAATGGTTAGAAAGTAATAGCAAGTTTTGATCTAACAAATACAACTCACTTTGTAATTACAAATCTCAGTTTGGTTGTGATACTAATTTATTGGCTGGCCTTCATTGTCATCTCAGTCTCTGATTCACTTGGCAACTCTTCAAAGTAATCACTCTTCACCTCTTCTCAACTCTTCTTAGCCTTATGTTTAAATTTGGTATTCAATAGCATCAACAACTTCTCCAACCTTTAACCACCATGAAAGTTAGCCCTTGTATCCCCTTTAAATGGGTTATTCTAATCTTTTGTTTCTTAAACATCATCGTATATCTTAGGTTTAGGTTCAATTCATCAAATCCTTCCAAAATTGTGTCTCCTTTTTTTGTTCTCCAAACTTATCCTTGCATAGAAATGTGCAAACATAGTTTCCTTGATTTAAATTTTCTAGGACATCTATCCTTATCTTTAGCACGCTTTCCAAAATCCCAAGAAATCAACTCTGTCAGCTAGAAAATATGATTTCTCATAAACTATTAAAATGTTGTCCCTCAACCATCATTGTGTTCTGACACTTAGTCATCACTATATTACTTGGTCATTACTAAATTTCTTGCTTAGCACACATACTATCACTCAATGTTGATTAATGGATTTCAATACTGATACAATGGTTAGAAAGTAATAGAAAGTTTTGATCTGACAAATACAACTCACTTTGCAATTATAGATCTTAGTTTAGCTCTAATACTAATTTACTGACTGGCATTCATTGTCATCTCAGTCCCTAATTTGCTTGGAAACTCTTCAAGCAATCACTCTTCACCTCTTCTCAACTCTTCTTAGCCTTATGCTTAAGTTTGGCAGTCAATAGCATCAACAACTACTCCAACCTTCAACTACCTTGAAATTTATCCCTTGTACCCCCTTTAAATAGGTTATTCTGATCTTTTGTTGCTTAAACATCATAGTAGATCTTAGGTTTAGGTCAAATTCCTCAAATCCTTCCAAAATTTTGTCTCCTCTTTTCTATTCTCCAAACTTATCCTTGCATAGAAATATGCAAACACAGTTTGCCTTGATTTAAATGTTCTAGGACATCTATCCTTATCTTCGACATGCTTTCCATATCCCAAGAAATCAACTATGTTAGCTGGAAAATATAATTTCTCATAAACTATTAAAATGTTGTCCCTCGGCCATCATTGTGTTTCGACACTTGGTCATCACTGGATTACTTGGTCACTACTAAATTTCTTGCTCAACACATATATTGTCATTCAGTCAATAATGATGCTCAGTCAACACTATTTATGTTTAGCACTTACTAGTGCTTTGTTGACACTAGCATCACTCAACATGTATTACAAATTCCTTAATCTTTGTCTTTGTTGCTCGATCAGTCTTATGCATTCAGTCTATCTTGGATCACTTCTTCAAGGATTTAGTATAACTATTTTCTCCACTTGTAACATGATTTAAAAAATCAATTTATCTTGTCAAATTCTAACTAATCAAATGTCCAACATAGGTTTTTCTTCATAGCTCAACCTATCCTTTAGGTGTTTTTTTTATGACCAACTTCTCAAATCCTCTTCATCAATCATATGGTTATGACACTTAGATCAAATAGAAAACTATCTCACCAATAAGGTTTGACATCAATGACAACATAACAATTGTTCCAATTTTAGTTTCCAACATTTTTCATTTGCATACAACAGAGCAACAAGAGGTCATTTGGATTCAGTTCATTGATCCTCAAGTTGAAAAAATATGCCTACAAGAAATGAAAAACTTATATGCAATTTCTATTTCACCCACATGAACATCATAACGAGAATAACTAGATAAGTCAAAACAATCTCAAAAAAATCACACGCTCACAATTCCCCATTCAGATTGTGTGTGCAAGAACTATTCACAAAGCACAAGGCCTAAAAATGGACACAATTACCTTTGATCCTTACAAATTCTATCAACATGGCCTATCTTATACTACTTTGTCACATGTAAGAGACATTTAATCATTATACTTGATTTATAAACTACACAACCAGAATCTAATATTGACCTATAAAGTGAAAGTTGAAATGCAACGGTTGCAAACATTAACATATTGGACACTACAATATAGTCTTTGTGTTATACCACATGACAATATCATATTGTGCACTCTAAACACAAGGATCCTTCTACTACATGAAAAATAAATAGCTCATGACCATGGCTCACTTTTTGTAATCATACTATGCTTGTAAGAAACAAGAACCAACAAAATTGAACATCTCTGATTATAAAACAAAAAAATTAGTTTATAGCCTCCATTGGTTATTCATGGACTACTAACATATTACACTAGAAATAGCACATTGCAAAAAATACAGACATTTGCAATAAGACACTTGGAATCAACAGTAGTTGACATCTTCCAAATGCAAACTGCTTTACATGTCACCAATGTATATCTTGTACCAAATGTGCCAATTAAGGATCTATTCAAGCTCATTGAAACCATCACAAGTAGCTTGCCAACATATTCAAAATTGATTGGTGTGGGAGACTTTAACATTGATGTGGTAAAATAAACAAAAACACAATTGTAAATATGTCAGTTTATGCACCAACATAGACTATTGTTCATAGTTAACAAGCCAACAACACAAGTAGCAAGCATGGTCGACCATATCTAGATACACAACATTGACAGTAAAACAACTAAGAGCATTGTTTTGGATACATTTTGGACTAACCCCTTTGTAGTGACACTATACCTACAACCATAGAAAATAAAGCTACAAACTATTATTAGATTTAGGATATTGCATATAGAAAAATGTAATAATATGTCTCCAACTCACTCACCATTTCCTATTGCTTATTTCATGTAGACCATAGGCATACAACATAGGACAAAATTATCAAACAATGAGCATGAGAACAAGTAGAAAAGGAAATTATGTTGATGAATAATAGAACTGCATTTCATACACCTTCTAATATATAGAGTTTATATTCAGCATATTTTTAACTCAAACACTTTGTTATATGCCAAAAAAAGGTGGAAACATCTCAGTCATCTATCATATTTGACATCTGCACAATACAATCAATACAATCAGGAAGTGTGTTTGAGGGTGACATATTGGTAACATATGGACTAGCTTGCAAGTTTTCTTCCTCAACTCAGCAAAGATTATTGATAGCATGCATAAATTTGATTGGCAGAGATGGTTAGAAGATAATAATAGCAAACATTAATGACAAATTGATTGATAAATATCTACATTGACTTACTCCTGGTATAAACATTTGCCTCAATAAATTCATGATTAAGAAGAAATTAGAGTATGAAAAAGGAGATGTTGAGTATGTTAGAGTAATTAGATATTTCCTAATTAACTCTAGTCTACTTAAGCTAAACTTTAGGCATCTAATAATCAATCATTTTATTAATTATTATGGTGTAACCTAGGTTAGACCTTTTTAGGGTTTCAATCTCCATTATAAGGATGTTCTCTCTTTTTAATTCTTAAGTAATCCATTGTTGATAATAGCAATCTCTCTTTTTTATCATCAAGAATGGCTCATCTACAGATCCGGCAATTCCAGCCTCCATAGCTTTTTGCTTCTCTCTTTTGTGATGGTTGTTTACATACAGGTGATTCTTGGGAGCTTTGTTGTTGATTTTTCATCAACTTAAAAATGGTATCAAAGATCCAAATCTTCATGCCCATATTTTTTTCTTGAGAGGTTTGGCATTGGTTTTCAGATCTAAACTTTTAGTGGTTTTGTTTGGATCTGGCAGGAAACTATTTTTTAAGGCACTTTGAGCAAAAATGGACAATCATCGTTGAGCTCAAAGTGCTTGAAAACCCCCATTTCCATATATAATATGTCAAGTTTGGATGTTGTTGAAATATGAGGCCAAAAAAATGCACCTAGGTCATTTTGACTTGGGCACACAACCTAGGGAAAGGCAATTTTTTTAAATAAAAATTGCATGCATAAGTTTTTCTTATTCAACATTTTTTTGTTTTTGCATAGTGCATGTATTTTGCCTTTAGATTTGGGAGGCATTAGTCATTCATCAAAAAGAAAAATGTTTAGTTCTGAGACCAAGTGGGCACATTTTTCAACTCTTTAAATTGTTGTTGGTAGCCAATTTTTTGGCCTTCAAAGGACAACTTAGACTTCTATGCCTACATGGCATTAGACAAACCTCTATTGCACTTCCCATGCCAAGCATTGTCCACCCTTTTTTTGTTAATCATGCCTCTTACACCCATGATTTAAATCTGCAAGCTATTTGTTGGGATTTTTTCCCTCTTATGTGTCACATCTTTTTTTGCCAATGCATTTGGGTAGATTTGGTGGATTTTACCAATTCTTCCTTTAGTGAATGAGTTTAATGGGTTCTTCTTCATTGGGTTGATCTTTGGAACATTAACCTCTCCAGTCACAGTAGCTTGAGTTCCACTCAAAAGATGATATTTTTAACACTGATAATGTAAAGCTTTGAAATCTTGGGTCAAATCCTTTGACTAGGAAGGAGGCAACTTTTTCCACAAGTTGTTGTCTAGGCTCCTCTATGGAATTTAAGATAGAGAGGATTTTGGGCCATCGTTGTTGTCCTTGGGATATAAGGAGACTTGATTCTCTAACGATTAGTTGATTTGAAAGGAGTTTGAGTTAGTCAAGTTCTATGATGGAACAAAACCCCATGCCTTCTAATCTGTGGGAATTTTTTGGAGATCCTTGGATACCGCTCTTCCATAGCAGATTTAGTGAAAATGGTCAATGAAGTCTTTGGAATTTGGAACATGATTGTTCGACAAAATAGATGCAAGTATGAGTTTTTATTGCTTAATCTTATGTCTCTGGTCTATAATTATAGCGGTTGTTTGTGTTTTGGTTTCGATCACATGTGTATATGGTTATTGGTTGTTTTGTTCCAGCAATTTATAGTAGTCTTTGCCATTTTTTGTGTTCTTGGGTGCATGTCCCTTGGTTCATGGTCCCCTTCTTGGACTTCCCTCCTCTAATTTTGGTGTCAAAAACTCTATCAATTCCTTGTTAAATCAGTGGACGGTGATTTTTTTGGGCTTCTCCACCAATCAAGCTAGCACAATTTGAAGCTGACTATAGTTTGGACAATATTATTGGATCTAACTAAAGTTTTGAAGAATTTCTTTTGGATTTCCTTTTGTGTTATTTGCTCATGATCATGCCCCCTACACGCTCCAATTTGGTAGTGTTTTCCAGCCCCACCCTTTTTCTTCACACAATTTTCATATGGAAGACTTATTTAGAGTGGGACCACAGTGTGTTTTGGCATGTCATTGGCTTACTTTTTTTTACCTAGGCATGTTTTTAGGCCCATGTTTATCAATACTTTGACTTTTTTTGGTGACTATTCTTGAGACATGTCTAGTGGGACCCACTACTAGCCTCCATCCTTTAGAAATCTCTATCACTTAGCCACCAATTTTTAATCTAGCACCAACCCTTTGATCCAGCTCTTTTTTCTAGCGATCATATTTTTTCTCCAACAGGGGTCTTTTTCTAGCTTTTTTTTGCCTCAATAGTCATTTTCCCATTGAATTTGGCCTCATCACTTGTGATGTCAATGCCACATCAGCATTGCATCAGTGTTCCTATCACCTCTTCAAGCTCTATTTGGACCTACCTTTGTGTTTTTTCTCATATGTAGGGCATACAGATTCTATTTTCCAAAAACAAGATATTACCAGAAAGCTAGTTCTAAGCCCATCTCAATGGTATAGTTAGTTATCAATTTTGATTCTTTTTTATGGTGTTTTCTGCTATCAAAGTTAGGGGTACTATTTTGTACTCTAGAAAACATATCTTGAGAATATAATCTCTAATTTGGGAATTCTTTATATCATTAGAAAGGTCTTTTCAAGCACTTTCCAATAATGTTGGTTGTTTTTCCAGATTCTACTCCAGGCACATTATATTCAATCTTCTTCACTTTTGCATTCTATTGGATATCTTGATTTTTTTAGGTCTAGGGATCAATTTCATTGCTTCAAATGATTTGTCATGACTTGTGCTATCAATTGTATTAGTCCTATGTCTCTTCTAGTTTATCTGGACATCATTTGTATGCATTCTTGCAAATGTACTAAGATAAAGTGTCATATTGCATTTATATTTCAATTTTAGTTGTTTGGCTTATTTTTCTTTTTGATTTGAGCAATTTCATCTAAGGACACTCTTGCACATTATTGTATTCTTGGGATTCACTATATCTTACATCTTATTGTACATACACTATTCATGATTAAACTGTCATGGGGGGTTGATGTTTTTCCTTTTTTTGTCATCTTCCTTTGTCCAATGAGTGTCCTTTTTGTGACATTAGCCTCATGACCTATCTAAGATTGATCACATCAATACACACATATGTACTCTTTTGTTCATCTTGATCATGGTTCCTTGACATGCAGTTCTTTTGGCCCATTTTTTTGTTGCTTGTCACCTCACCCTTGTCTACATTAGGGGGTTCTCTATTTTTTATCATGCTTCCTTGGTTTGATTGATCATCTCTTTAGGCTTTGGTGTTTCATAACATCTATATCTTTGAGTTTAATTGTTTTTCTTTGTGTGCCTCCTAATTCAATGCAGATTATAGTCTTCTCTACCTAGTCAGGTTCTATTTCAGTGGAGGTTCTTTATATCAGCAATTACTTTTGATAGAGCTTTGGAGCTTCTACATGCTTTAGTGGTGTTCTTCATGATCATCTTTTGTTCCTATCTTCGGGGACATTCCCTATTTTGGAGGCTTCTTTAGTCCTTCACTACTTCTTTTCATCATGTTTTCCATCTCTTTTTGGAGTAGGGTTTTTCCCATGTGGTTTTCTCTATTTCTCCTCTTTTTAGAGATTTGGTTGTGCTTGGGTACCTCATGAGGCCTTGTTTTTCGGGACCCAATTCAACTTTCAGTAGTAGTTTCTAGGTTTTTAGCTACTCAATAAATTTATCTTAAGGGGGGATGTTAAAGTAATTAGATATTTCCTAATTTACTCTTGTCTACTTAAGCTAAACTTTAGGCATCTAATAATTAATTCTTTTATTAATTATTATGATACAACCTAGGTTAGACCTTTTTAGGGTATTGATCTCCTTTATAAGGATGATCTCTCTTTGTAATTCTTAATTAATTCATGTTTGATAATAGCACTCACTTTTTTTGCTCATCAAGAATGTCTCATCTATGGATCTAGAAATTTTATCCTCCATAGCTTTTTGTTTCTCTCTTCTATGATAGGTGTTTGCTTGCAGGTGATTATTGGGAGCCATGGGGTTCATCTTTCATCAACCTAAATAGAGTATTGCCTCCAACTAAACTCAAAAAAAAATCTAGAAAATTTCTACTATATGCAAGAAACAAACACCTAACACAAAAATTCTTAGATATTACACTCACCAAATACATATCTAATTTGTAGCCTCGATGTTCTTGTGACATCTCATCAACAAAGTGAAACACACTTTTAGCTACAAAATTGAGATGGAGATTTTCCTTGTGACACAACAACTGTGAGATACAAATATCTAGAAAAAAACACATCATTTCCTTCCATGCTCTTACATTTATACAATGTGTTCTTAATAACATGTTACTTATTGTTGTATTTCAGAGTTCCTCAAACCTACAACTATCCCTACAAAAGCCTATAGAATATCTACACATCATCTACAACACCAACACCCCTACTATTGCTTCTAAAAAATATTGTTCAAACCAGACCAAGAGGCACAACAATAATCCAATCAAGCATGCCCACATTTATCAATTTGCTTAATGATCAATGCACTATAACATCACTACAAACATTGGTACAATCAAATCTCTAGGTAATGGACCAAAAAACATACAACTAATACACAATACTATCTACTAGATACATAAAGTTACTAATACATTTACTTGTGGTATTTAATTGTAGGTAACAGGAGTGTTGCAAACAAAGAGCATCCACCAAACACTATACCAACCACTATGCACAATGTGCCAAAAAATAGTCTCCTTATCTATAGCTACAACTACATGGAACATTCACTATGCTAAGTGTAGTAAAACAATAACATTCAACTTTTAACCTTACCTACAATGTGTCATTGAAATAGAAGAGAATATTGCTGACTTTATTTTGCATGGAAAGATGTTGGAAGAGAACTTTCCAAAGTTGCCCAAGACCAAGTTCAATTAGTACACAGACTATATGTCTATAGTTGTCTATATTATGCGACAGTTTGAGATAGAGGTCATATTCACATTTGCAATGGATAACTCAATTGTAACACCCTATCAACAAACCCAAAATAAATTAACCTAAAATGTCACTAAGTTTACCAAACTTTTTTTTTGGAAATATTAAAACAACAAGAGAAAACATAGAGGAAGAAATAACTCAAATATGCACATAAGCAATACAATAAGAGTTACATCTCTCATGGGTTCCATGGTGTTGAATCACATGCATAAGTTTTATTAATACTAAATCTGATACATAACAAATCCACATCATAAAATAACTACAAGTACAAATCCAATTAAATAATATACAATTACATAAGATGCCACATGACATAACCAAAATGTATAATCATCTTATGTAAAAGTCACAAGGTATGAAAAGCTCAAAGAATATACATCATGAATAAATACACCATCTCAAAAGATCTCCAAATAATCAAGTACCATACAATAGAATATAACCATCCAATAGGAACACAAGATTAGAATGAAAGGAATAATTGCACAAGTACATAAGGTAATGGCATCCAATTGTTGGATCTCAATAGTATAAGAAACACTACCACACAACCTTATGGAACCTAAATGGCTCACTCTCATCCTATTAAGGAGATAATCTCAAGTCCCAAACTAATATCAATCCAAAATTCATAACTAAAATCTAGGTCAAGGAAAACCTGACAGCAATCTATCTCAAAGGTACCAAGACACAAAAAACATATAATCCCAGAGGCAAAAAAGACATGTAGGAAACCTACTATGTAAGTGGGAAAGTGTCATCACATAATTCAACTCTAAAGTTACCCTAGTAGCCTCTCTAAACTTCAACCCCCTAGTGACTCTATGCGGAAACAATATCCTTTCATACAGACAAGGCATACCAACGAGGCAAGGTCACAACCAATCATCCTCTCTACTCCCATCCTAGCCTATACTAGCACTTGAGGCATGGGCAAGGTAAAACACTGAATCTTTTCAGTTCATTTTACACTTATTTAATGAAATGTTATCACTTATTAATACTACTTATAACAATGGTTACCCAGGAAGCCTCTATAGGGCTCTGGCCTCCATTGCAAGCCACTTCCCAACATACACATAGATAACCTATCCTAAGATCATAAAAGGTACAACTCATGAAATCACAATATTCACCTTAATCATATACAAGCAACTAGAAAGCACCAAAAGATAACCGGTCAAAACTCAAAGGTTACAACAAGTAAACCACAATATTCACCTTACTCCTATACAAGCAATTGGAAAGCACCAAAAGATAATTGATCCAAATTTCATCTTTTTAACAAATACAGAAATAGATCCCCTAAAACACTCCAAACAAAAGATCAACATCTCTAAGTCCATCAGAAACATAAAAGTTATATTATATAGACATAAATCAAAAGTCAAGAAAACAAATATTATGAGTTTCCAAGTTTCATGTTCAAAAGTTTGACTTCTTCTTCTTCTTCTTTTTGTTCAAATTATATAGCTTCAAGTTTGTAACTCCACTAAAAACACCCAAACAAGAATAACATGATGTTTGCAAAGACAATCAAAGGCATACTACCTTAAAGCATAATCATAAGAAAACATGTTTGAAATCCAACTCAAGAGTTTTACAAGTTTTTCCTTTTTCTATGTTTCAAGTATCAAGCCTAAAGTTTTCAAGTTTCAAGTGTTCAAGTTTGAAGTTTCCAAGTGTTAAAGTTGCAAAAGATACATAACATTGTTTATATTTCATTTTAGCTCAACTAGTTCAAGTGTTCAAGTTTGTAATAGATACACATAACAGTTCAAGTTTTGTTTCAGTTCAACTAGTAATCAACTAGTGACATTCCAATATACCTAGAGCTCCCAATGTAGAAACTAGGCTCTAATACCATATGTAACATCCCACAAGGGAACCCAAAAGAAATTAACCTAAGTTTTAGTAATTTTATCAAATATTTTTTCTAAATATAATAAAAACCAACAATTATAAAATAGCGGAAGCAATAACAACAAGAGATAAAATCATAGCAGAAGCATTAACTCATATACATAGCAACCATCATAAAGAGATTACAATTCTTAAGGGTCCCATTACATTGAATCACATTTAAGTTTAATCAATACTAAAATTAATATAAAATAATTTGACATTTAAATGATAACTATAATTACGAATCCCATTTAAACAATATACATTTATCTCAAATGTCACTTGGCAATAATCAAAATGCACAATCATCCACTATATAGGTCACGGGGTATGAAAAGCTAACAGAATATACATCATAAAATAATATACATCTCTTACAATCAATGATTTAAAATACAATATAATAGGTATAACCATTCATTGTAGAAATACAAGATCAGATAGAAAGGAACATCTGCACAAACATATCCAATAGCGTCATCTGAAAATCGAATATCAATGGTATAAGAAAATGCACTACCACCCGACCTTGTGAAACCCAAAAAGGTCCACTCCCACCGTGCTAAGGAGATAAACTCAAGTCCCAAACAGGATAACAAACTCAAAAGTCAAAACCAACATCTAGGTCAAGGAAACACCTAAAATCAAATTATCTCAAAGGGTGCCAAGACACAAGTATCAACTAATCCCAAAGGCAACACAAACACATAGGAAATCTACTATGAGAGTAGGCAAGTGTCATCACATGAGCTAACTCTAAGGTTACCTGGCAGTCTTTTAATACTCTGGCCCCCTAGTGTCTCTACGTGGCATCAGTATCCTTTCATACAAACAAGGCATAATAAGAAGTCAACTCTAAGGTTACCCTTGTAGTCTTTTAATACTCTGGCCCCTAGTGATTTTTGTGGTACCAATATCGTATTAATTCATTTTAAACCCATTTAATGAAATGTTATCACTTATTAAAATAACTTACAGTGGGTTTCCCATCAACATCTTTAAGGCCTTGGCCACCATTGCAAGCCACTTCCCAACATGACATACAAAAAACCTACCCTAAGATCAGCAAAAGAAAAAGATCACAAATGACCATAAACCACATATCAGTTCTTAAACAAGCAACTAGAACATACTAAAAATATCAGTAATCAAAATCACAGATTTCACCAATACGATCATCCTAAAAGGATTGATCCAAATCAAGTAAATATAAACCAAACCATGTCATTACATGACATCACCAAAAAAAAAATCATTTAATCACCTCAATCCTATACAAGCAACTAGAAAGCAATCCAAAGATAACTGATCAAAGACTCAAAGGTTATATCAGGAAAGACACATCATCCACCTCAGTTCTACACAAGAACTAGAAAGCATGTCAAAATATATGATCAAACTCATCATAGCACACACATGACACATCACCATGGTCAGGTATAAAAGATCTTAATCAAAATATCATCATGACATCATAGAACAAAACTCCCAAGCCTCTGGTAAACATCTTGATTTGGTCAAAACTAAGTCAACCCCAAAACCCAAAATCAATAACACACATCACATACAATACATACAAAATTAAATTTCATATCTCATTAGGTTTTGGAAAACACAAGTTTAATTTTCACTATACATTTTTAAGCTTTTATTTTGTTTGCAAAACTCAAAGATTAAATAACAATCAAGGTTTCAATTTTCTTTTCCAAGTATTTTTGTTTATAAAGTTTTTGATTCCAAATAGGGTTCACATTTTTGTTTTCATTTCCAACCATTACAGTTCATAATGTTTTCAATCTCAATCAGGGTTTCAGTTTTAATTTCTCTAGTTACCAAATTCAATATGGTTTTCGAGTTCATTAGAATCCCAGATGATTCAACTAATTCATATAAAGTTGTTTAAACATTGTTTCATAGTTCAATTCATTATCAAAACACAACATCAATAAATAACCAATTAACAATTTCATCTTTTCAAAGTATTATATGTTGACAAGGTTTTCAAAAAACAAAAACGTTTGATGTACAAACAAGGTTCTAGTTTTCATTTCCAAAGTATCAAAACTACTATGGTTCTCAAATTATAAAAAAATGTAATAAAATTCCCCTAGTAATAGAAATTGTTTCCATAATTGCATCATCAAGTAATATATGAGTTTACTTTAAAATAATCATTTTTCCCAAATTTACAACTTTCGAATCTACTTTTCATGTACATTTCAATAATACATTAGTTAAAATATCAATTAGATAGTATTATAATTAACTCAATAATCATTAAATTATTAATGATAATAATTACTTATTTATTAATAACGTAACTTACATTAAATTATTAATAAAATAATTATTAATCTAATAATAAAATAATATTTAATAATAATAATATTTAATATTTAATAATAATAAAATATTTAATTATAAAATTATTTCACAATAATTAACATTTAATAACATATATTAAAATATTTAATAAACTTTATATTAAAAAATCTTTTTAAAAAAAGACACAAATGCTAAAGAATTTTAGGCCCACCAATCGTGCCTAAGAAGGTTGTCGCAGCAACCTTCTGTGCCCGTAGCAGGTCCTACATCAGCAATACCTGTTGTTGCCATAGTAGGTCTACTACGTCAAACATGTACACCATCGGCAATAAGGAGAGGAGTAGGGTGGGAAGAAAGTGGGTGGGGGGGTGGTGGCCCCCACCCACCAATATATATTTTTTTAATTTTAAATAGCCCCCCCCCCCCCCCATACAAATACAATTTAAAATTATTATGGTAAATATAAATATATATATTAATTCATTTTCAAATGTAGATCTAATAGGACAACAAATTTCTCAACTAATTCAATCTATGGACTACTAAATTAATCAAACGAGATTTTCAAAAACTCCATTCCTCAAACACAAATAACTTCGATATGAAGATAAATTAAGATTCACAATAGGGTTTCATCAATGATATCAAACAAATCTGCAAATATCTGAGAATGGATCTATCCACACACGAAGCAGACAAAAGATTGGAAAATGAAAATCTTATTGTGTAAATTAATCACAAGATTCTACCTGAATCTAATGCTAACATGCAAACACGCAAGTGCATGAAGAATGCGAGAAAACCCCTTTCTTTTGAAAACTTCTTTCTCTGAAAATCACTTCTCCAAATCCTTGGTTCTTGAAAAATGAGCTCCAAATCTCTAATAAAGAATACTCCCCTAATTTGGGGCTCTGATTATGCAAACCAAGTGAGGGAACTCGTTGATCAATTTCTTTTAATATTTTATTATCTTTTACATTTTCATGCACAATTTTTGCTATTTAAAATATCTAAATTAATTTTCGTTCTCTCTTTAATTTAATTTGAGAGACGTTTTTGATATAATATTTATTAATTTTACTAATAATATTATTTAGAGTTCATTATTAAAATAAAACTCTTAAATAAATTATTATTAAATCAAATAAATATAAAATTCCAAAATTAGAACTTTAATAAAATCTTTAAGTTTAATTCTTTTATTTAATTAATTTCTCAATTAATTAAATATAATTAAATATTGAATTTTCTTTATAATATTTCTATTAAATTAAATCATTAAATATGTTTTAATTTGATTTAATTATAATAGAAAATCATCATAGACCCACAAAACCAAATACGAAAATCCATCGTAAAGTACAAGAAGCCAAAACAAACTCTAGGGTCAAAATCACGAATTCACATCATTTGAAGAATTTGGAAAGGTGAAGCTAACTTAGATACTTGTCCTATTATCTAGGACAATTGGCTTAGGTTAGGATTTGGACTCAAGAGTTATCTCCTCACTTATATCATTGAAATACTATGATAGGGTACGCTCATCCTAGCAATTTAGGGAAGTCAATACCTAGTACCTGCAATCTGCATAAAGTTCACACATGTACAAACACACATATTCTACAATAAATAGGCAATGGCGAGAACTAGTACATCGTGTAGATTGTAACGCTCTGCCAAGGGATCCAAAGAATTAACCTAAAGTTTCACTAAGTTTGGTAGTTTTTTTTTTTTGAAACATGAAAGTTAATCATTCACAACATCATAGTGAAACCAATGGCATCATTCAACTGAAAGTAAACATAAACATACATAACAAGTTGCATTGTTCATGGATCCCTTAATGTTGAATCACATCTAATTAACTATTAATGATTCCATCTAATACTACATTCACATTAAATAATAATTAAAATTCCAATGTTCTTTAACCAATATACCTTGTTCCAAATGTCCCTTAATAAACTACATTTCAGAAAGCTCAATCATCCACTGTACATGCCACAGGGTATGAAAGGCTTAAAAGAATATACATATGTGAAAATAAAGTACATCATCCTATTCTGATCCATAATGTAATAAAGTAAATGAAACCAAATTCCATACATGATACATCATCATAGAAGATATAAACATTCATCGTAAAAGATAGCCATAAATCATAAACACAACACCTAATTATCTAAATGCACGGTTCCTCCCAACTGTAAATAGCATCATTAGACCATCGTTGGCCCTAGCCATCCCTCTATGCGTAACATCCCAAGTCACCGAAGAGATCATCGGTATTATCATATTAGGGACATCACTCCTAAAACATACTACATCATATGCAGAAACCAATCTAACATGCTACAACATATGCATCAGAAATCTAATCATGCAAAATAAGGCATACGATAAGTAAGCAACATCATCTATCATATGCTAATCATCAATATAAGGATATGTTTCCATCATCATAATCCAAGAATAGAATGAAGATAGATGCCAAAAAGGAATGCATCAGCCACGGTGTCTCAAATGGATCTCAAATGGTAAGAGTGAAAAAGCACTACCACCCGATTGCGTGGAACCTAAATGGCCCACTCCCACCATGCTGAGGAGATAATCTCAAGTCTCAAATAGGATATCAAATCACATAGCACAAGATAACAAATCACATAACAAAATTACTCTCTAAGTCTAGGAATCCTAAAATTATACTAACTCAAGGGGTTCCAATCACAAAGTGACATCTAATCCCAGAGGCACAACAAAGACATGTAGGAATCTACTATGTAAGAAGGAAAGTGTCATCACATGGATCATGCTAGAGTTACCTTGGTAGTCTCTCAATAGACCCCGGTCCCCTAGTGATCCCTATGTGGCCACTAGTATCCTCTCATACTAACGAGGCATACTACAGAATGCAAGGTCGCAACCAAGCGTTCTCTCTACTCCCATCCTAGTCTGTACTAGCACTCGAGACATGGGCGAGAACATACAATTATCTTATTAGGTGCATTTAATCTTCATTTAGTGTAAATGTTATCACTTATTAATAAAACTTACAATGAGTTACCTTGGCAGTCACTTAGGGCCTCGGCCCCCATTGCAAGCCACTTCTCAACACTACAAGTAGATAACCTACCCTAGGCTCATGGAATCATAAATCACAAAATCACCACAGTCATGTACAAGAGACTAGAAAAATACCAAAAGATAATCCACAAAAGAGCATCAAACCCCCATGACCAACTGAAAAGCATCCATAGATAATCATGACCACAACAGTTCTCTATTGGCAACTGAAAATTTCAATGATAATCACAATATCCATTGGTTCTCAACAAGCAACCAAAAAGTATCTCAAAGTAATACTGATCGAAGACTCCAAAAATGGTCAATTCAAAACATGTCACAATATGACAACATCAAGAAATAAATCAACACTTCAGTCCCATCATGGCGACTAGAAAGTAGTCCAAGGATAACTGATCAATGACTCAAAAATGGTTAAGTCAAGTGTCTCAAATACATACACCTCAGCTTCACACAAGAAGACTGGAAAGCAATAACAATCAGTAAATACAAACATATCATAGAGCATGCCATCACATTACCATGGTTGGTTTTAAAAGAATCGAGACCAAATAACATCAACATGCCAACACATTCGCATAACTCCCAAGCCTCTAGTAGACATCCTAACTGGTCAACACTCTAGGCCCATCCAAACCCCAAACATGGATAGCATAAAGAACAAGATACAAACACATATTTTAGTTTGTTTTCGCAATCACATGGTTAAGCCAAATATTAGGTTTCAGTTTTTCGTTTCAAGTATATTTCAAGTGTATAAGATTCTTCATTTAATCTCCAAGTCAACCCATTTATCTTTTCAAATAAAACATAGAATTATCCCTCCATTATTTTAAAACAATTTCCTAAAATAATTAGAAGATAATTATTTACTTATTTAAATCATTAAACCAATTCTCATTGACTTTTAATAAAATCATTGCATTATTTTACTAAAATCAATGTTACTAATAATTAAATGAAACTCCCTTAATTCCAAGAGCATCTCCCATTATTCAAATCATAAGAATAATACTTATCAACTTTCGAATAATTAGTTTACAATTTCCTTAAAACACTTCAAGGACAAACATTTATTTAAAATAATCTTCATTGATTTTAAGTAAAATCAATCTCACTAATAATTCAATTATTTAATTCCACTAAACACTTATTAATATTTTTTTAATTTGCTATCATTTAAAAATCCATTTACTTAAATTGAATAATAATTAATTACACTTCTTCTACTATTAACTAATCTTAATTTAATTAAATTTAATTAGATTAGTTAATAAATCATATAAAACTAATGCATAAAAATAAGATTCTATTTTAATTCGAACCCAAACCCAAATCAATTTCCAAACCTTGATTCTACTAAGGGAAGATTGCAATAATATTTTAATTCTCATAGCTAGATGAAACAATATGCATGTCTAAATTCCAAATTACAAAATTGAACATTCATTCATAGAGAATTATTCAGACATACATAACAGACACAATGAAGACAAGAAGAGAAAGAGTGTAATAGAATATGCGAAATAATCACAAGTGTCTACCTAGACATTGATGTTAATTCACTATGCCTCAGAAGATTGTAGAGAAGCTCCTCCTCTCATAACCTTCTTCTTTCTAAAAAATTCTTCCTTCTCCAACATTCGCAATTCCTCCAAGAACCGAAACCCCCAAATGACTAGAAGTGCTTGTAGAAGCATTTGAGGATGTCCATACACACTAGGAGAGCCTCTATATAAAGGCCTCTAAGATGCATCTAGAATGTGTCTAGAAAGAACTAGGAGATAAGCATCACAACTAAGCACATAACTTCCACGATAAGAAGATAAACATGATGAGGTATCTAGAATGCGGTAGACACCATGTGCTCAAATAATGCACTAACTCTTGAGTGTAGACAACATGTGCATAATTAGAGTGCAAACTCCTGTGTTGTCAACATGACAACTCACAAGAGTTTGCATACTCCTATGTGAATAAGTATTAAAATAATACACATTAATTTATTTAATAAAATTTCTTTATTTAATATTCACTTTACCCCTTTTTAAATTAATTTATTAATTTTAAATCTCATGCACTCACTTTATTAAATCCACTTGTTTTATCTTGATATAATTTAATCACATGCATCCATCATGCGATCTAAAATCTTTTAATAATTTTAATATCTTTTCCACTTTTAAATTTATTTTTGAAGCTTAATTGATAAAATATTTATCAAATGAAATAATAATATTATTTAGCATTTATTTAAAAATGAACTCTAACTATATTATTATTAAATTAAATAAATATTATCACATTCCAAATCTAAGCTTATAAATTTTATCTTCAAATTTAATTCTTTTATTTAATTAATTTTCCAATTAATTAAATAAAATATATATTAAAATATCATTTTAATTTTCTATTAAATTAAACCATTAATTAAATCATTTAATTAGGCTTAATTAATAAAAAAATACACCAAAGACTCATAAAATAAAATATGAAAACTCATCATAGCAAAACACATACAAAATCAAACTAAGGAGGTTAATATCACGAATTACGTCATCTGACGCATTTAAAGGGTACTTGACTTAGATACTTGTCCTAATTTTCAATTAGGACAAATGGCTTAAAGGGTTGGGATTTGGACTTGAGAATTTATCTCCCCTCTCTTACCATTGAGATAATGTGATAGGATACGTTCATCCTAGCAATTCAGGGGAGTCAATACCCAGTACCTGCAACCTGCATAAAATCCATGCATGTACATACACAATATATACTAAGCTAAACAGGCAATGGCAGGAAGTGATGCATCGTGTAGATCCTAACTAGCAAGTGACTACGACTCCCTTCCTTAACCACATCAGAAACACCATACCGAAAGAAAACAAACACACACACCATATACATACAAGTATGGGGTAAGTATCCATAAGAAAACACATATGGTAATAAATCAACTAACTAATCATCATTAATAACTGCAAACTGAAATAATCATCATAGGTACATGAACTATAAAGTACCAAGTAATATCATCATATAATAAACTGAATGTAAAAACAATATCTGATAGTCTCAAAAAAATGCCACTATTAATCATCAACATAAAACTATCCTAAAAGAGATCGGCCACAATAGCAAAATGCAAACTAGGGCAAACACTATATAGATCTTAACTAGTAGATGACTATGACTCCCTTCCTCAACCACATCAAAAACATCATACATAAACTAAAATAGACATGTACACCATACACATGCAAGTATGAGGTAAGTAACCATAGAACTGCATATAAATAATCCATCTACTAATCATCATGAGATAATTGAAATCACTAAATGAATATACATGTATCATCATCGAAACAATCATAAATATATGAAATAACTAAGTAACTCATCACATATATCAACTAAGTATAAAAATAACATTTAATCAAATCTAGTAACCAAGCACCGATAATCATAAAACACAATCAAAAAATTGGCCTAAGAGAATCTAGCAATACAACAGAAAATTCAAGTAGGGGTAGGCATTACACTTGTTCCTTGGTTTTGTGTGTCCATGGATCCAGATGGTGCAAGTCCACTAAAAGGTGCACCCACAAAACTGACATGTCCTGAAATGATATTTTATTCCACAAGAATAGCTTGGTACACTGGATCCTTGAGGGATGCCCAATGAAATGGTTATTCAGACCCCAAATGAAATGTTGAACCATCAGTGGTGAACTATCACTGGTCCCTACATAAGGCATAAGCTTATAGAATTTCCACTCATACTCTGCCATAGTCATGGTATATTGCCTCACATTATGAAATTTATTTGCCCTCTACTGGTGCCACTCCACTGGTAGCAAGTGTTCACTAATTTTTTCAAGGAATAACTCCCAAGTAACAATGTTCATATTCACACCTAGTTTCTTTTCTTCAATGTCCCACCATGTAAGCCCCAAAGAGTTCTAGATGTGTGATGGCATACCTCACTTTGACATTGGAGTCAAAGTCTTGCATAGAAAACTATATTTCTAAGGCAATTAGCCACTACTCTACCATATATCTCGTACCAACTCTATTGAAACATTTAATCTTGGACCTTTGTGTTGTGATGTAGAGCTTAATTAGAATCAAAGGTTTATTCGACGTGATTTCCCTCCAGATATTTCTACGGAGTTTTAGGGGCAGCACCCTTAAGATGGGGTCAAGGGGCAATGCCCCTGCAAAGTCCTGGGGCAACGCCCCAACTGCACTCCCTATCGCAGTATAGGGTGGGGTCAAGGTGCAACGCCCCCGCAAAGGTTTTTGAGGGTAGCATCCCTAAAGCCAAAAATGCCCTTATATTATAAAATGCGTCAACTACAATTTTTCTATTATTCTAGCCCTAATTTTGTAAGTGGCAAAAGCTTGTATAAAAAGGCCTATGATTAGGGATTTCATTATGAATGGTGATATTGTAGTTTCTTGTAGTAGTATTGAGCTGTAAGGGATTACAAATTGTAATCAGGTTGTAATCACTAAATAATAATAATATTAGACTTGTTGTTGGTGGACATAGCTTGGGGATTGTCTGAACCACATTAAATTTTGGTGTCTTGTGTTCTCTTTTATGTGATATACTATTTTTTAGTATTGGTTATATTATCATGTAACTATTATTTATGTCTGGGGTTAATCCTAACAGGTGTAGCTAGATAATCATCATTTTTTTAACCAAACTATCATCATTTTTTTTGTTTAGGGATCCTCTGCAAGAAGGACTCACAATTGAGTGGGAGTCTCACGGTTGAGTGGGAGCAATGGTAGATGAGGATAAGCTGAAGGTTGACAAGTTTAATGGGCAGAACTTTTAATTATGGAAAATGCAAATGGAGGATTATCTTTATTAGAAGGATTTATGGAATTTTTTGGAAGGAAAAACCAAGAATTAGGGATCTATGGCAAATAATAATTGGGATCTTTTAGACAGAAAGGCACTTGGAAGCATTCAATTATGGAATTTAATATTACAAAAGTGAAGACAATAGAAGAGTTGATGCAAACCCTAGCAAAACTGTATGAAAAGCCCTCCAATTCAAACAAGGTATTTCTCATGAAACATTTATTTAATATGAAAATGACATAAAGTGGATCCGTTGCAGATCATTTAAATGAGTTTAATACTATTACTAGTCAATTATCTTCTATGGGTATCAATTTTGATGAAGAAATTAGGGCTCTCTTGATTTTGTGTTCTTTGCCTGAAAGTTGTAATTGCTTGGTAATGGTTGTGAGTAATTCTATTTTTGGATCTACTACCCTAAAATATGATAATGTAATTGGTGTTATTTTGAGTGAGGAAACTAGTAGGAAATCCTCAACTAGATCTACATCAGGAAGTTCTTTCAATGCACAAAGCAGAGGCAGAACGACTGAGAGAGGAAATAATTCTAGAAATCATGAAAAATCAAGAGGAAAGTCAAAGGGAAAGAGATCTCAATCCAGAGGACTGAGAGATTGTTGGTACTGTGGTAAAATAGGGCTACATAAGAAGAAATATTGTTGGACTCAAAAGAATAATGAAGGAGATAAAACAAAATGGAACAAGGAGGCAAATGTGGTAACTAACAAATCCAAAGAGGATGCTCTACTTTTGTCTTTAGGAAGTGTTGATAATTCATGAGTTTTAGATTATGGTGCTTCATTTCATGCTACACCTCATAGAGGTCATTTCATTGATTATGTTCACGAGGATTTTGGATTTTTTTATTTGGGGGATAATGAACCTTGTCAAATTGTTGGAAAGAGAAAAGTTAAGATTAAGCTGCAGAATGGGAATCATTGGCTACTACATGAGGTAAGACATGTTCCAAGGTTTAGTAGAAATTTAATTTCAGCAGGACAACTTAGTGATGAGGGTTGTGTAGTTACTTTTGATGATAAAAATTGGAAGGTTTCAAAAAGTTCCCTTGTAGTAGAAAAAGGTGTGAAAGTAGGTAGCTTATATCTTTGTAAAGGTCATATTGTTCCTTCTACTTTGATTTTTTTAGAAAAAAATAAATGTTCAAGAATAGTTGTTGCAGTTGAGCAAGGAGAACAAATAGCTAGTGTACATTCAAATACAACACTGTGGCACAACAGACTTAGGCACATGAATGAGAAAGGTATGAAAGTACTTCATTCAAAGAAAGTTTTACCAGGTGTGAAATGTGTTAATATGGATTTTTGTGAAAGTTGTGTGTATAGAAAATAAAAGAGAGTGAGCTTTGTGAAAATTGGGAAGGAAAATAAAAATGAGAAATTAGACCTTGTGCATATAGATGTATGGGGACCAGCTCAGGTATCTTCCCTTGGTGGCTTTCATTATTATGTTATGTTTATTGATGATGCAACTAGAAAAGTGTGGTTTTATTTCCTTAGAAAAAAAATTGATGTGTTTCAAACTTTTAAGAAATAGGAATGCTTGGTTAAAAATGAGACTAAAAAAAAATTAAAATGTCTCAGATATGATAATGGTGGTGAGTATTGTAGTCATGAATTTGAAGATTATTACTTCGCTAATGGTATTCATAGATACAAAATTGTTCCAAGGACTCCATAGGAAAATGGCGTGGTTGAACACATGAACAGGACTATAATCGAGCATGCACGAAGCATGAGGTTACATGCAGGGTTGCCCTTAAACATGTGGGCAAATGTTGCTAATACTGTTGTATATTTGATTAATAGAGTTCCTTCTACTCCTTTAGGTTGTGGTATTCTAGAGGAAGCATGGACTAGTAAGAAGGTGAGTTATTCTTTTCTTAGAACCTTTGGTTGTGACACATTTGCTCATATAGATTCTGAAAATAGAACCAAGTTGGAAGCTAAGACAAAGAAATGTGTATTTTTTGGATATGGCATTAATGAATTTGGTTATAGGCTTTGGAATTTTGAAAATCATAAAATTATAAGAAGTGGGGATGTTATATTCAATGAGAAAGTGTTGTACAAATATCTATTGTAGCAACATGAGAAGAAAGAAAATGATTATGTAGTGCTGGATGATACTCCAAAAGCTTATGTTTCAACAATTCTTCATGATGTGCAAAAATTGCAACAAAAAATACCACACACCCCAATGAATGTTAGACGGTCAACAAGGATGAGTAGACCTCTAGAAATATTTTCTCCTTCCTCATATTCTATTTTACTTACTAATACTAGTGAACCTGAATGTTATGATGAAACTATGCAAGTGGATACAAAGATTGAATGGAAGTTTGCAATCAAAGAAGAAATAGACTCTTTTCTGACAAATAAGACATGGAATTTATGCAAGTTGCCTTCAGGTAAAAAGGCTTTGTAGAATAAGTGGGTTTATAGGTTGAAAGAAGAGGATGGAGGTAAGAAAAGATTTAAAGCCAGGTTAGTTGTAAATGGATTTGCACAGAAAAAGGCATCGATTTTGATGAGATATTCTCTCATGTTGTTAAAATCACTTCTATTTGCACTATTTTAAGTATTGTGGCTATTGAAGATTTGCATTTGGAGCAACTTGATGTTAAAATAGCCTTCTTTCATGGTGATTTGGATGAAGAGATATATATGGCTCAGCCACAAGGATTTGAGGTCAAAGGTAAGGAGAACTTAGTGTGTAGATTGAAGAAAAGATTATGGCTTGAAGTAAGTACCTCGGCAATGGTATCTAAAATTTGACAGTTTTATGCATAAGCATACATATAGCAGGTGTCATTCAGATCATTGTGTTTATTTTAAGAGGTTAGATGATGATAGCTACATTATTTTATGTTTATATTTTGATGATATGATTGTAGCTGGGTCTAACATGGATCATATTAAGGGGCTAAAATGCCAATTAGCACATGCATTTGCTCTAAAGGATTTGGGGGCAGCAAAAGAAATCCTTAGTATGAAGATTTACAAAGATAGGAAGAACAAGAAATTGACATTATCTTAGGCTGATTATATTGAGAAGGTGTTGCAACATTTCTCTATGGAGAATGTTAAAGTCGTCAGCACACCTTTACCTAGTCACTTGAAGTTAGCTAAGGAGATGTGTCCCAAGATACAAGAAGAGGAGGACAAGATGTCTAAGGCACCTTATGCTTCAGTTATGGGAAGCTTGATGTATGTTATGGTATTTACTAGGCCAAATATTGCACATGCAGTGGGAGTTGTTAGTAGGTATATAAGTCATCTAGGGCTTGAGCATTGGAATGTAGTTAAATGGATTCTTAGATATTTGAGAGGAACATCCAGTAAGTGTTTACACTTTGGAGGCTCTACTACTAATTTAAAGGGCTATGTTGACTCAGATTTGGCAGGGGATATTGATACCAAGCGGAGCACTATAGGTTATGTATTTACTATTAGTGGGGCAACCATGAGCTAGGTTTCTAGGTTACAGAAGGTTAATGTTTTATCCGCTATAGAGGCAGAGTATGTTGCTACTATAGAGGCAGCTAAGAAGATGGTATGGCTTCAGTTCTTCTTAGAAAAATTGGGACACTCTTAGAAGGATAATTATTTGTTCACAGATAGTCAAATTTTCATTCATCTTACAAAGAACTCAGCTCTATATTCAAAGACAAAACATATACAGTTGTGGTACCATTTCATTCAGTCATTTTTGGATGATGGACAGTTAAAGTTGGAGAAGATACATACAAATGATAATCTAGCATATATGTTTCCAAAGGTTGTGACAAGGGAGAAGTTGAATTCCTCTTCAACTTTGGTTTGTCTTCTAGTCTGAACAAAATAAAACAACAACAAAGTCCAAGGTGTTGGATATTCCAGTGGGAGCTACAAGTTTCACAGTGCTATGATTAGTCTCCAAGTGGGAGGTTATTATTATGGAGTCTAATCAATCTCCAAGTGGGAGATTGTAGTGATGTTGAGCCTAATCAGTCTCAAAGCTTTATTCAGCATGATTTTCCTCCAAATTTTTTCTATGGGGGTTTGGGGGCAGCACCCCCAAGACGAGTTCAAGGGGCAACACCCCTGCGGATTCCTAGGACAGTGCCACAAGTGTGCTCCCTATCATAGTACAAGGTGGGATTTTTGGGGGTAGCACCCCCAAAGCCAAAAATGCCCTTATATTGTAAAAGGAATCGGCTACTATTTTTCTATAATTATAGCCTTAATTTTGTAAGTGGCAAAAGCTTGTATAAAAAGGCTTAGGGTTAGGGATTTCATTATGAATGATGATATTGTAGCTTCTTGCGGTGATATTGAGCTATAAGGGATTACAGATTGTAATCAGGTTGTAATCATTGGATAATAATAATATTGGACTTGTTATTGGTGGACGTAGCCCAAGGATTGGGTGAACCACATTAAAATTTGGTGTCTTGTGTTCTCTTTTATGAAATCAACTATTTTTTGGTATTGGTTATATTTGCATGTAACTATATTTTTGTCTAAGGTTAATCCTAACACTTTTTAGGTCCCTCATATGAGCAGCTTTAGCCGACTTTTATCTATCACCATGGAGGTCTCCTCAAGGACTCCTAGATCTCTGCCTCTCCTCGTTCCCAGCATGATGTGATTCCTCCTTATCAACACCCCTTGGAGAGGGTAGGCGCTCTAAGATTGTCCTCATCATCTGTCTCAAATTAGCCTCCTCTGAGTTACCATGCTCTTCTTTATGACTCTCCTCCTTATTCTCTTCCTGAACAGGACACTCTCTATGAGTTTGAAGAGGACTATCATTTCCACCTCTCCCATGACCTCCACCTCAATCTGCACTACAACCTCTAACCATTGAGACACCATCCTCCTACAACACCCAAGAAAGAACAACTAAATACTCACAAAGTCAACAAAGGCATACCACCTTAAAGCATAATCATAAGTAAATATGTTTGAAATCCAACTCAAAAGTTATTCAAGTTTTTTCCTTTTTCTATGTTTCGAGTATCTAGTTTGAAGTTCAAAGTATTCAAGTTGTAATAGATGCATATAGTTGTTTAAGTTTCATTGTTTTAGTTAACTAGTTGTCATCTAATGGCGTTCCATACACCTAGAGCTCCCAATGTAGAAACTTGGGCTCTGATACCAGATGTAACGCCCCGCTAGGAAACCCAAAGGAAATTAACCTAAAATGTCACTAAGTTTGCCAAATATTTTTTTGAAAGATTAAAACAAAAAGATATAACATAGTGGAAGCAATAACTCACATATGTACATAAGTAATACAATAATAGTTACATCCCTCAAGGGTTCCATGACATTGAATCACATACATAAGTTTTATTAATACTAAATCTAATACATAACAAATTAACATCATAGAATAACCACAACTACGAATCCAATTAAATAATATATTATTACATAAGATGCCACATGGCATAACCAGAATGCATAATCATCTGATGTACAAGTCATAGGGTATGAAAAGATCAAAGAATATACATCATGAATAAATATATCATCTCAAAAGATCTCTAGATAATCAAGTATCGTACAATAGAATATAACCATCCAACAGAAATATAAGATTAGAATGAAAGGAACAACTACACAAGTACATCCAACAACGTCATCTAGCTATCGGATCTCAATGGTATAAAAAACACTACCACCCAACCTCGTGGAACCTAAATGGCCCACTCCCACTATGTTGAGGAAATAATCTCAAGTCCCAAACTAATATCAATCCAAAAGTCATAACTAACATGTAGGTCAAAGAAAACCTGATAGCAATCTATCTCAAAGGTACCAAGAAACAAATAACGTCTAATCCTAGAGGCAACAAAGACACATAGGAAATCTACTATGTAAGTGGGTAAGTGTCATCATATGAGTCAACTTAAAGTTTCCTTAGTGGCCTCTCTGGACTCTGGTCCCCTGGTGACTCTATACAACATCAGCATCCTTTCACACAAACAAGGCATACCAATGAGGCAAGGTCACAACCAAGCATTATGTCTACTCTCATCCTAGCCTATACTAGCACTCAAGCCATGGGTGAGGTAAAACACTGACTCTTGTTAATTCATTTTAAACCCATATAATAGAATGTTATCACTTAATAATCCTACTTACAATGGATTAGCCAGGCAGCCTCTTTAGGGCTCTGGCCTCCATTGCAAGCCACTTCCCAACATATACATAGATAACCTACCCTAAGATCATAAAAAATACAACTCATAAATCACAATATCCACCTCATTCCTATACAAGCAAATGGAAAGAACCAAAAGATAATTGATTGAAACTCAAAGGTTACAACAAGAAAACCACAATGTCACCTAAGTCATATACAAGCAACTGGAAAATACCAAATGATAACTGATCAAAACTCAAATGTTACACCAAGAAAATCACACCATTCACCTCAATCCTATATAAGCAACTAGAAAGCACTAGCAAGTAACTGACCAAAAACTATTAGAGATATACGTGAATACATCAAAATGGTGGGGAATAAAAGATCATGATCAAATAAGATACATAACAGCACCATAGATCAAACCACCTACCAAGCCTCTAGTATGCATACCTAAACTGGTCAAAACTAAGTTTATTCCAAACCCCAATAAAATAAATCATTCATCACACTATAAGTAGTTTCATAAATCATCTAGTTTGAAAACATACAAGTTTGATTTACAAACAGGGTTCAACTTTTCGTTTTATCAAAGTGCCAATATTTGACAAAGTTTCCCAAGTTCATAAGTGTAAAAAAATTCTTTAGTATAAAAGAACATTTCACATAAAGTGAACCCTCTAGTCAAAATTTGAGTTTTATTAAAAGCCATCAATTTTTCCAATTGAATTACAATTATCAATTTTATAAATATATATATATATATATATATATATATATATATATATATATAAGCATAAGTAAATAAGTAAATCCATTTATACAAATCTTTAATTAAATAGTTATTAAGATCTAATAAAATTTATTAAATTAATAATTATTATTACTGGGTTATTAATAACATATTATTTATTAAATTATTAATAACAATAATTATTAAATTTACTATTATAAAATAATCCTTTATTAAACATTAATAATGTTAATTAATTAAAAATTTCTAAAATTTAATAATAATAAAAGAAATAAATTTTAAAAACAATAAAAATATAATAATATTTATTTTTTAAGCTTGATGGGCTAGCACGCTTGCGCATGAATGCTACCAAAGCAGCATGAGCTATTGCGGAAATCAGGGAAGGTAAGGGGAGGAAGTGGAGGTAATGGCCCGGCTCCCCATTTTTTAATTTTAATTTTTTTGTTTTATATGACATCAAGAAAATAGAATTCAAACCCCCCTTCAATGCATACAAAACCTTATTTTTGGGTATTATAAAATTTCCATTTAAATATAAATATTACTATAATAATTTATTTACTATGGTAATTTTATAAAAATTAAAATTAAAATTAAACAAAACCCAGTATAGATCTGATAGGGAAACAATTGCAACTACCAAATTTGTTGATTTAATTTTTGATATTTTTTCCAAACCCTATCCCAAATTCATAATTTTTCTGAAACAATCTAATTATGAATAACAAGATTTCTCAAACAAGGGTTTTCAATTTGATTTCATTCACACACATTTTCAATAATGAAGAACAGTAAATTTTAACAAGGGTTTCAACTAGAATATTTTTTGAAAAACAAATCCATAACAAACACAAAGAAGATAGAGAAATTTGAAAGAAAAATTATTGTGCAAATCTCAACAAGATCCTACCTCAATTTGATGCTTGAGAGCTCACAAGAATACCCATCTTTTCAAAAACCATCTTTCTCAAAATTTGCTCCTTCAAACCTGTGTGTGGAGAAATGAGCTCTAATTTTTTTGTAAAGAGTTTTCTCCCTTTAGGGTTTCAGTTTTACAATCACACATACCCTTTTCTTTATTATTTTAATTCAATGTGCAACGTTTGCATTTTTAATTAAAATAAACTTTATTAAATTTATTTTCTCTCTTTTATTAAATCATAAGACGCCTTTAATAGTATATTTAAAATGAAACTCCTAAATTAATTATTATTACGTCAAATTAGAACTTTAATTAAATCTTTTAAATCTAATTCTTCTTTTTAATTAATTAAATATAATTAAAATTTCATTTTTCTTTATAATTTTTTTGTTAAATTAAAACATTTAATACTCTTTTTATTTGATTTAATTATAACTGAAAATCACAATAGACCCACGAATCTAAATAAGAAAATCTATATGAAAGACAAAGTACTAAATCAAACTCATGGGTCAAAATCTTGAATTCACATCACTTGAAGAATTTGGTAGGGTAAATAACTCTGATACTTGTCCTATTTTCTAGGACAATTGGCTCAAGGTTAGGATTTGGACTTAAGAACTATCTCCCCACTTTACGATTGAGATACTGTGATAGGGCATGCTCATCCTAGTAATTTAGGGATGTTGATGCTTGGTACCTACAATCTACATAAAAGTCGAGCATGTACATATGCATATAAATTTAAACTAAATAAGGAATGGCGGGGAAAGGTGCATTGTGTAGATCCCAACTAGCAGGTGACTACAACTCCCCCCTCACCCCTCCACCCCCCCCCCCCCCAAACTGCATCAAAAATGTCAAACATAAAGTAAAACATACATGTACACCATACACATGCAAATATGGGGTAAGTATCCATAGAAAATGGATATAAATCATCCATCTAACTATCATCATGAAACAACTAAAATCACTATATACGAGTATCATCATCGAAAGGAAAAACATGAATACATGAAGTAACCAAGCATCAAGTAGCTTATCAAATATATAAATTGAGTATGAAGTACCATCAAATCAAATCAAGTAATCGAGTACCACTAAAACATAAAACATAATCACAAAGCTGGCCTAAAAGAATTCGGCAATAACATGAAAAGTAAACTAGGGGTAAGTGCAACATCAATTGTCTCAATCGCTAGACAAACCACTAGTGTAAGTTACTACAAACACATCTCTTTCGCAAACATGACTCACAACAACTTCAATTTGCAACATGCAAAACCATATTACTCACTATCCTTCCAAACTGCAGAGCGCATAGATAGTGACTTGTCTTCAACAAAAATTTGGTGAACCTCAAAAGAAGAAAACCTAGTAAGAGCTATAGTAGCTTAGAGTTCTAACATTTTCCATTAGAGTGGGAATTGCTAATATCTTCAACTCTAAATTTTACATTCAGTTTTAGCTATTTACATAGTTCACTTTGTTGGGGTATGTATGCATAGTCTATGCTTATGTTGAAATCTTTACAGGTGCATACATTTGTTTGAGATTATTATATCATTATATGTTGCCCCAAAAACTTTACCATCTACAACATGTTCCAAAAATCTGTAAAATACAAATAACATCATTAAAATTGTAGTGTACATATACACACTGTTAAAATACATATTTTCAATTACCTGCATTTCTATTACTAACCTTCTCAACTTTTTGCAATGTAGGCAAAACATGCTTCTCGCACTTGGGCATCGGCTAAAACACTCGACAGTGACAATAATACTATGACAATAAGCCACAATTTTTGTTTCCATGAGTTTAGCTTCAACTTGAACAACACTTCATGTCCTAGTCACGCTTGTATCTGTGACTTGTATAGAATCTTGTTAGCTACACTTAAACAAAACAAAACTAATTACGAGAATTTTTATGTATAACAACTATGTAAATATTCAATACAAAGAAGATTAGCATGGGCCTTACGCAACGATGACACACATAAATCGAGAATGGTCCAATTTTATTATCAAAAAAAAACTTATTCATACAATATAAAAGACCTATTCGACATTCTAGTTCCTTATGTGAAATTTGCAAACTAGAATATAGGTTGTGTCATTTAAATCATGTTATTCTTAGTTACAATTCAGCTCCAACATTTTAGATTACAATGCCATTTTTAAAAAATGACAAACATCATTTAGTACTCGAACAACACTTTGTAGAGTGCTCCTCTTTACAAAAATGGATGGTAGCATTTATGAAATAGAATATAATATTAGATTTTAGGGTCTAGGCTAGAACCTTTTATTATAGGTGTTTAAGTTTAAAATTTTGATTACAAATTAACCTATTTTAATAAATCATCTATAATTATAAAATATATTTTATTATGTTAACAATATTAATTTTTTTGCAAGCTCTCCAAGAGCTCTTTTGATATAAGAAACTGTTATGCTAAATTATGATTGACCAACATACATGTTGATATTGATTTTTTAATATTTAAACAATAATAATTTGACTACTCTTATTTTTTGTATTTTATACATCTTTTTTATATATGAATGATATATCAAATTAAGATTGATATTTGTTAACTTAAATATTTATTACAAGTAAATTTCATCATCTCTTGTTCCCTCTTTAATTAGATGTTAGCTTTTTTTATTAGTTCCAATTTTTTATCTTTATAAGAACATGGTATGTTAAATTATGATTGTCCAACACAAATATTGATATTGATATTTTTATATTGGTACAAGAAGAATTTGACTATTACTAATATTTGTATAATAGAAATTGAATAGATTTACACATTTTGTTTTTAGATAAGAATGTTTAAGATTAAGGTAAAAGCAGGTTTTGAAGGGGTCCTGAAACCCTTTACAACAAATAGAAAGATAAACCATTAAGCACACCCAGGTTTTAAGAGGACCTGAAACCAACAAAACAACTAAACTAGGTTTTACAGGGACCTGAGACCAATAGATGTGACCAGAAAAATCAACCATAAGAAGACTGGAATCTGAAAGTCAATAGACTGGAACAAAGCAACCTGACAAACCTCCCAAACCAGTTTCCAGCAAACCAAAAACTCAGCTAATTCACCATCACTAAAAAACTAGTCAGCATAAGGGAACATAAGATTTTCCTTTTGATTTGAAGTTTTCCTTACGCGACTGAAGGATCATATCTAAAGGGGGAGTAGAAGACTTATTCTTCTTCTTTTTAACCGCAATCCAACCATCCTCAAACTTCGCTGCCTCAGCAACCCAATCCTCAAAAGATAAAGACCCAAGGAATCCAGGGGACACAGAAGCTGCATCAAACTCCCTGAGAGAATCGAACTCCCTAAGAGGATCATCCGAAGAAGGGGAAGAGACCAAAGCATCCTCCTCAACCACCGGCGCAGAAAGAACTCAATCCATAGACACAGCATTCGTAGGAGCATCCAAGGAATTCACCAAAGCATCTACCTCAACCACCGACTCAGAATGGACGCTAGCCTCAGCCTCAGAATCCACAGGAGCAGCCCAAGATTGTTTCATCGTGTAGTGCTCAAAGGAGGCCCCAGACCACCAAGAAGGTGGTCATCTAGACTTGGATTTCCCAACAGCACAATGGGCAGCAATGTGCCCCGTCAAGTGGCAGTTCCTGCAACGAAAAGGGATACCCTCGAAATCCAACATTTGTGTCCAAGAGCCCCTCGAGGAATCCAAGAAAATCACCTCAAGAAGGCCTTAGAAACATCCAAGTCTACAAGAAAGCGCACACAAGTCGAACGGAGAATATCTGAAGTGTCAGCATCCACATATAAGAAATCACCAATAGCATTACCAATAGTTTCAAAAATTGAATCCTGCCAAAGATGAATCGGAAGATTAGGAAGCCAGACCCAGATAGGGAACTTATTAAAGGATTCTGAGAGTGGATCAAAATCCATGTGCCATGGTTTGGCCATAAGTGGAAATCTGCCCTACCAAGAAAAATTATTGTGACACAAAATAATCTTCCTGTCATCAGAACTTTGAAACTTAGCTATAAAAAAACCTTTTGCACACGGGAAGATGTGGACATTATTTTCTATAAGTGGCATCCAATTCTTGGAGATCTAGACATGTAGATCAACAAGAGAGGGCCAATAACCTCGAAATCGAAAAATGGCAGCAAGAGAGGAAAGCTCTTCTACCATATGAAAAATTTCTTCAACAGATTCAGAATCAAGAGAAACCTTGATGGGATTTTAAGCTCTTACAAGCGACACAAGAGGGGGCCCAGATGAAGCCGCATGAGGAAGAGCGCCATGTAAGCCGGCTTCGAAGGTAGCCACGTCTGCAAAAGTCCTTCCTCCCGAACAAGGAGGAGACCCAAGAGCCGAGCGAGGGGCAGAAGAAGCCCTAACCCCACCCACAAAAGAGGCTGAACGAAGCCCATCATCACTAGTAATAACAACACCTCCATCCGTGCGACCAGCAGGAGAGCCAAACGTAGAAGGAGGGACGCCATGAGCAGAAGGTCCAAGTTTTTGAATGGGAGCAGAAGCAGAAGAACTAGGTTTATGAACGGGAACATAAGTCATTTGAAGCCCTGAAAGAGCCCCATCCCCAACCGCAAACCATCCTCCAAAATCAGCTCCACCACCCAAATGACCAATGGGAGTAGAGACCTCAGCGTAACCAAACGTTGAAGAAGCAGAAGCGCTAAGAGCGAGAGAACCAGATATTCGAGTAGGAGATCCAGGTTTTTGAGTGGGAACAGGAGTGAGAGACATTTTGAATTTTGACATTTTTTAGATAAGAATGTTATATAAACTAAGATTAATAATTGAATATCATTGCCATTTTTTTATTTTTTAAAATTATAATAACATGTTTTTATTGATTAACCAATTATTACAAATATCTTCACTAGTATTGTACTATTTGTACTCTTTATTAAGTCGAGAAGCTTTCTACAATGGAAGCATTCATCAATGTAAACTTTTGCAACTTTTTAAAAAAATTGACGTGTAGCTAACTGTTCAAATTAACATTATTGTTTAAAAAAATTATTATATATCTCTATAGTTACAAATCTGACTCGACAAAAATTGTTTGTTCACAGGAATAAAGAAATCACTTCATGATAGTTACATGCAATACCAATGAATGCAAGTAATAGAAAGGAAATTGTGCTAAAATGGTGGCGTATAATCTTCATTTGCAGCTAATTTCATAGATAGAAAAGGAAGCCTCAATTCATAGTGTTTGTGGATTGTTCTCAATATTGTTATTAAGATTGAGAGGGTCTTGAATAAAAGATGGGCAAATACTGCATGTTTTTGTTGTTGTTACTACTACTTCTCCTATTCATCTAATTGGCGAGGACGTGCCACTACAGAAAGAAGTGCCCTCCTCCACTTCAAGCAAGAGCTGGATGACCCAAGGGACCTGCTGAGGTCATGGAAGGGGCTATATTGCTGCTCCTGGCTACAAATCGCCTACCACAAGGGCTCGGGCCATGTGACTCGTCTGGGTCTTAGCCCCTCATATTCTCCCTTGTTAGCAACGGTGAGGAATTCAAGCAACTAACTATTCCCTACTCTATTCCAACTGCAACATTTGGAGTACCTTGACCTCAATTGGATTCACTTGTCCCCTCTTTCCTTTCGTTCACATCTCCCGAGCCTCACCATATTGACACATTTGAATCCAATTATTGCCAAAAATAAACTGATTGAATCCCACAGTGGCACTAGCACAAAGTTTGAATAAATCAATTTATTTTCTTGCTCTCTTTTTAAGTTTTTTCTTATTCCACTATCTGATCATGGCTTCATTTGTTCTTACAGTTAAAATTTGGAGTACCTCAACCTCAACATTTTAAAAACATTCATTTTAAATAAACACAAGCACAATTTAATACACATTTTGCACTGACCAATATTAGATATTGTGATTATATAATTTGAAAATGTTGGACTAAATTTGGATAAAATAATTAAATAATAAAGTTACGACTATAACAAATAATGAAATTACATAGATTTTAAAAATTAGAACAAAATGTTAGATATTATATCAAATTTTGAAATAAGAATGAAATTTATAATATTGGGAAAATATTAAATTGATGAAGTTAAACATATAAAATTTAAATTAAAAGAATGTTCTAAAGTGTTATAAAGTTAACTTTAAAATAAAGTTTAACTTTACAAATAAGATCAAGCTTTATAAATTAATTCAAAATATATGCATATAGTCTAATTTCAAAAGGGGTGTGTGTGTGTGTGTGTGTGTGTGAGAGAGAGAGAGAGAGAGGGGTGGGGGGGAGAGGGGAATTAGGGAGGGTCTACATTATGAGGAGTGGGTTGGAGGGGGGGAGAGTGTGTGACAAAGGGATGAGGGTGAGGCATGAAGTAAACACTTTGAGAGAGAGAGAGAGAGAGAGAGAGAGAGAGAGAGAGATGTGATAGAGGTTGGGGGGGTGGGTGGGGGGGTGTATGAGAGACACAAGATAGACATATAGAAAGAATTTAAGAGATAAAGAGATATGAGGAGGGGACATGAGAGTGAGATAAAAGGAGATATGGTGAGAGACATGTGCAAGAGAGATTGTGAGAGATAAAGATACATAAGTGAGAGATATGGGGTAGATATATAAGGTAAATAGGAGGAAGAGATTGTGAGAGGAGGGAGAGGAGAGACTTAAAGAGATTAAGGAGACACAGAGGGAGAGACATGATGTAGAGATAAATGGTAATAAAGAAGAGGATATGGTAAGTAGGGGTGGAAATAGGACAAAGGGAGAAATGTAGGAAGGTATGAGGTAGAAAGAGATAATGTCAAAGGGGGGAGAGTTAGGTAGAGAGAAAGAATTAGGGCATCAAATGGATGGAAATGGTGATAGGGGGAGGAATTTGGGAGGGAAGGGGGGACGAGAGAGAGAGAGAGAGAGAGAGAGAGAGAGAGAGAGAGAGAGAGAGAGAGAGCAAAATGTTAGAGATTATATCAAATTTTGAAATAAGGTTGAAATTTATAAATTTAGGAAAATATTAAATTAATGAAGTTAAACATATAAAACTAAAATTAAAAGAATGTTCTAAAGTAGTTAAATTTGTTACAAGAAAGTGTTATAACATTAGCTTTTAAATAAAGTTTAACTTTACAAATAAAATCAAGCTTTATAAATTAATTCAAAATATATGCATATAATCGAATTTCAAAAGGGATGTGTGGGTGTGGGTGTGGGTGTGGGTGTGAGAGGGGGAGTGGGGAGGGTCTACACTATGAGGAGGGGGTTGGAGGGGGAGAGAGTGTCTAGAGAAGGACAAGTGGGTAAATTATAGAAGGGGACATGTGTGAGAGAATGTGACAAGGAGATGAGGGTGAGGCATGAAGTAAACACTATGAGAGAGAGTGAGAGATAAAGATACATGAGACGAAGAGAGCAAGTAGTAGGAGGCATGATAGAGGCTATGGGGGGGCATGAGAAACACAAGGTAAACATATAGAAAAAAAATTGAGAGATAAAGAGATATAAGGAGGGGACATAAGAGTGAGATAAGAGGAAATATGATGAGAGAAATGTGCAAGAGAGATTGTGAGAGATAAAGATACATGAGAGAGAGAGATATGGGGTAGATATAGAGGGTAAATAGGGGAAAGAGATTGTGAGAGGAGGGAAAGGAGAGACTTAAAGAGATTAAGGAGGCAGGGAGGCAGAGAGATGATGTAGAGATAAATGGTAATAAAGGAGAGGATATGGTAACTAGGGGCGGAAATAGGACAAAGAGAGAAATATAGGAAAGTATGAGGTAGAAAGAGACAACGTCGAAGGGGAGAGAGATTAGGTAGAGTGAAAGAGAATAATTAGGGCATCAAATGGATGAAAATGGTGATGCGGGCAAGAATTTGGGAGAGAGAGAGAGAGAGAGAGAGAGAGAGAGATGTTGTAATTAGGGGATGGATGAAAATTAGAACAAAATATTAGATATTATATCAAATTTTGAAATAAGGTTGAAATTTATAAATTTGGGAAAATATTAAATTAACGAAGTTAAACATATAAAGTTCAAATTAAAAGAATGTTATTAAGTAACACTAAATTTGTTTCAAAAAAGTGTTCTAAAGTTAGCTTTAAAAGAAATTTTAAGTTTACAAATAAAATCAAGCTTTATAAATTAATTCAAAATATATACATATAGTCAAAATTCAAAAGGTAGGTGTGTGTGTGTGTGTGTGTGTGTGTGTGTGAGAGAGAGAGAGAGAGTGGGGAGGGTCTACATTATGAGGAGGGAGAAGAGTGTGTAGAGAAGGGAAGGGTGGGTAAATTATAGAAGGGGACATGTGAGAGAGAGTGTGACAAGGGGATGAGGGCGAGCATGAAGTAAACACTGAGAGAGAGTGAGAGATAAAGATACATGATACAAAGAGAGCAAGTAGTAGGGCACATGATAGAGGTTGTGTGGGAGGGGTGGCATGAGAGACACAAGGTATATTTATAGAGAGAATTTGAGAGATAAAGAGATATGAGGAGGGGACATGAGAGTGAGATAAGAGGAAATATTGTGAGATGTGTGCAAGAGAGATTGTGAGAGATAAAGATACATGAGTGAGAGATATGGGGTAGATATAGAGGGTAATTAGGGGGAAGAGATTGTGAGAGGAGGGAGAGGAGACTTAAAGAGATTAAGAAGGTAGGGAGGCAAAGAGATGATGTAGAGATAAGTGGTAATAAAGGAGAGGATATGGTAACCAAGGGTAGAAATAGGACAAAGAGAGAAATGTAGGAAGGTATGATGTAGAAAGAGACAATGTCGAAGGGGAGGGAGATTAGGTAGAAAGAGAATAATTAGGGCATCAAATGGATGGAAATGGTGATGTGGGGAGGAATTTGGGAGAGAGAGAGAGAGAGTAATTAGGCGATGGATGACAATTAAGGTCCGAGAGAGATGGAGAGTTGATGGATGTGTGTGTGTGTGTGTGTGTGTGAGAGAGAGAGAGAGAGTAATTAGGCGATGGATGACAACTAGGGTCCAAGAGAGATGGAGACATGATGTGTGTGTGTGTGTGTGTGTGTGTGTGTGTGTGTGTGTGTGTGTGTGTGAGAGAGAGAGAGAGAGAGAGAGAGAGAGAATAGTGCCTAGAGATTAAGAGACATGGGCTAGAGCTATATGGTAATCAAGAGGAATAGATGGTGAGAGTTGGGGGGCAGGGGGGTTTATGGGAGAGGGAATAGGGGAGAGATAGGGTAAATATGAGGTAATAAGGGAGAGAGGGTAAATATAATAATTAGGGAATATGATAGATGGACATGATAATGAAAGAAGAGAGGATAATAGTGATAAGTGGGTGGAGAGGTATGGGGAGGTTAAATAAGAGAAAATATGTTGAGAGGAGGGTGGGGAGAGAGGGAAAGAGAGTAATTATAGGGGGAGATATATGTATTATATGTTTGGGAAAGAGAGATGTGTGTGAGAGAGTAAGAGACATGATGTAAAGATATATAAGGTATTTAGGGGGAAGCAATTGCTAGAGGGGTAGGGAGATGGAAGAAAGATAGAAGGGGAAGTTGGGAGAGATAGAGGTAAATATAGAAAGAGGATAATTTAAGCCCAAGAAAGAGAGAGGGGGGGGGTGCGCCTTAATAACTCTCTAACTATTGATTTCCTTAAAGAAGTCCCACTATGACCTTTTCTCTATTGCAAATAATAATCTAGATTTAAGGATAAAACTTAAGCTAACACTAATGCAAATGAAAACTCTAATTTCAATCCAAAGTTTAATTCTAATTAGTTGAATAATAAAAAATTGATTGTATTAATTATTATATAGGTGTTGATTTTTTTTTTCAAAGGAAATCTATTTCATTAAGCATATTTTTGAAGTGAACATATAAAATCTATAATGTACCATAATATATAATATACATAATAATTATTATTTATTCTTGTAAATTACTAACAATAATATCTTTCACTCTTCTGTAGTGAGTGCTACTAGCTTATAAATATTTTATATATATATATATATAATACATCGAGAGATATCCTTCTTGAGGCGCCTATTGCATTGAGTGAGATTATGAAAATAGGTGCCTCGAGAAGGATATCTCTCAACTTATATATATATATATATATATATATATATATATATATATATATATATATATATATATATATATATATATATATATATATATATATATATATATAAGCTAGTCATTATTCTTAATGGTTAACTTGCCTCATTTATCTACCTTAAACACTAAACATCCACTATACATATCTTAATAAATAAATATTAGTTAATATTGAAATATATTGAAATTATTTTTAAATAATTAACGATTATTAAATGAGAATATATGAATAAATTTTAAATTTAATATGAACTTATTAAACTATCAAATATTCAAATATATAAATAGACTTCAAAAGAAAACTAAACCATTTAAGTGTGGCTTTTCGCCATAAGCCAATTCCTAAACAAGAGACGCAAGCGTCATAGTCCCTGCCGACGTTGGGGTATGTGAAATTAATAGATTGATGTTTTTTGGTAAGAGACAACTAGCAATAGCATAATGGTTGTAGAGGTGTAGGTGAGTGAGAATAAGGTTACATGGTTCTAAAGTAGCATTGCAAATGCATTAATTTTTGCCTAGAATTGCAAGATGGCTCATATGTTTTCATAGAATAAAGGAATTTTTAATTATGAAATAATATCTATATAATTTCATACGTAGATTTGTAAATAGTAAATAGATGTAATACATATAAATTTAATGTTAATGAATAAAAAAGAAATAGAATATAACTATTAAATTTCCGTACATAGTTAAGAAAAACTTAATAATAATTTATATATCTTTTAGAATTTAACTTTTCTTTTTTTTGTGGTTATTTCCTGTAGTATATTTTTTTTATAAAATATAATTATTAATTTAATATTGAAATGTATATTGAAGCTTTAAATATATTTAAACTAAATGATAAATTGTTTAAATGAATAATAATAATAATAATGAATGATATAATTTTTAAATTGTAACACTTATGAATTATACATATTACAAACACAATTATCAAATAAAATTGAAAAATAGTATTGTTTAATTTTTTTTTGATAAAAGTGAAATAATAGTCATAATTTAAGTAGTTTTATTAAAAAATCAAAATTTTAAAAAAATTAGAAATTCAAGTGCAAGGATATAACATTTAACTCTATATTTGATTAAAATATCTATATGGTAAGAAAAATAGATCATGATAATTATTATTAATTAGACATTCATTTGTGAGGTGGAAGAGAAAAATTATTGTTTTTTAAAAAGCTAATCCACTTGTAGAGATAAAGTTGTAATTAATGCATTGATAGAGATAAAGTTGTAATTAAAACATTGATAAAGTTTATTATAAATCAATGTATTTGCAAAGTGTTTGAAAATTTTCTATATTTGTATGTAATGAAAATTAATTTTCTTCCTTACTATTTTTGCTCTCAACCAATTGCACTAAAGATAATTAACTTTTTTCATGTTTGAAAATCATAGATAAATGTATCAACATTACAAATATGTTTAAAAGCAAAAAATGCCTCCTATTGGTAGGATGAAAAAGTTATTTGCATCACATCGATGCATAAGTACCCTGCCGTCAGCAAGAACTAATAATAGTTAGTTCACTATGGTAGGAAAAGATTCCAAATTATCTTTTTCTCAAGATTAAAAGTTTACACAAGGACACTCCATGAAAACATAAGATAAGATTTATACACCTTCCAAACAAAACTAAAAGATCTTTGTACAAAAGTTTAGAAGTTTGTTAGAAAAGAAAACACATATTATTTATTTTCACAACTATTTTTTGATTGCCTCATCCCCACATTATTTATGGTTTTATTCAATGAAGAGGTAAAAAAAAATCCTAAACAAACCCATCCAATCATCAAATTTAGGACCATAGGCCTGCCATCACTTACAAGCATAAGAATCTTATTTCAAAAATATTGCAATTTAATCATTAAGTTTTATATTTAATTAATATGTGCGCTACCCATGTATTTGACTTGGAGAAAACGAGTAATTAGTGTGTAACTAGATGTCAGAAATAGAAAGCCAAAACCTGATTTGAAAAAGTACCTCTGCATTGCATACCCTGGCCTGCCACCATTATTGGTGTGTTTCAATAAAGTGGGCAACAATACAAGTTATGAAACGGTGTCACGATACCCTAAAAAGTAATTATTATAAAGTACCCTCTGCACTCCCCACTCTACAAGAACAAGAATAATGTAATTTAGTTTTCTGTTAGATTTTGATGGCGGTTTTCGTTGCAGATTCCATTACTCTTTTGCTTTTTGTACTATGTTCATGCTCTTCTTTAATGACAGTTCTGTACGGGGTTTACTCAATTCATTCAAGCTTTTTCATTTTGAATTCTGTTTTGCTTTAAGAAAATCAGGAAATTCGGGGAAAAAAGAGAAGAAATTTTCATTTTGAATTTTCGGTTTTGCTTAAGAAAATCAGCAAAATTGGCAAGACATGGAGAAGAAAAAAGAAAATGGAATGAAAATTACAAACTCTTTCTCCGGCACCGATTCAAGCTGCAGCTGGATCTGCAACAGTTACAGATTTAAATTGATTTGTAATTTAAAAAGCTGTTTACCATGAGAGAAACAGGAAAAAATCAAGCAACTGCGGCGGCCCCACTCCATGGGATTTTGAAAATATTCTAACTCTTCCCAAAAAGCTTAATTTGATACAATAGCATGCTCAAAAAATCAACAGAAAAATATCACTGCAGATTTAAAAGATTTAGATATCACCTCAGATTTTAAAAATTTAGCAAATATAACTTCATCATCGAGAATGAAGATGCTGCTTTTGATTTATTTAGGGTATTCTTCGCTTTTGCTCAGAGGAAGTCAGGAAATATATTCTCAGTTACCTTTCGTCTTGAAATCTCTACACTTTGCCTTAACACTGCGCTTCCTGTCAAAAAGGGGGGAACAAAAAAACATGGACAGAAAGAAAGATTGCATTTGCATTTGCAGTTGTATTGTATTACCATTATTATTTGCTCGCTGCTTTGCTTTGCTACTCAAGTCTGCCAATAGCAGCGGTTCGCTAGAAATTCAAAACAGAAGACGCCGCGGAACAATTCGATGGAGGATTTGCAGGGAAAGAAGTATTATTGAAGCGCTGCTGCTTCAAAGCGGCCATGTAATTACGCACCTCCTCTGCAACCATCTCCTGCATTACGGCCAAAAACTCCGCGGAATTTACAGCGGCGTGTGACCGGGGGCTCAGAATCGGCGCCAGAGTCTGCGACAGCGCGTTGTTGATCGCAGAGCTTATCCATTCCATGGCCTCCTGAGCCTTAACGTAGCCGGAGGGAGCAGGGGAGTCGACGGTCACATGGCAGGGAGGAAGAACAGGTGGCGAAGTCGAGGGTTTCAAAGGAGAAACACCTTGCCCTGTGCCGGGAGGCGAAAGGCTGAGAAAAGTTTGCGGATCGCAGGGCTTATTTAAATCCGCGACACTAGTATTTACCGCTGCAACGCGAGGCAGAGGCCTGTAAACAGTAGAAGAATCCGATCCATATGGCGAAGAAGGCTTTAGGATCTTCTTCGCCTGTCCTGAATCCTCATCTTCCAGGCACCGCTTTCGATCGCCTCCTTCCTCCTCCGAGCTAACGGCGGCGTTGCTCAAGCAACGTCTCCGGAGCGTCGAATTCCAGTGATTTTTGATCGCATTGTCGGTTCGTCCAGACAACAGTCTCGCAATCGTGGCCCATTTGTTACCGTGCAGCGCGTGAGCTTTGATAATGGCGGCATCTTCTTCAGGAGTGAAAGATCGGTGCTCCACCTGAGGGCTCAGCTGATTGCACCACCGCAACCTACAGGATTTCCCTGATCTTCCAGGAATCGCCTTGCTTATAAGCGACCAGTTCCTAGGCCCGTATTTCTGCACATACTGCTGCAATGCCGCATCTTCTTCGGGGCTCCAGGGGCCTTTAATTCTGTCAATCTCTTCGCTGTTTCTCGCCGACGCCATTAAAGGACCTCAAAACAACATTCTGTAGCAGCTAAAACTACAAAAATTAGGGTTTCCAACAAAAAAACATCAGATTTACCCAGAAAGAGTCCCTCTGTTTTTTGCCTCCATCCCTCTCTGTACAACAGAGAGAAGGGGAAAACTGGACTTATTGATTCGAATCCGGTCACCGGCGCCACCTGTCACCCGACCGGCCCAACCAGTCGGCCTTCGCAGCTGTGTCCAAGGACACGTGTCCTTCCTGCCTTCGTATTTGACCGGGCCAGGCTGGCCTCCTGGGCGCGCCGATTTTGACCGAGCCTTTCCTGCCATAAAAATATGTTAAAACTTGATTTCTGCTGAGCTGGCGAAAGCGACAGGTTATTATAAACCGTCGGACTCTCCACGCTTTCCGTACGATTTGTGCTCTGCCAGCCTGGCAATTCCATTTAACGGCGGCCGTTAATCGGCCACGCGCCCCTTGGTCCCCAGTGTTTAACGGCTGCCGTTAAACCATCCTCGCGGCCGTCTATTTCCCGCCACGCGGCTGCCACGTGGAGGAAGATGAGGCGCCTGGTTTTATTTGGATAAGAATGGAGAACAGCCGCGTGATGTCGTGTAATTTCGGTAAACGTCGCGGTCACATGAGGGGGGCTTATTTTAGCATACGTCACGGTCACATGAGGGGCTTAACCGACCAGGGTTTTGGGGCTTGCAAGTCCACATATGCGGCTTACAATCATTTGTGGCAAATAATTGGGGTTTACAGCGGCTCGGCTCGGCTAGGCTTGGCTTGGGCCCCACCAAAATATGATCCTGACTTTTCCAAAGTGAAATTCCATAGGAAACTGTTTTTTTGTGTTTTTTTGTCGCTTTATGCTCTTTTTTAAACATATATTATTATTATAGTATTTTAGTAACGAGGGTATGTTTTTATTATTTTATAATAATAATAATAAGACGCACGATTATTATTGGCTTTTTATTTATTTATTTATTTGACTCCTGCAACGCGGCGAGGATAATCAGAGACTTAGAATCGCGGGTTTGTTGGAAACTAGGGGTCAAATAAGCCAATTATTTTTATAGCCATAATCTCCAAAAGGAAACGTGGGTTTTCTTTTTGCTTTGGGGTAGGGGACCTTTTTATTATTTTAATGTGGAAACTTTGTTGTTCTTGTGAGAGAAAGGTCTCACTTTCTACTGACGAACAAGATTGTCCATCAATAAAGGAGAGATTGTGATTTTGTTATCATGATCTAATTCTATAGTTTGTGAGTCAAATTCATTGATCCATATTTTATGAATAGTGGTTCACACAAATCTATCTCAAGAGAATGAATGTAACACAACACTTATTTGGTATATAGGTGATGCTCGCCAAGGTGAAGAGAAGGAAGAATGATTTCTTCCACTGAGAAACAATAGTTCAGGTTAGATTGTTGTTTGTTGGAAAAGGAGAGATCACTCTTCCTCCATTTGGAAAGAGAAGGAATAATGATTTCTTCCACTAATGAATAGTAGTCTAGGTGATGTTGTTGGTTAGTAGAGGAGAAGAAGGGAGATATTGGTCTTCCCCCTCTTTCAAAATCTTTTTTGAGTTATGGTTAAAATCTCTCTAGTTGTTCTACTAGCGTGTTTTAAATGTTTTGTGATGATGGTCTTTGTTTTCAATGGTGTGTTCTTGAATGATTGTAAGTGGTGTGTTTGACTTATCTTTGTATTGGGCTAGTTCTTTGGTTTTATTGCATTTATAATAATAATAAATGAAGGTTTCAAATTGTTAGGGTTAGTAGTTTACACATATGTTTAGGTTTTGACAATGGTTTATTTGCTGAAAGATTTGTAGAAGTGGTTATAGCTTTGATATTTATTTTGTAAGTTGTGTCAAAAAGCCCAAGTAATTTATACTTTGGTTGAAGAGTTGATTTATTGAAAGATAGAGACATTGGTTATAGGTCTGAAGTTTATTATGAAAGTTGTGTAAGTGTGGGATTATTAAGGTCATGGTTGAAGAATTTATAGTTAATACATGATACCAATTTTTTACAATCCTTGAAATTGGAAAAGGTGCTTCTAGATTAGATTGTGGATTAACTTTTAGCATTACAATTTCAAATCACATTTTTGCATGGTCCAAAAAGTTAATGCTAAAACTTATACATTCTAATCTAGTGTGATCTAAAATATTGATGCTAGAAACTAACACACAATCTAGCCCAGAAGCAGTTGCATCAATGTTTCAAATCTTACTCATGTTAGAGAATGGTTATAAGTTCAAATTTTACTTTAAAGTTATATCAAGTGTAGGGCAGTATAAGAGTTTGCAATAGTTTGCTCACTTTTAGTCTAAATAATCAAATAATTAAGGGTGCTAGAAATAGGAATTACGAGGGGGGGGGGTGAATCAGTAATTTACAAACTTTAGTCACCAACTGAATATTATTTATTACTTTGAATCATACATAAGAAAGCAATAAAGTAATATTGAATAGTAACAGTAACCATGCACAAAGATAACTCATAACACCATATTTTGTTTAGGGAAACCCTGGCCAAGGGAAAATCCTAGTAGGGATGATACCCACTAGATAATATATTGATATATATGTTCCTTGTTAGAGGATGGACCCTATTAGGAGTCAATGAGAAAATTCAGTATTAGAGAGTCCTTGTTAGGAGACTTTGAATCCCTGTTAGGAGATTCCAACCCTGTTAGGAGTTGTAGTATAGTAGATGCAAGATGAACCCACTGCCCAAACATGCACTTCCAATTACAAGAAGAGCTCATTGTCCAAATATGCAATCAGTCTTCAGGAATATAGATGCTTCCTGAGTTTGATCTCGGATCACAAAATCAACTTCGCATATATTGCTTTCACAAAAAGTTTGCATATCATAGTAGCACACAAGTACTACACTTTTACATTCTAATTCACAAGATGTCCTTTGCATAAATACCATGCCTTTTCACAAATTGTTGCTAGGTCGGCTAAGACCACAATATACTTTTCCAACTTAGAGTAAACATCTAGGATGGTGGCCCTAATTGGTCAAATAATTATTTTGTAAACAAAATATTTCCTTTCCTTTAATCGTGGTGTCTTGTTTCACTGGTAAAACAGGAATATCTCACTTTCGTACAATTTGTACTGATGTCTGAAGTTATTCATGTCATCATTAACATGTATACTATCTCCATCTAACTTTGCTAGTCATAATATGAAATCGATAACAAGTTACATATAGAACAATACATTGTTGTAAACCAAATTCATACTTAGACAATTTTATGAGTACCAAAAGCTAAGTATCTTTATTTTTGAGGTTTCATGTAAGCATGTACATCATGTGTTACCATAAATGACAACAATTACATATCTGAACATTAGCCAATTGTCAATAATCTCCCCCGTTGGCATTGATGGCAACAAAATAGGGAAAATTGGCTAAGTAACAAAACTTATCAAAAACAATATAGTAACAATACATTAATCATCTATTACAACTTGTCCATCTTACATATGCTCCCCCTTACAATATGATTTCATACCTTCTAATTTTATCTTCTCCCCTTTACCTTATTTACAATTTTCTTATGCATCTTCTCCCCCTTTGACATCAATGACAAAGGTCAAAATGTCAAAAACTATTAAAATTGTTGTCAAAAACTCTATAAACATCTACCTTAAACTAATAGTATCTTCATACAGTTGTCAAAACTTGCCTTAAGACTATTCATACCTTTTGTCCATGTATCCCTGGCTGATTCAGCAGAGGTGAGAATTGCACATAGGGCATATGATGCAATCTCAACTACATTAAGATTGAAATACAAAAAGTTTGAGTAGGTGTCCTTGGCTTTGACACACTCCTCCAACTATCTCTCTATTATAGATATTTTCAGAGCAATAGACTCTCTGAAATCCTAAAATCTTTTTAAAAATTGTTCTTTCTGAAGTTCCAATTTCCTAATATCACAATGAATACTGGTCATTTGTCCAAGTTCAAAGTCATCAACTTTGTTGAAAGGTTGTTGTATCTGGTTAGATAGAGCCTCTAGCTCAGTCAACTTACCTTCAATCTTACTATCAATATCGTTAGTCAACTTATGAGATAGGATACACATGAGGGGCTTAACAGACCAGGGTTTTTGGTGCAAGAGCACGTCTGCGATAGGAAGTTTGGTGGCGACAGAAAGACAACTTGCAATATGACTAAAATGTAGGGTACAAAGCAAATATCAGAAAGTTTTGATTTTAAAATCTAAATTTTGAAATGTTTGTGTGTGTGAGTTTAGAGTTTTATGTTTTAATGTCCTATGATGTGGTGGCATAAATGGAGGAGTGAAATGATAAACTCTCCAAATATAGCCACTTAGGACCATGTGTGTTTGTTTTAGTGGAGTTAGTAGTGTGCAATGATTTAAGAATCTAATCATATCCTAAAAAAGGACAGATAGTTGGCAGCAGGAATATTCATAATTTTTGAAACAGTCTCCTATTCTTGGATAGGGACGTTTCATATTCCTTATTTAGGGAGTCAGTTTTTAGAGAGGAAGAGAGAGGAAGAAGACAAGTTTTTATTTTTGGGTTGAATTCGGTATGTTTGCAGAAATTAGTCTCAGTGCGTTTGTAATATCTCCCAAATGCACCGTTGGATTTTGATGGGCTTTGGATATGTTGTTATAGGCCTAATTACGCCCATCTTCACCAAGGCGATTGAAGATTTTTTATCTGGTTCAAAAGTTATTCATGTTTGAGTTCAGGTCTATCTAGAGACAGCAAGAAGCAATAGTTTGCAGAAAAATGTACTCTGATGCGTGGTCAATATCTCAAGTTTGAACCATTAGATTTCTCTCAAATTTTTATATGTTGTTTGAAACCTAGTTATGCCAAATCTCAACGGTTGGATTGAGTAAATATTTTTTAGTTCAAAATTTATTCATGTCTGAGTGCAGGTCTATCTAGGAGGCAGCAAGAATGTATTTTCTGGGCAATTTGTTTTAAAATTTTTGTTTAATGGATTAAGTGGATGGAAAAGTATATAGAATGGATTTTTAGAGTATATGCATTTTTAATGTGTATGAAGAAACTCAATTAATACATTGTGATGTTGGATTTTAGTGTGTGATCCTGAAGGTTGTAGATGCCCCTTGATGCAACTCAGTTGAGTGTCTGATTCCTCCTGAGTTTTCCAAGGTGTGGCTCTGCATCAGTTTTGGGGCTTGCAAGTCCACATATGCGGCTTATAATCATTTGTGGTAAATAATTGGGGGTTTTAGTGGCTTGGCTTGGATTGGGCCCACCAAAATATGATCCTTACTTTTCTAAAGTGAAATTCCATAGGAAACTTTTTTTTTTTTGTTTTTTGTTTCTTTATGCTCTTTTTTAACATATATTATTATTATTATTATCATTTTTTAGTAACAAGGGTATGTTTTTATTATTTTATAATAATAATAATAGACACATGATAATTATTGACTTTTAATTAATTTATTTATTTGACTTAAGTAACGTGGCAAGGATAATCAAAGACTTAGAATCACAAGTTTGTTGGAAACTAGGAGTCAAATAAGCCAATTATTTTATAGCCCTTATCTCCACAAAAAAACATGGGTTTTCTTTTTCCCTTGTGGGAGGGGACCTTTTTATTATTATTTTAATGTGGAAACTTTTTTGTTCTTGAGAGAAACAAAGGTCTCTCTTTGGAAGAGGAGGATGAATTATTTCTTCTAGTGATGAACAACATTGTTCATCAATAAAGGAGAGATTGTGGTTTTGCTATCATGATCTAGATCTGTAGTTTTTGAGTCAAACTCATTGATCCATATTTTATGAGTAGTGATTCACACAAATCTCTCTCAAGAGAATGAATGTAACATAACACTCATTTGGTATATAGGTGATGCTCGCAAAGGTGAAGAGAAGGAAGAATGATTTCTTCCACTGAGAAACAATATTTCAGGTGAGATTGTTGTTTGTTGGAAAAGGAGAGATCACTCTTCCTCCATTTGGAAAAAGAAGGAATGATGATTTCTTCCACTAATGAACAATAGTCTAGGTGATGTTGTTGGTTAATAGAGGAGAAGAGGGGAGATATTTTTCTTCCCCCTCTTTCAAAATCTTTTCTGAGTTGTGGTTAAAATCTCTACCCACACTTGATGCAAGCTACTAGTTGTTCTACTAGCATGTTTTAAATGGTTTGTGATGATGGTCTTTGTTTTCAATGTTGTGTTCTTGAACGATTGTAAGTGGTGTGTTTGACTTATCTTTGTATTGGGCTAGTTATTTGGATTTACTACATTTATAATAATAATAAATGAAGGTTTCAAATTGTTAGGGTTAGTAGTTTACACATATGTTTAGGTTTTGACGATGGTTTATTTGCTGAAAGATTTGTAGAAGTGGTTAGTAGAGGAGAAGAGGGGAGATATTGTTCTTCCCCCTCTTTCAAAATCTTTTCTGAGTTGTGGTTAAAATCTCTACCCACACTTGATGCAAGCTACTAGTTGTTCTACTAGCATGTTTTAAATGGTTTGTGATGATGGTCTTTGTTTTTAATGTTGTGTTCTTGAATGATTGTAAGTGGTGTGTTTGACTTATCTTTGTATTGGGCTAGTTATTTGGATTTACTACATTTATAATAATAATAAATGAAGGTTTCAAATTGTTAGGGTTAGTAGTTTACACATATGTTTAGGTTTTGACGATGGTTTATTTGCTGAAAGATTTGTAGAAGTGGTTATAGCTTTGATATTTATTTTGTAAGTTGTGTCAAAAAGCACAAGTAATTTACACTCTGGTTGAAGAGTTGATTTATTGAAAGATAGAGACATTGGTTATAGGTCTGAAGTTTATTATGAAAGTGTAGTGCCTGCCCCTAGTTCACATTCTATTATCATTGTCAAATTCTTTTAAGCTAATTTTATGCATTGATTAGTTTTAGAGATACTAGATTTACATTATTATGATATTATTTCATGACTTTGATTACAAATGCATCGGTTATTATTGCTTAGTTGATTTCATTCATGTGTTGTTAATGGTATTTTGATGATCCTAGTTAGTAAATGTGGTTTCTTTCATAAAAATGTTAACATGATGTCTTTAATGATGATTATGTTGTATTGATAGAGATGCATTATTATATGTACGCATTTGATCTTAGATTTGTGATTATTATACTTACCCCATACTTGCATGTGTGTGGTGTGTGTGTTTATTTTATCTTTCTGTCTGACGTGTTTGATGTGGTTAAGGGAGGGAGTCGTAGTCACCTGCTAGTCGGGATCTAGTCGGGATTGACTTCCCTGAATCGCTAGGATGAGCGCGCCCTATTACAAATACTCAAATGGTGAGAATGGGAAGATAATGATCAGGTCCAATCCTAGCCATAAGCCTATAATACTTGTCCTGCAAGGAGGACTCGTAACAGACTGTCTACCCTTTTTAAAACCCGTGAGTATTTTTGTGTGTATGTTGTTTTGTGAGTGTTTGATGTATTTTCTATTAATTAAGTCTAATTAATAGATTAAATTAATAATTTAATTTAATGGAAAATTATTATGATATTATGAATATTTAATTATATTTAATTAATTGAGAAATTAATTAAATATAAAGAATTAAATTGAAGATAAAAGTTTTAAGATTAAATTTAGAACGTAATAATATTTATTAATTTAATAATAATATATTTAGAGTTCATTTTTAAATAAATGCTAAATATTATTGTTATTTAAGTTAATAAATATTTATCAAATTAAAACGTTCAAAAATATATTAAAAAGGAAAAAAGATATTAATTTATGGAAAAGATTTAAGTTCGCATGAATGAGTTTTAAATATAAGAGATTAATTTAAAAGATAAAAACATGTGAACTTGAATAAAAGTATTTTAATAAAGTACGCATGAGATTAAAATTATAAATTAACTTTAAAAGCAAAGTCAAAGTGGAAAGTTAAATAAAGTAATTTAACAATTCACTTAAAGTGCATGAAGGATTAATAAAAGAATATCTTAATTAAAAAGAAAATTAATTGTGCATGAATGAATTAATTAAATAAGAGAGAATTAAATATTGGAGATAAAAGTTAAAGTTTAAATTTAGAACGTGATTATATTTATTTAATTTAATAATAATATATTTAGAGTGCATTTTAAAATAAATGCTAAATATTATTGTTATTTAAGTTAATAAATATTTTATCAATTAAGTTTCTAAAAATGAAATTAAAAGTGAAAAGATATTTAATTATCATAAAGATTATAGTTCGCATGAATTATGCATGAGTTAAAAATAAAATTAATTAAAAGATAAAAATGTGAACTTGAATAAAGATATTTTAATAATGTGCACATGAGATTTAAAAAGTTATAAATTTATTAAAGTAAAGTGGAAAGTTAAATAAAGTAATTTAACAATTCACTTAACGTGCATGAAAGGAATAATAAAATAATAATTTTAATTAAAAAGGAAATTAATTGTGCATGAATGAATGAATTAAATAAAGTAATTATTATTTTAGAGTTGTGGGGACAGAAGCCCTAAAAGGTAATTAGATTCTATATTAGAGGGTTTTGGGTCATTATTGCACACACAGGTTTTCAGGGAACACACTTTTGGAAAGGGGAGCAAAGAAATCTTTGGAAGCTTGGAAGGGTTCGGATTAGCAAGGGTTTCACCAGATCGTTAGCATCAAATCAAGGTAGGGTTTGTGAACCATTCTAGAAACACTTTCGGATCTTTGTCTTCTTCGTGCTTGTTGGAAATTGCTTTCTCAAATTTTATTGAATGAATCTTGCTACCTTTCTTCTGAATCTTTTGCGATTTGATTTCTTCTGGGAATCATGATTAAAAAAAAAAAAACTATTTAGAAAACCTTGTTTTACTTCTGAAAGAAATTTAGTATTAAATTGAAATTTGGGTTTTGAATTAAAATGGAATTAAGAAATTTAAATTTGGAAGGGGTTTGTTTTTGGAAATGAAAATTTTAGGATTGAAGATTCGAAGGGTTCAATTTATTTTTCCTATCAGTTTAATATCGTAAATGTTATTAAAATATGTATATATTAAAATAATATTGTTATGAAGTTCGTTGAGAAAAATATTATAAAATAAAGAATATAGAATTATAATACAATTCTTAAAATTTTCATATATAATAATTTATCTAAATTTATTAGAACGATTGTTCTTCTAATAAACAAAATTATTGAAATTTGACTTAGTTAAAAAATAAAATTAAAATTAAAATTAAAAAATAATAATAATAATAATAATAAAAATAATAATAATAATAATAATAATAAAATAATAATAATAATAAATTTAAAATAAAATTAAAAAAAATGAAATTTTTTATAACCCCTGCCGGCGTCGTACGCTGCTGACGCAGGCTACGACAGCAGTGGTATGGTTAATAATATTTACTATTTAACCATTTGAATTATTAATGGAATTGGAAAATATTTCTATTTAGTAATCGAATAATTTAATAAATGATTAATATTACTTCTAAGTCTTGATATGTTATTATATGAACAAGAATGAGTTTAATTGCAAGGGTTAGTTATGAAGGTTAACTGAAAAACTTACTTACTTGAAAACATGTATTAAACTGGAAATTTAAAACCTTAATTCAAACAAATACACGGGTGTATTGTATGAGTAATACTGAGAATCGTATACACTTGAACATACATTGAAACGCAAATTGAAACTTATATTGAAAACGAAAATTGAAACCTTACATTAATTCAACAATATATTATCAATCAAATCCAACTGTGAGACTATGATGTTTTCTATGTACTGTCTATATTTCTTTTTGGATTTTGGTGTTGTTTAGATGTCGACCAGTCTAGGATGTACACTAGAGGTTTTGTGAGATTTCTTGCATACTATTTATGGGACTAGATGTTGTGATGTGTTTTGTGATTCATATTGAGATTATGTTTATAAGGTTTAATCTATGGAACATTTATGTGTACTTGGGTTTGGAGAACCAATTTGCTTTCGGGTTGCCTGTTAAGGAACCAAGTTTGATCTTTATGGGTGTTGTGGTATGGGACACAACTGTGTTTTTATGTGCTTAGGAGAGGTTGTCTAGGTACATGACTTGGGAGTGGCTTGCATAGGGGTCCGGGACCCAAAGTGGTCAGTACCAGGGTAACCTAATGCAAGTTATGTAATAAGTGATAATCTAGTAATTAAAATTTATGGGGGGGAAAACACACTAAAAAGATAAGTTAGAGATTTTTGATTTACCCATGCCTTGAGTGCTTGTATAGACTAAGGATGGGAATGAGATGAGTGCCTCGTCTTCTTGAGAGGGCTTTCTAGTTTCCATATGTGCGATGTTGAGGGTCCGGGGTTCATAGTAACTAGTCCAGGGTAACTCAACGCTTGAGGGTCCGGGGTCTCTTAAGAGATCAGTCCAGGGTAACTCAAGCAGCCATGTGATGACACTCACTAGTATGTAGCCTAAGTCTCCTCTGTAGTTTTTGTGTATCTCTGGTGGTGTATCTATTGTCGGATGTGTTTATTATGGTTATTTACTTTCATTGAGGATGATTGGTGATTCATGATGTTGTACTTTTGACATGTGGCTTTTGACTTGAGGAGGATTATCTTTTGTTGACTTTATCTTATGATCTTGGTATTTGGTTTATACTTGGTTTGTGTATGATGTTTGGTTATGTGGTGTCAGTATTGGATTGAGTGTTCTTTCTTTCTGGTTTATTTTATCTTCTTGAGTAGTATGTGTTACCTTTGAGATAGTTTTGGCTAGTAGGTATTCCATGCCTAGGAGTGTTTTATGTTTGATAGTCGTTTGTGGATCGTTCATTATCTTTCCTACACGGTGGGAGTGGAAGCCTGACTAGGTAACCACACGGTCGGGAGGTAGTGCCTTGTTACCATTTGGGTTCCCCTTCACATTGCCAGCTGTTGGATGTTCGTTGTAGAAGATGTACTTTTATCATTCTTACTTCTTATCTCAAAGACTTCTTTTCAGATGAAGTATATATGTTATCATGTATTCTGTTGTACAGTATCTATTTTCACATACCCTGCGACATGTGTAGTGGATGTTATTGATTGGATGTACTTTCATTGTATTGTTTATACTTATGCATTTGCTTATGCGACTATGTATCTGTTATTCCTTTATGATCTTGAGACATTGTACTTGAAACTTAAACTAATTAATTTAAGATTATTAAATGTGACTCAACGTAAAGGAACCTTTGAGGAATTGAAACTATATCTGTAATTGCAAATGTGTATTTGTTGTGTATGTTCATATTGCTTCCGCATTAATGTTATCTTGATGTCGTTTAAACTTCAAAAAAAAAATAGTTCAGTGAACATTGTAACATGTTAGGTTTATTTCTCTTGGGTTCCCGAGCGGGGCATTACAGAAAGTTGTGTAAGTGTGGGATTATTAAGGTCATGGTTGAAGATTTATAGTTAATACATGATACCAATTTTTTACAATCCTTGAAATTGGAAAAGGTGCTTCTAGATTAGATTGTGGATTAACTTTTAGCATTACAATTTCAAATCACACTTTTGCATGTTCCAAAAAGTTGATGCTAAAACTTATACATTCTAATCTAGAGTGTGATCTAAAATATTGATGCTAAAAACTAACACACAATCTAGCCCAAAAGTAGTTTGCATCAATGTTTCAAATCTTACTCATGTTAGAGAATGGTTATAAGTTCAAATTTTTCTTTAAAGTTATATCAAGTGTAGGGCAGTATAAGAGTTTACGATAGTTTGCTCACTTTTAGTTTAAATAATCAAATAATTAAGGGTTGGTCATTAAATTATTGGTTCATAAAAACCAAAATATAAATAATGTAATTAGAGGATGGTTCTAGGTTAAAATTTACTCTAAAGTTGTGTCAAACATGAGGTAATTTTGGAGTTTATAGTAGTTTTCTCACTTTAGTCTTAATAATCAAATTATTAAAGGTTGCTCATTATACTATTCGATCTCTTTAATTTAAAAAAAAATAAAATATAAACGAAGTAATCGTAGAATGATTATAGTTTTAGAAATTCCATTAAAATTGGGGTTCACCACTTAGTGTGTTTCTTAAGTGGTGGTATTGTTATTGTCCCCGCCTAGGTTAAAACCTCCACTAGGTAATGTGATCGTGGGCTTGTGACATCATTGATTTGATGTCATTGCGAGCTTGGACCTCATCTTTGTGATAAGCGGATGAGGTCCCCTAGTTGTGGCCTCCTTGGTTCATAGCTCGAGGTCAAAAGTATTGCATGTGACATGGAGGGCATGTTGGTGCCAACATCATCGATCTCATTAAAAACTTTACCCGACACTTTAAAAGATCACTTAAATTTTGTATTGAGTGTGTGATGATTTAAGACTTTATAGTAGTTTTCTCACTTAAGTCTAACAATAAAATTATTAAGGTTTAGTTATTATATTATTAGATAATTATGGTTTTTTATGGTCTTTGTTGTTAGTGGTGTGTTCTTAAATAATTGTAAGTACCTATTTTTGTATTAGGTCATCTCCTTGGTTTTGTTGCATTTATAATTAAAATAACAAGATTTCAATTCATTAGGATCAATAGTGTATAGGGTATTCATAAATACCCTATACAAAGTATAGGGTATTCGTAAATACCTTATACTCACATACGTTTAGACTTTGAGGGTGGTTCATTTATTGAAGGATGTATAGAATTGGTTATAGCTTTGAACTGATTTTGAAGATTGTGTTAAAGAGTCGAGTAATTTAGGTTGCAATCGAAGAGTTGATATATTGAAAGATAGAGACAATGCTTATAGGCCCGACCATTATTTTGAAAGTTGTGTCATGTGTAGGACAATTAAGGTCATCGTTGAATAGTTGGTACTAAAGACAAGATAACAAGTTCTCATAATCCATGAAATTAGAAAAAAGGCTTCTAGATTAGATTGTGGATTGGTTTTAGCATCAAGGCTTCAAATCACACTTATGCATGGTCTAAAACATTGATGCTAAGAACTAATATAGGCTAATCTATAGTGTGGTCTAAAATATTGATGCTAAATACTAACACACAATCTAGTCTAGAAGCAGGTGTGTGTTACTCTGTAGCATCAATGTTTCAATCACACTCATGTTAGAGAATGGTAATAAGTTCAAATTTTATTTTAAAGTTGTGTATGGGGTAGTTTATGAACTTCAAGTAGTTCTCTTTGTAAGAATTTGGCTTAGGCTAGAATTCACCCAAGACCAAGGAACTCAAACGCAAGCACAACAGTAGACCAATAAAGAGAGTATGATCAGAATGACAATAGATTCATTCAATATTCCATACAGACATATCAAGAGTACACTAGAAGCAGCTATATATTAAGGCCTCTAGAGAGCTAGAATGCATAAAAGTCAGCATCATGATAAGTCATACAACTAGGCACATGTCCACTAGATATGGGTTATCCTCCATTAAGCACATAATTAAGTGTGATGATGTGAGGATAAGCCTACAATGGTGTATCATGCAAATCAATGGTGTAGACAACATGTGCTAAATTAGGAGTGTGAATAACTGTGTTGTCAACATGACAACTCAGTGAATGATGCGAACTCCAGTGTTGTAGAAACCATGTGCATAATTAGAGTTGCGTACTTCTATGAGAATATACAAACTCCTAAGTGTCTCACCTAAATAAATAATAAAATAATGTAAAATAATTAAATAATGCATTAACCTAAGTAAACTTAAGTAAGTGTAAATAGTAAATACTTATTTACACCAACACTCTCACTCTTAATCTATTATTAGATGCTCCTTTTAGCCCTATGTTTTGATTAAGTAAAAATTGGTTTTAAAGGACCCAAAACCTTTTACAGAGAAATAGAAAGATAAAAACTAAGAAACCTAGAAGAAATGAGCCTCGACACCAAGAGAAAAACAAGCTAAAACAAGTAGTTAAAGACAAAAAGTAGGAAAAGACAGCAAAAAGACAACACAAAACTAGCTACAGAGTCTTCAATAGATCCACTACCTCGTCTACAAGGATATTCATATTTTTTGCAGAGGCCTTTAGATCATCAATTTCTTTGGCTTCTACACCCTCTCTCTTCTTCAAGTTGGCCCTATTGCACTTGCTAGGTCCTTGATCATCTTTCACTTCCTTGGAACCTTTACCTTTCCCTTGTTCAAATTTGTTCAGAAGAGTGTTAATGTTGTCAGCCACTGTCTTTAGAATAGAGCAATTTTGATCCGCCAGTTTCTTAACTGTTTTCTCCATATTAACCACTTTGTTATCTAGACCATCCAATTTTTTTGGAAATCTTTTATCGGCTGATCCAGAGCTCTATTTTTTGCTTCAAGGGGTGGAACATGTTTCATTAAATTTTAACCTCTTCAGTGTTACTAATCACCTCAGAGAGTTTATTGTTATGTTGTCCCAAAGCTCTCACCTCTTTAGTAGTTTTGTTGAGCTAGTTAAATTCTCTAACAATGTCCTGCATCTACTATTGCAAACTACTAAGCTCCTTCTTCATCAACCATGGATTGCCAAAAATCCTTTTCAAAAACCCTTGGTCATCATTTCCCTTGTTATGAGTAAGGTCATCCTTGTCCCCACCAACATTGTCTCTTTCATAACCAATCTCCTCATGTCCTTTATCATCCATCTTCCCATGATGAAGTGCATATTTTCCTTTTCGCTCCATCCTCTTAATCAAAGGTTCATCATCAAAAGGTATTCTTGGGCCCTATCCATATTCCTCTCCTTTTTTTTAGAGACCTTACTAGCATTATCACTTTTCCTATTCCCCTCTTCTAGCTCCTCTTCAGAATATGTTTCCACATTAGGATCAGTCTCCTTAATCTTCCTTTTCTTCCCTGACGAGCTACTTGGCTCCAAGTTTTTCTTCTTCTTAACCTCAATCTCCTCAATCTCATCCTATGTATATTCATCAAAGCCCTCATCATGTTCACTCCCCTCTGTCTCACATTCCATAGTTTTCTTACTGAAAGAGGGTCTATCCACTTTTTTTTTATTTAAGGAGGTTCATAACTAGCACCATTAAACCCTCATGACAGGCGTGGTCACCCTCAGGATCATTTTGATAGCTAAAATTATAGTACCCAATGATTTCCTAAGGTAGAAGGGAAGGTTAAGCCTAACCTTATGCCTAAAATGGTTCACTAGCATAAAGTGGTACCCAAATATCTTAATGAAGCAACCATCCAAAGTTAAGTATTCAATAAAAACAAACATGACAAACCTCCAGGGGTGAGATATAGAACCAAGGCTAAAATAAGAATTGCCAATTTTAACCAGTCTGTTTCATTCCTTGTCATATCTGCAAATCCCTCCACAACCCAATCTAAAAGGTTCATGTCTTTGTAAAATTTGATCCCCTCTATGTCAAGGCTTGTAGCTTCGGCTATGATGTTGTCAATAACCTCCATTCTCTGATTACCCACCAAAATGCTCCCATCCTTCCATGTTTTAATGAATTGATGAGTAATAGAAGGTTTATTGCCTTTAAGCTTCTTTATAAAAGTTGTAAAGTTCCCCTAATCTAGAATATCCCAAATCTCCTTCTTCTTTCTCCAGTCCTTACAACTAGCTGGTTCGACCCTATTTCTCCTTCCTCCCATTTTCTTCAATCTATTACAAATTTTCACAATCTCAAGGTACACATTCAGAAAGAATAGCCTAGTGTCAATGTTAAAGCAGAGGGAACTGATAAATAAACGTGCCCCGAATCCATGTGGCAATGAATAAAAAGTCTCTACCAAACTAAACAAAATTTGTGCTTTCCCAAATCTGCCCAAGTAATAATTAATACTTATATTCTTATTCATCATTAATAAACCTTTTTTGCCTACTTCTCACCTTATCATACTCAATCAAGGATACTCCCTCGAAAGGGATATTATCAACTAGATTCCAAATCAACTTCTCATCACTTTTGCAAACCACATTTGCAACCCAATCAGCAACCTAATTAGTTTCTCTATAGTTATGAGTGATGATACAAGTTTGAAACGAATTGACTAGACAAATGGCCTTACAAATAATATTATGAATTGTCCAAGAAGGATTGTTAACTTTATTGAGACAATTAATAATATCAAGGGAGTCTCCCTCTAGCCCAATCTTGCCCAAATTCATACTCTTGGCATAACTAAGACCATAGAGAGTAGCACTGGCTTCCGCCACATGATTTATTTGTCCCCTAATAGGGAATGTTTCTAAATGATGATGTTATAGCCTACCATCCTTGGGTTTCCCTTCAAGGTCCCATCAAAATTAATCTTACACCATCCCACCTAGCCAGGTTCCTAAGGTTATTCCCATTTTGGGAAACACTTCCCTTCCAATTTCCATTTCTGAATCATTTTTTCTTCCCAATCTATCTAGGGTTGATTGCCTTTCCCAAGAGTCCTAATATTCTCAATCACCAGATGCTTGATATTATAGAACAATTGGATAAAATTAGTCTCCTTACCCCTAAAAACCCTAGCATTTCTTTCCTTCCACACTCCCTAACAAAGAAAAGGGAGGATGAAATCCCAAAGCTTCATAATCAATGTATTACATGTAGGATGCTTCCATCCTTTAAATAACTCTTGAATTGTGAGGGGGGGGACCCAAACCAAATCCAATGAACCATATATCCTTTCCCATAACCTTCTAGTATAAGAGCAATGAATAGTCAAATGATTAACTAACTCTTTTGCTTCCTTGCAAAGATAGCACCTATTGAAAAAATTCATGCAACTCTTCATCAAATTATCAATGGTTGGAATTTTATCCTATGAAAGAGTCCAAATTTTTTTTTTAACTTTAAGGGTCATCCCTTTATACCAAGCTTTAGCCCAACAAGGTGCCTGATAATCCTTAAAAGCATTAGTATCTAAAGATGAAATAGAGAACCGTCCATTGGATTATACTTCCATATTAAATTATCCTCCTCTTGAATTAAAAAGACAACCTTCAAAATTTTGTTGAGATCATTAAGATTGGTATCCACTCTATTAAGGTTAACCCATTTTTCTTCTTCGCAATAATCAACAACAAAGATTCCAAATAAGTTCTTGCATTGATCCATATCTATTCCACCTTAGATTAGAACTTAGGGTATGATTGAGAATCCAAATATCATCCCAAAAATGAATATTCCTACTCTAGCCTTCCACCTAACTCCTTTATTTATAATCTACTTATTTTTCTGAACATGTTTCTAGATTTTAGAAACTCCTTGGGATACCTCATTACTAAGGAAGAGGTTAAACCCAAGATTCTCTCTTTTATTTTTATCATTCCAAATGTCTCTCCATTCTCCCTCCTCTTGATTCCAATTCTAAATAATCTTAGCAAGAAGAGAACTATTCATTTTTATAACCCTTCTAAGACCAAGACCTCCTTTATTAATAGGCATGTAAACTTTTTCCCAAGCAATTAAAGCCATTCTTTTCTTCTTTTCCATACCTATCCATAAGAATTGTTTATGAATCTTCTCAATTGTTAAAGAAAACTTCCTGGGAATCTTAAACACACTCAAAGCATACAAAGGAAAACTTTGTAACATGGATTTAGAAACAATTACCTTTCCAACCTGGCCAAGGAGGGATCCTTTCCGACCAGCTAATTTTGAATAGATTTTGTCAATCAAGGAACTCCAGAAAGTCTCAGGAGGGTTGAGACAAAGAGGTAACCAAAGATAAGAGCCTAGAAGGGTATGTATCTCACAACTAATGATTCTTTTAATTTTATTTTGTCTATTTTCATTTACATTGATAAAATAAATCACACTCTTGTTCCAATTTATAATCTGACCAGTAGCTTTCCCGTAATCCTCAAGAAGTTTCTTAATGTTTCTCGCATTTCTCATAGAAGCTTCTCCCATAACAATTGAGTCATCCACAAATTGCTAATGAGAGCAGGTAAGATTCTTAGAGGAAGGTCTAAGCCCAACAAATTACCCCAAAGTAACCATTTTTTCCACATATCTACCTAAACATTTAGCCATAAGAATGAAAAGGATAGGAGAGAGTGGATCTCCTTGCCTTAACCCACGGGAGGCTTGGAAGAAAGGAGTTGGAGAACCATTAACCAACATAGAGAAGGTGGCAGAGGAAACCAGCAAAAAGACCATCTCCAAAAATCTCTTATTAAATCCAAAAGCTTCCAGTCCACATTTTAAAAACTTCTAGTCCACCCTATCATAAGCTTTTGATAAATCTAGCTTAAGGAGGAACCTTTCTTTCTTAGATTTGGGAAGGGAGTGTATATTTTCATGCACTGTGATAATAGAGTCCAAAATCTACCTACCAGGAACAAACCCATTCTGTTGTCTTAAAATTGGATTAGGAAGAATAGATAAAATTCTAAGAGTAAGAACTTTGGATATAACCTTGTAAAACGAGTTACAAAGACTAATTAGTCTGAACTGGTCCAAACAATCAGCTCCATGTTTTTTAGGAATCAGAGCTAGAAAGGTACCATTCAATTCCTTCAGGATTTTCCTAGACCCAAAGAACTCTTTCACACCATTAAAGATATCCCCTTAAATAATGTGCCAGTACTTATGAGAAAAGAGGAAGGCAAATCCATCTGGACTAGGAGCTTTATCTCCTTCAAAGGAAAAAATTGCCCTTGTAATTTCTTCATTGTTGGGGATAGCAGTAATTTTTTTATTTTGTTCATTAGAAATGCAATTTGGGATACATTCCAGAAACACCTTTTGCTTGTCCTTATCTAGATTGGGATCACTCTCTAGTAAATTACTAAAAAAATACATGGCTTCCCTTTTGATTTCTTCATCATCATTAGTAAGAACCCCATGGACATTAAGCCTAGAAATCTTGTTTACCATTCTATGCTTCAAACTAGTCATATGAAAATATTTAGTATTCTGATCCCCCTCACTCAAAATTTTTTTTCTAGGTTGTTGTCTCCAATATGTCTCTTCCTTAGTAATTATATCATGCATTTCAATAATTTTCAAATCTTCCTCCTTCCTAGACACATTCTCATAGCCCTTAGCCTGGATGTTGTCTTGAATTTCTTTTAATTACTCCATTATCCTCCTTTTGCTATCAAATATGTTCCCAAAGGTCTCCTTATTCCATTGTTTGATTTTTTTTTAATATTTCTCAACTTTATGGCTACTTTAAACATAAATGTTTCCTCCACATGAATGTCCCACCATTCTTTAATAAGGTCTTCTAGCCTAGGATGGAGAGTCCACATCTTCTCAAATCTGAAGGGATAGTTCTTCTTACTCGTAATAGGGTCAGCCAAGAGAAAGATGGGGTAGTGATCTGAGCCCACTCTAACTTGTGCAGTGAGGGAACATTTGTACTTCAAAAAATAGTCATTACTAATAAGGGCTATCAACCTTACTTGGATTAGGTCCTTCCCTGATCTTTTATTAGTCCAAGTATAATCGACCCCATGCAAATCCATGTCATGCAAAAGACGACTATCAATGAACTCCATCAACTCCAATCTGCTGTCAAAATTTGTCCAGTTGCCTCCCTTCTTCTCATTCTCTTTTAGAGGTTTATTGAAGTCCCCCATAATAATTCAATTTTCACCCACAAAATTCTTCCTTTGATTAGAAAGATCATCCCCAAGTGCTTTCCTACCCCATTTAGAGATGGGGGCATAAATATTAGTTAAAACCCAAGAATTATCATCCTTTGCATTAGAAAATTTGATATTCATCATATTCATGTTCTGAGAAATAAGTTCTTCAGAAATATATCTACTATTCCAAAAAAATGCCATGCCCCTGGAAGCTCCATTAGAGTCTCCCCCAAAAACATTTCCACCTTTAAAAACCAATAGACCCTCAACTTTCTCTTTTAACATTTTAATTTCTTGAAGAAGAACCAAATCTAGCTTATTATCCCTAATCATGTTCTTCACCATATCTTGCTTGTGAGGATTATTTAATCCTCTGATATTCCATGAAATAAGCTTCATTTCATATGGAAATATTTTGAATCTAAGATAGTCCTCTGACTATTGTCTGCAATACTTCTATTTGTCTCCACAATTCTTTTTTTTCACATTAGAAGGTCTTCCTGCAGAAGTAGAAGTTAAGCCAACATCCCCTGATTTGATACCCTTCCCAACTGGAGTGAAAGGTAGACAACTATCTCTTGCTTTGTTACTCTTGATATCTCCCTTTTTAGAGCTCTTTCCATTTGGAGTGTTGATATGTGTAATATCCCTTATCTTATTGCTTCTCATTTTCTAGATCACCAAAGCATTCTCTTTGTTCTTTTTAAAGGGATCTCCTCCTTCTTCTTTTTCAATCTTAAAAGCTTCTTAGCCCCCACTGCAATCCATGCTGCTTCAGACTCTTCCTCCTCACCCATTAGGGCTTTAGAAATATCTTCAACATCCCCCCACATTTGGTTTCCATTTATGGATAAGGCATCTATAAGGGGTTTCTTCTTGACATGAATTTCCTTTGCCAAAATAATACAATCCTAAGTATCACAAGGTTCAAACTCCTTACTATTAGTAGATGAAATACTACCATATTATAAGACCTTTTCAATCTATATCTCACCATCCTTAGCTTTCACTCTCTCAATAAATCTATCCTCAATCACAAGGCTATCATTCGGCATCAATGCAACAACGTCCTAAACCCAAACTAGAGGTGTCTATTCTTGGTTCTCCAAAACTTCATTAGAAGTCTGCTTTGAAGAGATCAACTGATCACCAACCTTGTACTCTAGAGTCACCTTATCATTTCTCACTCTCTATTGAAGAGGCCCTTTCATAGAACTGATTTTGTCAGCACCCAACATATCCTTAGTTCCTTTACTAACCCATATTTTCTTCGATTTTTTCTGGGTGCATATTAAAGTTGGGCAACTCTTTGCCCAATGACCCAATTTTTTATAGTGAAAGTAGGCAAAGGGGATGGATTCATACTCTATCTTCTACTACCATACTCCCAATTTGGATTTGAGTGAAATAACCTCTAGCATATAAACTCCTTGAAACACCCCTACATAGATGTTGGCAAAGGTAAGTCTTCTTCTAGCAACAGTGACTGGGTTTATTGATAAAAGTTCACCAAAAGCATTAGCAATACCTTGAAAAACATCCTCCACCCAAAACTCCAAAGGCATACCTAGGAGTCTTATCCAAATAGGAGCTTGAACCAGTGACTGATCCTAAGTATTTAGATTTGGAGACCATTTTTACATAATCAAGGTATGCTTACCCACAATCCATGGATCATTGTAGAGAATTTCCCTTTTATCTTCCTCACATGAAAAGATAAAAGATAAACATCCTTTAGACATGGCTACAATGTTCACCTAACCTTTCAAGGCTCATTTCCTTCTAGCAAAGGCCCAAATCACCTCTATAATTGGTCTGGTGCCTAAAAACCTCCCCACAAGAGTCAAATCCATTCTAGAAATATTCCTATCAATAATTTGATCTAGAATCTCTAGAATAAACATACCTAGTTTAGATGGAGAAATATTTTTAACCAAAGGAAAAGATGACTTACCTGTCAGCTTAATGCCAAATAGACTTGACAACTTTCGGGCAAGAATATTTGCGGAGACCTCCTATCTAGGTTCCCCCCCCTAGGTCTCCAGTTGTCCCACTTCCATCGAGATCCTTCCCATTCATAGAGTCCAATGACTTCTCTCCTTGATCTCCTTCACCAGATAGACCAACACCATTGTCATTCCTGTTTGAATTTTGGAATCCTTTCCCACTCACCACAATTGACCCTCTAGCTCTGCTCATCATCTTCTTGTAGAGTCTCTAGAGAACAATACTCCCTTTTAGCCCCATGTTAATATGTATGGGTTCCCAAATTGTTTTATTGAACTTCACAACATTCATATGACCTTTAAATTTTTATTATAAGTCCTATACTAATTTAATTTCTTCAAAACTTGAGGTAATCCCTTATTTATAAGTGTGTTCCTCTATTATTTCTCCTCTTCAATCATTTATTATCCTACGTGGGCCCAATGTCACCATTTTCTTACATTTGTATCTTTTCTCAATCTCAAAATTGGTTGTGCCTCCTAATATGGTGTCTACCCTATCATCTTGACACTTAGTTCAAATTTGGGTTAATTACCCTAGCTATAAAACATTTGAAAGATTTTGTTCCTGTATATTTTGGCTGAAATTTGGCCCAGAGACCTATGTTGATATTTTAATGGGAAATTATATCTCATAGTTGGATGGCTTCTTTTGAATTCCAAAATGTAGCATGAGGTATATAAAGACCTTATCTCTCCTTACTTTGGCAATCAACATGATCAAGAATTAATCAAGCAATTGGAACCCAAACTTTGATCTACAATTTTGTATCCAAGTGTTCTCAAGGTCTTCAAGCATCAAAGTCTTCAAGTCTTTAAAGTATTCTTCTTCTCCATAATCAAGCATTGTGGTAAACTACAAAATCTATTACATAGGGCTTGTCTTTCATGATTTCCTTTTGGGATTTTCATGGAACTCATGCTATTGCATTAACATTTGTGATTACATCAAAAAAGGCATCACAACTAGTAGAAAGTAAAGTCCACCAAGATAACTGAGAGGATGGGGAGGGATTGAATCAGTTATGTGCTCAAAAAAAAATCTTAATAAATTTATCAAATTTGGAACATGTAATCAATATATGCAAAAATCAAAGATAACCATACACAATGATACCAAATATGTTAACTAGGGAAAACCCTGGTGGAAATGATGCCCACAAGTGTTACCTTCAAACAACTTATTACAACACATAAAACCACTTGCTCCATATAGCAACTCATCAGCATTTTAACATTTTGTTCATTACTTAAATGTTTAGTATATGTCGACCAACAATAAATAGAATACATCACACATATATGACACTAGGATTTAATGTCGAAATCCAAATTGGGAGAAACCACCAAGTAACATGCTACCACTTTTCAGTCTTCTAAAGTGGGCTCGATTAAGAGCCTATCATGTTAAAGGTTACAAAACATATTGTTAGGTGTGACCATGTTAAAGAATTTAATCACCCTATTAGGAGTGGCCTGGTTAGAGGGCTTTAGATCATTTCATTAGAATGTCACCTTGATTAAAGGGTTTACAAAATGACTATGAGGTCAACCTTGATTAAAAGATTTGACTGCCACAATGGTTAGAAAGTAACAATAGGTTTGATCTGTAAAACACAACTCACGTTTCAAATTCAAATATCTATTTGATTCATCTATTGGTTCATTGATTAGACTTCATTATCATCTCCTCCACTAATCTTCTTGGCAACCCTTCGAGCAATCATACTTCACCAATCTTCTCACTTTTTTTCTGCTACTATGTTCTTCACAAGTTCTCCATAAAATCATCAATCAACAATGAACCAACCTTAGAAAACATAACTTATGCCTCCTCAAATAAGTAGCTTTAATATATTACTACTTAAACATCTGTAGGGTTAGGTCAAATTAATTGAATCTATCCATCATTTTATCCTTCTACTCCTTTCTTGATGCTTCTAGAATCTTCTCATCAGATCCTTGTCTTTGATCGCGTAATAAACTCAATTCATGCATTTAATACATAAGCTTATCAATCATTATCATCTACTCATTTTGACTAATGTAAAAATTCAAATATGTTGGCCTCAAACTTGATTCTTTCACAAATTGTTGTTTTGTTGACACTCGATCATCATTGTGTTCTTCTCTTCGATCGTCACTATGTAGCTTGGTCACTACTGCACTTTTCTTCTTCATCTTGCTCAGCCATAACAAGCACTCAACTAATACTATTTACTTGAGTATCTCTTAAGTCCTTAATATTTTGTTTCAACTCAGTCATTGACCAATCACTATTCACTATGCTTTGCTTGTGTTTAACTCAACACTTTTGTACTTTATACACTAAGTAAAATAATACATCATCTTGTTAAAGACAAACTGATCAAGTGTCCATTATAATTCCATCATACTTGCTCCTCTTCACTCAACAACTTCACCAGTTCATTTACTTATCTCTCTTTTCAAATCCTCTTCATCAATATACTAATATGACACTCTACATTGTGAATAAATATTTCTCTAGTAGGTTTGATATCAATGACAACATAACAATTATTCCAACTGTAGTTTCCAACATACAAGATGATGTACTGATATAAAATTTCCTTGTGAAAGGATGGATTCCATTACGAGCCAAAAAAATACAGTCACTATATATGAGTCCATGTTATGAGACTTTGAATCCCTATCAGGAGATTTCAACCCTATTAGGAGTTGTGCCAACCTTGTTAGGAGTTGAAAAGAGGACAACCGAACCTATTGTTCAACTAGCCCCATATTGTCTTCACTAAAAAATCTTCAAGATAACATATCCAAGCTCTTGAACTAACTAAATAACTTCTCCTTTGCTAATATGGTTCCTTTGAAGCTCACAGTACATCCTCAACATCAATCTTTTCTCTAATCAAACAAAATTTTCATCCAAATCTCACATAATCAATGACTGGACCACATAGACACTTTACCACAAGGAAATAAACTTTCCTTTATACCAAGTCCTAAAACAGGTATTGAGTCAACCTTGAGGTTTTCTCAATTTACAATGAATAGTATAGGACCTCATTAAGATATTGTATTATAAATAGCACTTCTTATAATGATTTTAACAATAGTTGACTTCAAAGGAAAAATATGTTTAACAATCTTCACAGATTGAACATTTGATTATGCCACATTAACCATAACATCCTAAATATATCTTCTACCATAATCTAAGCCCGTTGAATGATCTTTAGCTTCACCAAAAAGATACAATGCAATTACTAGAAACTGTTAACCAAAAAATCTCTGAGAAAAGTATCCACAAAACATTTTGTAACTCCCAAAAATCTTCATAAATTTTTCCATGAACATAAAAATAGCATCAGGACATATTCTTGAATATACCTTCAAGTGCACATAATGTAAATCATTGACCATGAACCTCTTCAAGCAAATCTTCCTCTACAACTCTAGCTAAACTTACCAAAAAATTGATATGTTGACTTCAATGACAAACAATGTCATGAATGCAATACACAAGTACTCAATTATCTCTCTAACATACTAACAAATTCCCCCATACAATTGCAACAAGAATCCATGCTTAACAATCTCCCCCTTTTACATTTTATGGTAACATAAGATGAACAACATTAAAGTACCATGAATACCAAAATACATTTCTTCCTTATCTACCTTTACTCCCCCATTCATGTTGCCCATGAAAGTAAACATACATCTCTCTTTCAAATAGGTTGTGAAGAATTTTTCATGTTCAAGTCATAACCAAAAAGTATATCTCCCCCATTGATCAACAATGTATATCACTCTCCCATTAATGAAGAAGGTGTTAATCTTCCCCATACATGAAGAAGGTTCTCTCCCCCATTTACATCAATAATCAATGACTTTCATGTATCATTCTCCCCCATTGACATCAGTGGCAAAGGTGTCATTATGCCAATTCTTGAAGTTCAATCATCTCTTATCCAATCTACAAAAACTCAGGTGTCCAAAGACACTATTAAATACCATTACCAAGAGTCCTTAGTGACACAACTCAAACACAAATACTCCCCCATAAAAGAGGCATCAAGCATCCAGTCTAGACAAAAGAATAGTGTTTTTCTCATACAAGATTGATGCAATCTTTGCATCAACTACTCTGAAGAAGGTTGGGGCATGACCCCAAGCATACCTCTCAAATACTCAAATGTATCCTTAGCCAAATATTTAGTAAATGTGTCTTCTATTTGTTCCTTTGTGCTAACATATTCCAATCTAATATCTTTATTTGCTACCTATTCTCTCAAAAAGTGATACTTAATCAAAATATTTTTTGTATTTGAATGTAAAACTAGATTCTTTGACGTGACAATTGTACTTGTGTTATCACAATGTAAGATAATAGGCTCAGTTAACTTAATTCCAATATCCTTCAGCATGTGCTTCATCCAAATTATCAAATTACAGATATTTTTTATTGTTACATATTTTGCATCTAGTGTACTCTATGAAATACAATATTGTTTCTTTCTTAGCCAAGAAACTAAGCTACCTCCCGAGAAGAATGCTCCACCATTGGTGTTTTTTCTATAATCTACACTTCCTTCCCAATCAAAATTTGTGTATGCACATAATGTGAAATCATATGATCTGTTACACTTTATAATCCATTATCTAGAGCTCCTTTCAAGTATCTAAAAATTATTTTTACTCCTGCAAAATTTGTCTCTTTAGGATCTACTTGAAATATTGCCACCATTCTAACTGCATTAGCTATATTAGATCTATAATACATCAACACAAGAGATCTCAAGATATAAAGAACAAGATACATGAATAAATCCACTAAGGATAGGAGCAAGTCTCCAAAAGATCATAAATAGAATGGTACAACTACAACAATAGGACATTCAATACAGGTACAGGTTTATTAGACCTCAATGGTAAAAGAATCACTACCACTTGATCTCATGATAACCTAACCAGACTCACTCCCACTGTGCTGAGGAAATAATGTCAACTCCCACATGAATAATTAAACCATAAAATTAACAATAAAATCCTAGGCAAGGGAGCTTAAAATATCTCTGTCTCAAGTGGTGATATGAAAACAATAAAAATAATCCCAGAGGCAATCAACACAAAAATATAAACATAAATATATGAAACCTAAGATGCATATGGGGAAGTATCATCACACGAGTCAAATCTAAGGTTACCTGGTAGCCTCTATGGATCATGTCCCCCTAAATATAGCACAAGATGGCCATGTAAATTAGATTTAGTAAACTAATGGTTATCACCCCTTTTAGTTATAAGATATAATGATTGGAAACAAGTAACATTATTCATAGTTTCATCCCAAAATAACACATGGTCTGATTGTGACATAAGAATGGTTATAACATTCAAAAACAAAAAATCCAAAGTCTTTGGATCCTTAATGTTAAGGGTCTACTAAACCCCCCAAATAACTATTATAAAAATATATATATATAGACACACATAAGGAATCACATCAATAAAACAAGTTTAGTTTTTGCAATAAAATCATATTATGTTATGAAGTCTAATTTGACTATAAAGGGTTATCATATATAACTATATCCCTCATGCATATAAAATTTCATGTAATATCATCATATTATTAATTTAAATGATCTTAAATCATAAATGACTTAATAAATATCATAAATATAAATGTTGTTAAGTTTAATATTAATATTAATTTCCTTTTAAAAATAATAATTTGACTTCAATTTAAATCCAATATTAACATTTAACTTTTCTTTTATTCGTAGTGCAATTATAAATTAATTAACTTAAATTATAATTAAGAGTTGTTATTTATACTTTCACCCATAATATCAATAATTATAACTAAATGATTATAAAGTGAACTCCACTATAAATCCTCTTAAAATATAACTAAATAATAATTATATCCAACCATCAGTTTAACTAAAATTGTGTGAATAAAACCTATTATTATTAAAATACTAATTATAACACAATTATATAATATTTACTTACTTAATTTTCAGAATTATTAAAATTAATAATTTAATAAATAAATAACTTAAAAAAATTTAATTAAAAATAAATCTTAAAAGGTCCAAAAATATATACATATATCTTTCTTTTGATTTTTTAATTTATGATTTAGTATTTTTTCACTCAATATATATCCTTTCATATTTGTTTTTTATTCTATAAAAGGATTATGCTCATATGCAAATTAATATGTCTAATGTAATTTTGGGAGGTTAAATATGTTGAAAGAAATCTAGAACTCATGAAAATATGTTAGTCATTTTTTGTGGGGATTGGGAGTTCGGAAGGCGGTCATTTGGTGTGTGAACAAAAATCCATCTAGTGGAACCTCAAGCATAATGGTAAAGTATTGGCTAAACTTCAAGGTTGTTTAGCTAAAAGTTGGGCAAGCAAAGGAATTAATTTTTTTTAAAGACAATCTCAATGATAATGAGATCATCCCTTGGAAAATATTGGTGGTTAACTTGTGTATCCATGTTGGCCAATGGAGAACCTAATATGTCATTTGTTCTTCCCTTGTTGAACTCAACCTACCCTTGAAGTGTTGCAACCCTATGGACTACTTGTTTCAATTTTTTTGGCTTGATGCTACTTTTTTTTTACCTTTTTAAAGCTATATATGTTTATTCTTAGTTCACCTATATCTTGGACATTATTACCCACCTCAACCTCAAATGGGACCTTTAGTTGTAACCTTCAATCTAGAGTCAATATCTTGCTCACTTGTATGCTGCCCTATTGAACCTAGGTTTGCATGCTTTCTTTGGTGTATGTTCCTTCATAGAGTACCTCTCAAGAAGCTTGGTGGTGAATGCAATTCTTGTATATCTATAGTTTGGATGAATCTATGTTTTGCATATTTTTTGAATGTACATTTTCCAAGGAAATATGGTGTCCTTTTGGTCTGGCATTCAATAAGGATTTTCAATTGCATAACATTATCTTTGGTATCATTGTTGCTGGTAGTAAATTCTATTACATATTTTGGTCTATTTTTTTCTATACTATTATGGTATGTTTGGAAGATGGCAAATAATGTTGTGTTTGCAAGAAATCCTAGATATCTTATTAAGTCTCTTTAGAGACTCCTTTATACTTATGTTTCTTTGTAGGTGATTTTCATTATAAAGATGAAGGAATAAAAATTCTTAAAGATCCTTAGAGAAGGTAAAGTAAATTTTTGAAAAGAATGAAGTTTCCTATGGTTGCTATAATGCCCTACTCAGGAATCAAAGAGAAATTAACCTTCTATGTTATAATATTTTACTAGACATTTATTTTAAAGTTTTGTACAACATAAGATAACAATGTGGGTGAAATATACACATACACATCAAGTACGCATAAGAAATTGCAAATACAATTTCTATTCCTCAAAGGTTCCTTCACGTTGAGTCACATTTAAGAAAGTTTTAGTTATTAAATTTAAGTCTAAAGTAAAATTTCCATAATCATGAATGAATAATAGATACAAAATCTCATAAGAAAATACATAAGTACAACTAATAAAATGAAGTACCTACAATTAAACAACATCCATTACATATGTTACAGGGTATGTAATAATATTACAAGTATAAAAGAATACAATACATCATCCTGTAGGATCTCAAGATGCAAGATACATGAATACATAGATACATCAACTAAATAGAAAGTCTCCAAGATAAGAATAAGGATATTGCACTGCATAAAGGAACAACCACCATTAGTATCAATTTTTGGGGGACTGAAATGGTAAGAAGTCACTACCTCCCAACCTCGTGGTAACCTAGTCAGGCATTATTTCCACCGTGCAGGGGAGATAATGTATGATCAACATATAAAACATGAAACCACACAATAAACAACATAAATCCTAAGAAAGGATCCAGAAAGCTCTCTAAAACAAGTGGTACTACTCATACGAAAAGATGATCCTAGAGGAAACCCCAAAAAATATAAATAGGAAACCTAAGATGCATATGGGGAAGTGTCATCACATGAGTCAACTCTAAGGTTACACTAGTAGTCTCTCTAGACGCTGACCCCCTAGTCACTTTATGAGGCATTAGTAATTCTTTCATATATATAAGGAAACTAATAATGCAAGATTGCAATCAAGAATCTTCTCCCACTCTCATCCTACCATGTACTAGTGCTCAAGGCATGGTCAAGGAACATTTAATCTCTTTAATTAATTTTAAAACCCCCTCATTTAGTGTTTAGTATTATCACTTAATTAAGTTACTTAAAATGAGTTATCTTCGTAGCCACTTAGGGCCCTGACCCCCATTGAAAGCCACTTCCCTTCTATGCACCTAGATAACCTATCCTAATGCTTCATTCAAAATAATCCAAAATATACCAAAAATATTCCCATAAACCATAATCATGAAAATCACCTACATAAAATAATGGAGCATAAGAAATAACATCACATCCACATAAGAATTTATTGTTCATCTCAATATAACATCTCATATAATTATCCATCCTATAATGGATATCTCATAATCATAGTGAAAATCCAAAAAGTTCCATAATCATGAGAACAATGATAAACCAATATCAATAATATTCATCTCTATCATAATCACCTTGCACATTAGATGATTTTTTTTTGCTTCTGAAACATGTTGTCAATTATTCTTATTGTGATGCATTCTATGGTTCTGGTTGCCAAGGATTTTCATATTGTGTGTGTTAGTGGTCCTTCGGTTGTGGATCATTTTCTTTCACTAAAGGTGTTAGTGGGGATGGTCTTTCCCCCATAGTGCGTAAACATAGTGCAACGGTTGCTAAGTCTACGACCCCTATTTCGGTGACTTTTTCTAGGTGGCTTGTTAATAATGGGTTGGCTAGGTGATATGTTGTAGTGCACAAGGTTTATCTCATTCCCTTGGTCCCTATGGTTTTGGTGGCTATGGGTGGCATTTTGGGGTCTGAGATGCCCTCTTCTCAAAGCAGGGGAGAGGGGGGATTTTGAATGGTTCTCATTATGTTGTTGATGTTGCAATCTTATAAAAAGTTGGGGCTTTGAAGGAGGTATTGGGGATTCCACATGGCCCTCTTATACCAAATATGCATGTAATGGTGGTGGTTTGGGGCTTTTTACTACGTTGGCAATCTCTAAACCTTTTCCTCCATGCATTTCTATTTCAGTCAATCTAAATAAAGATACATTTTGAGAGAATGAGCAACGAGCTGAGGCTCTTGAGGTGAATACACTCATTTGTTGATTTAGGGGCTTTTGGCCCTCTCTTAAGGAGCTCCACACTCAAAGAATCATAAAGGAAATCCAAAATTTAATGTTACATTTTAATAATAAGTTGAGAATCTCATGCTATCCTAGTTAATGCAACATTACCCAATCATAAATTAAAGTGGCACCAATGCAACCTATGTGATCCAAATGACTTTCCCTTTTATGTGCAGTCAAAATGCAATCTCACAATATCCTCCCTTGTATATACTATCAAAGGTCTTTAATGAACATGGTATAAACAATACGTGTCACGTAATAGGGCCAAAAATACCAAATATTCAGATAGTCGCCTTAGAATTCAAATAAAAAATCCAAGTGGATGAATATTGAGCTCAACACTAAATCATAAAACACCTTGCAAGGATTTCAATAGTAAATCAAGGGTGACTAGTGTCACAAAATAGATAGAGAAAAGAGAGTGAGGTGACTAATCTAGGGATAAGAAAGTTCAAAATTTCAATACTAGCCTATTCACAATGTGAACACATCATAAATAACCAAAAATAAAATTTCACAAGAATATGTTTCACATAGCAAGGTGACTAGTGGTAGCAACACTCTAGGGAGTAACTGCTTCACGAAATCTAGAGGTCTAGTATAATGGATGAGCTAGAGAATGCACTTAACCAAAATGAATAGATGGACTATTAATTATTGTTACAATTATATTCCATGTCATCTCCTACAATTATGATCCCTAGTTTACTAACAATCATATGATATTTATTACACTGCTCAATAAGATTCAATCAATATAAACAAGTCTAAGCAATGACTAGAAATCAATGTCACATTAAGAAGTGCATAAACAACAGAGTCTATCATACTATCTTAACAAGGCAAATCTAAGTAATATAAGATGTAATAAAGATAAAATGTACAACCACAAATAAGAGTCTAAAAATTTAGGTGTTACAAGTCCAAGTGTCATAGTTCAAAATTTCTATGGTTTTCAATTTTTTGTCTATATTTTATGTTGATAAGTCTTTTTGTTTATTCTTGTTACAAGTTTAACTACTTGTTAAGTGATGATGCACAATATGCCCAGAGTTCCTAGTGTAAAAACTCGGGCTTTGATACTATATGTAATGCCCTACTTAGGAGCCTAAGAGAAATTAACCAAATATGCTACAAAGTTTAGTGAGTATATGTGTTTCCTAATAAATTTTGTACAACTTAAGATAACAATACAAAAGCAATATACACATACACATCAAGTATACATAAGCAACTACAAATATAGTTTACATTCCTCAAGGTTTCCTTCACATTGAGTAACATTTAAGAAAGTTTTATTGATTAGCTTTAATCTTAAGTACAATGATATAATAAAAAATGAATAATAGATACATAATCTCGTAAGAAAATACATAAGTAAAACTAATACAATGAAGCACATCCAAATAATAAAATCCATTGTACATGTTGCAGGGTATGTAAAAAATAACAAGTACATCAATAACAATACATCATCTCATAGGATCTTAGGATATAAGGTGCACGATACATAGATACATCAAATTGAATTGAAGTCTCCAAGAAAAGAACAAGAATGATAATGGTACAATTGCATCATTTAACATCCAACATCAAATTGAATATATGGGGGACCCAAATGGTAACAAGTCACTACCTCTCGATCATGTTATCACCTAATCAGGATCCCACTCCCATCATGCAAGGGAGATAATGTATGATCCACATATGGATGATCAAACCATGCAATAAAAAATACAAATCCTAGGCAAGGGTCCGAAAATGTCTCTACAACAACTGGTTCTACTCATACAAAAAAGACGATCACAAAGGAAACCCAAAACAAAAACAAAAAAAATAGAGGAAACCTAAGATGCATATGGGGAAGTGTCATCACATGAATCAAGCATCTTCTTCCATTCCCATCCTAACTTGTGCTAGCGGTCAAGGCATGGGTGAAGAACACTTAATCTTTTTAATTCATTTTTTAAAGACCCCATTTAGTGTGTATTATTATCATTTAATTAAGTTACTTAGAATGAGTTACCCTGGTAGCCACTTAGGGCCCCAACCCCCATTGCAAACCACTTCCCCTCTATACACTTAGATAACCTACCCTAATGCTCCATTCAAAAATAATCCAAAAAATACCACACAAAAAAATGTTATAAATCATAATCACAAAACTCACCAAAGAAAATAAATGGAACATAGGAAAGAATATCATATCCACACAAGGATTCGTTGTCCATCTCAATATAACATCTCAAAGAATCATCCATCCCATAATGGATATCCTATAATCATAGTAACAATCTATAGATTCGCATAATCACAAGTGTTGAAAATAATCAAGACTAGCTAGGTTACTGAGAGGGGAGGGGCGAATCAGTAACCTCAAAAACTTTAAACTAATTTAGCATTTATCCATTCACCATTAATTCATCTAATCTACTGCATGCATGAGAAACTAAAAGATAAACATTCATGACACATGAACACAATATTTGGTAACCCAAAAACCTTCCAAATAGAAAGTAAAACTGGGGTGGGGATGATACCCACAAAACTTCATTACTGTAGCATAAAGTTTGCCTGTTAAGGCTTACATTGACCACTTCTGATGATCTTCCCTGTTAAGAGCAATTTGGACTACTAGATCCACCTTGTTAGAGGTTTTACAAACATACAATGAAGTATGCAATCTGTTAAGAAATTTAAAGAAAGATTGTTAAGTTTACCCTATTAAAGGATTTGGAAACTGATTCACCTGTTAGGATGAAATAGTAGATCTAACTTACAACTTGATTTTTTATTAGATCCTTGAAGTACAGATCACCTCATGTGATAGATATAACTTTACTGCTCCTTATAGACCTTGATGAATACTTTTCTCTGCTGCTGATTCACATTCACTCTTCTCAAAACATTGCATATCCATACATGGAAAATGATACAATACATTACATATATACTATTCCAATATTTATAATTACAAGGTTGGCTAAAATAGAAGTAAACAAAATATTACTGAGTCAGCCAAATAGCAGAAACTCGGGTTCTGTAAGCTGACTTGGTGAACTTCTGATACTGGGCGTCCACTACATTACTCGACATCGTCATGCATTCAGTAGAAGTAGAAGCTTTGTCCATACTAATCACACAATGTAGCTTTGAACTCGGTGACCATTGGAGACTCAATAGATATCGTGTCACTCAGTAGATACTGAATACTTTGTTTACCTTGCTTTCACTCGGTAAACACTGCCATCCATCACTCAGTAGACACTAGCTTCACACCATAGAAATTGATGACTTAGTAGACACTGTGAAGCTCGATGATCACTATCTGCTCGATGATAACTGTTGGACTGCACACTGTCTATTTTCACTCAATAGCCTCTGGAATGCTTAGTATGAACTATGAAACCTGGTTATCACTAGATTGCTCAATATGAACTGGAGACTGAATGATGAGCATGGTAGCCATACAGAGTTGAATAAGTGTCGTCACTAATAAAAAACATAGATTAATGCCAACAACAAGAACAATAAACCAATATCAATAGCATCCATCTCTGGCATAGAGTACATCACACATAAATATAACCATTCAAATTATAGAAAGTAACATAATATACAACACAACCACTAGACCATACATCAACATAAATGATAGTGTAAGGTGGGTGGAGAAATTGGACTTAATAAAATAGTGGTCATTACCTCTTGTGCATAAAAGACATAATGATCAAAACAAGAAGAATTACTCACACTTACACTCCACGCCATACACTGACTAATTGAGACATAAAAATGGTTATATCATTTCACAAAGAAAATAGAATCCCATAGCCTCTAGTTTTCAATATTAATTGGCCAACTACATAGACCCCAAAACATCATAAAAGAAAATACAACAAAATCATATATTAAAAAAGAGCACAATAATAGTACAAGTTTAGTTTTGCAAAAAAATTAATTTATATTCTAAAGTTCAATTTGGCTATAAGAGTTTATGTTCAAAAACATACATGAATTCCTTTGGTATAAGCGTAAATAAATTCTTCATATATATTAAATCACCATGATTAATCATTATTATATATTTCTTACAATTTATTGAATAATTTAATATTCAACTCAAAATTTATCTTTTAATTAAAGTAATATATACATTAATATTTTATCAATTCTCACTATAACATATTATCATGTTATTGATTTAAATGATCTTAGATTATAAATGACATAGTTAATAACATAAAGCATTGGATTAATAACATGTTCTTTTCTCTCTAGCATTGTGATGATGGATCATGTAGTATGATCCAAAACGTTGATGTAAAAATACTATACACAATCAAATCCAGAAATTTGAAAGCATAAAACATTGGATTAATATTAATATCAAGATCATTCTTAGATTATTACTTTAACTTCCATATAAGTTCAATACTAATATTTTAATTTTCATCAATACTAATATTTAATTTCCATTGAACTGATAGTTCAATTTTATATAACTCAACTTAAATTATAATTAAGTTATAATCATAAATAAATTATATCTATAATTCCACCTATATCCAATAACCAAAATAAATGGTTATATAGTAACTTCACTTAATATAGAACTAAATCATAATTAAATATTTATTAACTTGAAACTACGCTTGCATTATAAACATCTAACAAGATTTTATTTCACCAAGATTTAGCTAAACTTAATTGTATAAATAAAAGCATTTTTATTTTATTTTAAATCGTCAATAAAAATAATGTTTAATTATTTATTTAATTTTCAAATTTTATAAATAATAATATATATTTTTAAATTAATTATTAGTAAAACCTTAAACTAGTAATAATTGTTTCTATTTAATTTTGAATGTGTGCGTGTGTGCATGTGTTTAAAAATAAGAAATAAGCTTGTGTGCATTATTTTCACATGTCTATTTACTCTTTAACATGCAAGATTATTGTATCAATTTTTCTAACAGGCATTTATTCATTTTCACGTATGTTAGTGAACAAAATTTTCCTTGAAGATTTTAATAAACTCTTGACTCTATTCTTGATTGAGAAAAAACTATAAACACCAAAAATAAGTTCCTTTGATACAAAACTCTTTGCATTAAGCAAGTGCAACTTCTTGAGTTAAAAGATTTCATAATTAAATTTTCTTTTAAAAAAAAATTTTTTTAAAATACTTTTGATCAAAAAGCATAAGGTAAAAACATTCAGTACATAACTATGAAAAGAATGTGCAAGTTGAAGATCAATTCAAATCTCACAATAATAATAAGCCAAATGACTGATTACTATAATGAAATAATCTAAGACTGAATAATGCAAACGAAGGCTTCTCTGTTATTTCAGAAACAGGAACAATATATAATGAAAAAGGTGAACTGACTTCATATAGCATCCATTCCCACAAGACAATGAATAATATGCTTTAATAAACCATAAGATTTACCAGCCAAAAATTCATATACAAAACCTTAAGATTCCATATATCTATTGCATTGCATATATAAGTATTACATATCTAAAGAAAGATAATCATTTTTTTTTTTAAAAATTAGTATCCAAAGAGCTAACTCTCTCAAAATCATTAAAGCATAGTAATATAGCTACACAAGGCTTCCAGATTCAGTTTTTAAAACTAACTCGCATTGGAGTTGATAAACTAACAAGTTAAACATAGTTTTAAAACAACTAAAAACATGGAAACATGCTATTGGCTGACAACCCCTAAATCCTATCTAATTTCTAGGTGTAGTGGTAGGATCAACTTGCTAGTCTAATTATTATGCAAGTCCACCACCTGCTTCTTTCCACTTGTTATATGAGGCCATAAACTCAATTAGTTCTTTCTATTGTGGTACCCTGATATACTCGAATGTCAATTTCCACATTTTTTTATCCTATGAATATGGTCCATCTTTTTCTCATGTGCTTCCAGATGGTCTTTGCAGATGACCATCATGGAATCATCTCGGGAAATGGTGATGAAATCTTTAACTGTTAGTTCCTTGATTTCCTTCATGATCTTCATCTTATCGTAAAAGGATGTCAGTATTTCTTGTGTTCCTCTATCAAACTTATCTTTATTCTCCATAATTCTAACATCAATAATTTGATATCATTGTCCTGAATATGCTTAAGGTATTCCTTCTCCCTTAAAAGTTTGGATTTATTTTCTATCCCCTATTCAACAACTATGCTCCTCCATTCTAAATTAGACCTTGCAACATATAAGAAATCAGCATCAACAACTACACTAGGTCTATTTGTTAAGAACATAGCAATACTGAAGGTATGAACCTTAGTAATTTGGATGATATATTCATTCCATTTAACCTTTTCTACCTCCCATGCATTTAGTTCATATTCTAACTTGGTCATTACCTTGTTTTCCTATGTTTTAACTTTAGTGAACTCAAAAATATAGTTTGGCCCACTAGCCATCATTGTATCTACCCAATTAAAAACTTAGGAATAAACCTATCTCTTTTTATCTAATCTAGAAACTTAATGTTGGAAAGAGATAAAATATCTACTACATAAGCATTACCTAGTATATCTAGGGCATTAGGTCTCTAGAGGTCATAAATTTATTCATCCATTAATTGTATGCTTTGTTTGAAGTCTCTTTTTCCCTTCCAATCTTTCTAGATCCTATGCTCAATCTTCTTGTTGATGGAATTGAAGATTTCCTTGTTTGTTTCTCTAGTATCTAGCCTAAGATTAGTTATTTCCACTATAAAATCCTATGATAGAACTTCATCTTGATTCTTATAATTGATAGGCTTATAAATATCTTCCACCCAATGTCATATTTTATCATCTAATTCGAACATGGCCTCTACTTTTGGCTTCTTGATTTTTGGTGTCTTGCAAAGGCATTTAGCAACCATATCCTATACCAAAATAGTTACATGAACTATACTTCTATTTTTATTCACAGAAAGGTCAAACTATTTTGGAGCAAAGGAATTATCTTGTGTTTGAGGAGTTTGGGATCCTACAGGGTTACCAACAACCAATGTATTTGAAATCATAGTATTAGTACCATTGATTATTTGTTTGTTCTCTTGATCCATGACTGCTGCAAGGCTTTTTGTAGTAGATTATGCTATTGATTCTCCTTCACTGGGTTCCTTATCCAGAACCACTGTAACCTCCTTTTGATTCTTTCTCTTTTATCTGTGAGAATGAGTAATTTGTTGTGATGATTGAATCTAAACCTAAAATGGGTTTTTTGCATGGTGTTCAACTTCTTTTTCAGGACCTTGATCACCTATAGAGGGACATGGTGCAACCTTATTGGTTTGTGGGGAAGGAAATTTTGAACTAGAAGTAGTTGAAGCTATTTTTAGGGGGTTCTTTGTTCCTTTTGACTTCAACTGCCTTTTCTTTTTAAGTCATTCTTTAGTTCTGTCAATATCGAGACAATCCTTCCATGAAGATCATCATCTTATAACTTGTCCCAATCTAACTTGGATATGGGAAAAGCTTCAACTTGTTCTAAAAATATTGGGTCTGAAATCTCTTCATTCTCAACCTCTTCAATTTTAGAAATTTTAATTAGAAGTTTGAACTCTATAATTTGATTCATGGTTAACTGGGATGACAAGCATTTTCTCACACTTCAAAGTCATCTCCACAATCTGCCCAATAATCTTCTACATGAGCTTCATGGACAATTGAAGATTCAAGTTCAAATTGAGATTTGGCGAAGTTATTACTATCAAATTTGGGTCTAGTAGAGTGGTGTTGTAGATTCATATTCTTTAATTCCTCTTTTAGATTAAAAGAATCTTGGATGCTTCTACAATGAAAATGACCTAACTCAATAGGGAAGACGTACCCAAAACCTTTTTTGGTTTTACAACTTTTGTCTAGCTCAGTAGCTTGGTGACATATTCAATTAACACATATATGTCCAGATAATAACTTAGTAGTTTTAATGGTTTCCCTTGAAACCCTCCAATTCTTAGGTAAGTGGGTTTAGGAAATTGTCTAAAGAATCTACCATAAATCATGATTAGCTGTATAACCTCTTCAAGAAAAAAAAAATCCCTTCCCTTGCAACTCAAATACTAGCTTAGTTAGAAATGTATCTTTTACCCTTCAAAAATCTTCATGGATTTTCTTCTTTTTCAACAATGGTTTATACTCATATATAGCCATTTTATCAACCAAAATTTGGTGGGGTAAACCATCCCATTATCTACAACATGATAGAACATAAAACAAATAAGATGATAGGTAGAAACTTGAGTTCTTGATGCATGTGAGAGTGCTCCATGAAGTCTATCAATGATAATTTTGGACCAATCAATGAACTTTTCCTCATCAAGCACAACATAACTTGGATGAAGAAAAATATCCAGTTCTCCCACAAGAAGGCATGTTGGTTCCCATTTACCCTATTCAAGAAGATGATTGCATCTATGATTTATGGTATCATGTGTCCCTAGTTAGGGGTCTTAACAAGAAAGAACCACCTTTCTTCGGCTTTAGCAACCAATTCTTAGCAATGGTGTTGTTGAGATCTTTAGAATTGGTGATAAGTGGGAATATGATAGACTAATAATCCAATATTAATACACTTCACTTGGTGGAATCCAAAGGGCTCCCATGATAGTGATACGATTTACATACACTAAGATTTCACCATTATGATTGTGGATACATCTTTCAGCAACATCATTGTTATCCCTACATTCGAACACTAGTTTAGGGTAGGGGATAACATTGAGAAAACCAATAGCTTAAACTAGACCACTTGCAAACACTCTTTCAGCTATGGACCCAAGCCAGACATTCTTGATTCCAGATGCTACCTTTTGAATCTCTTCATCTACAAGAGTTGTATCCCCTAATTCTAGTAAGAAACTCATTAAAGGTTCAAATTTATTTTGTTTTGGAAACTCAAGAAGAGGGGTAACCATGGAAATGTGTAGGTTTCAACTTGCATAACTAAATAGGATATGGAAAGAAACTAGATGAGCTCTAAAAATAAGAGGATTTGGGTAAGAAATGAAGACTCATTGTACTTGAATTCATAAAATCCTCTAATACAAACACTACTTGCTATTTACTTTCAACTTTGAGAAGACACATTAGGCTTAGTTCATTTAGAAAATTATGGCACTTACCAAAAAAAAGGATTTTATGACAACTCGAGTTGAATGACATGCATACTGAAAGATAGGGCAAGGTATCAATATGATGGGATGTCATAATCTCTTAATGAGAAAATCACCTTTGCATGTACCAAATATCCTTCTACCACTACCTTTCCTAATAATCATTAAACACATGTATTTTTATTTTTACCAGGAGGAATAAAGCATATCTGTACATCACAAGTCTATAGGCAATAAGCCATAAGCTTGCAAGCCTTGAACTATTGAACCATTCAATAGTTGGTTCAAGTTTCAAGTTGTAATCACCAATAATAGTGGTACATAGTACTCATCAAACTTGACTCACTACCTTTGACAAAAACAAAATTTATTTGAACATCGAACTTTGAACTAACAAAATTTGAGGTACAAATTCAATCATGTTCAAGATTTCCAATATCCACCAACAAACACAAGGCTTCATGTTGAACACACTAAATATGTGATCTTGAACTGTTAAACTTTGAACCTTGAACCTTGTAGTTCATGGTTCAAGTTCAAGATTAATAAACGTAATAAAATGAAAAAAATGTTAAGATGCCCGACATGAAGTATAGATGACTTTGAACCTTTTAATTACATAACCACTTCATTTAGGTTCAAGGTTCATGATTCACTTGGGGGATGCTTATGTTAAATAAGATGATTATATAGGGCTAGTGTAAAAACATGGGTAACAATTAGCTCTAACTGGGGATTAGACTATGAAGGACTAAAGAGGGACTCAAAATCTCTAATTTTGTCACTAACCTATCAATTGAAGACTAAACACTAAGCATCTAAAGAAAAAAACTAGACTAAAACATAAAAAATGGATATATAAATTATATAGAAAGGGAGGGAAGAATGAATTACAACTAGTAAATTTTGAGATCTTGTCCATTATAGAATAGGGGCATCTCAGTTCCATCTTGGTATTTCAACCTGAAGGAATTGGGCCCGAGAACTTTGTTGATCTTGAAGGGGCATTTCTAGAGTGATTCAAACTTTATGTGGGCTCCCCATGGCTCCCTTCTCTTATCCAAAAGTACTCTATCATTCTCCATGAATTTCCTGGGTTTGGCCTTGTAATCAAAAATCTTCTTAACCCATGCTTAGTGACTAGTAATATGATCTAGCACACTTTCCCTTTCCTCCTCAATTTTTTAAAAGTAGAAGATCCTCTTCTCTACATAATTTTGAAGGGTTTGGTCCTATATAACCTTTTGAAGTTTAGTTACAACCAATTCAAGGGGTAAGGATAGATGAGCTTCAACAGTATAAACTAGTTCAAAAGGAGTAATTCCTATAGCTCTTTTAGGAGACGTCATGTCAACCCATAATGCTTTGAATAAATTCCTAATGCCAATATTTAGCATTTTCATTAACCATCTTTTTCATGTCAAAAATGATGTTTTTGTTGTTAGACTCATCTTGGCCATTCCCTCACAAAAAATAGTCCATAGAGTGTGAAAGTTGTATGCCATTGTCATAGAAAAAGATTTGTATCTCACTAGAGGAGAACATTTGAGAATTATCAGCTACTATCTTTGATGGCACTCTGAACCTGACCAGAATTTTCTCCTTTAGAAAATTACATACTATTTTAGAAGTGGTCTTCTTTACCAAGAAAACTTTGACCCATTTGGTAAAATAGTTGGTAGTTGTCAGAAAGTAAGTATGTCTTGCATTGGAAGGCAGGTTAAGAGGTCTTATAAAGTCCAAACCCCATTATTTGAAAGGTTCTTCTATGACTAATGGCCTTAACGAAAGTGCTACTAGTTGAGGATTCCCTACAAATATCTTGTTATGTTTTCACTGGCCTACTCATTTGTAAACATCTCTAAACATTCCAAGCTAGTAATAACCATTCATGAGGATCTTGAATAATTTGACCATGGATGAGTAATGACCTCTATATGCTTCATTGTGAAATGCCTACAACAACCTGTTTTTACTAATCACTATCAACACATCTATGGAACATCTTGTCCAACCCCTTTTTATAAAGCACATAATCAACAATCACATACTTTGTTGATTTCAATCTCAAGGTTCTATTCTCTTTGCCTGTAAGGTGTTTTGGACACTCAACATAGGTAAGATAATAAGTGATGTTTGAGAACCAAGTATCTTTCAACCCTACTAGTAATGTCAATGGTCCTTTCTCTTCAATAACCTCCTAATTCTATGTCATTAATTCACATAGACCTTGCCCCCTTACCAACTTAGTTGGTTTTATCTCAAGGTCAAATTCTTGAACCCATGTCACCCAATTTGCCTTGTTATTCATACCTACTTCCTACTAAGTAAGAATACTCTTAATTATTGTTAGTTTGTGGTGACTGATCAAGGAAGTATTGTACATACCTCATAATTTTGGGCTAATATGTTATAATTAATTATAACCCTAAAGTGCAAAAAAAATTGTTATAAAAGGCTTAGGGTTAGGGATTTCATAATGTGTGATGTGATAATTGCTTCTTGTGGTGGTATTGAGTTGCAAGGGATTACATATTGTAATCAAGTTGTAATCACTGGATTGAAATAATACTGGACTCATTATTTGGTGGACGTAGCCCAGGGAATGGGTGAACCACATTAAATCTTGGCATCTTTGTTCTCTTATGTGCGATTTATTATTTTCTATTATTGTTTATATGTGCATGTAATTTTTGTTTATGTCTATGGTTAATCCTAACAAGTGGTATTAGAGCGAGATTATTTTTCAATTATCCTCTACAGGAAAGTCTCACAGTTGAGTGGGAGTCTCATGGTTGAGTGGGAGTCTCATGGTGGAGTGGGAGTATCACGATTGAGTGGGAGTCTCACAGTTGAGTGGGAGCAATGGAAGATGAGGGTAAGCTAAAGGTGGAAAAGTTTAATGGGTAGAAATTTCAATTATGAAAGATGCAAATGGAGGACTATCTTTATCATAAGAATTTATGGAACCCATTGGAAGGAAAAGCCAAGAAATAGGGAACTATGATAGATGAGAATTGGGAGATTTTAGATAGAAAGACACTTGGAAGTATTTGGTTATGCTTGGCACCATCAGTAACATTTAACATTACAAAAGTGAAGACAACATGATGAAGGTACGCTCTGATACCACTAATGAAGGTACGCTTTGATACCAGTGACAAAGGGCCACACCACCCTTACCAACTCACAACCAAGAATGCAACAATATGGAGATAAAGAGAGAATAAATGCTGCCCAAGAAATTTTATTAAATTTGAAAATCCTTAGCAATTACAATAACATTTCTACAAGATCTCTCAAGATCCAATCCAAACCCAAGCTAGCCCAGATCCACACTCTAGTAGAAACCTCTGAGATCTCAACTTGTGCTCGCAAGCCACCAAGAAACCTCCTTGTTTCTAAATCGTAGTTACTAGCTCTTCTCCAACTTTATCCAGGATCCAAGTGTAAACTGCCTCACGTTCGACGCTCTATCTACACTCACAAGTCCATCACAATCTTGCTGTAAATTGCCTCACATTTGGCGCTCTGTCCACAGACTCAGGAAAACTCACTCTTCACTTCCTCTTCTCTTTCACACGTTGAAGCCTTCCAAGCTTTCCAAGCTTCACCTTCCACAACTTTCACCTTTCCAAGCTTTCCTTCCAAAGCTTCTACTTCCCAAGCTACTCCTTGAGCTTCTACTCCTCGAACTTCTCCTTGAACTTTCACCTTCTTCTCGAGCTTCTCCTTCTCAAGCTTCTACTCCTTGAGCTTGATTAGAAATGCTCATATGCCTTTCTTAAATAGGCACTTACCACCCCATGCATGATTTATCCACAACCTTCTAGAATTCCTCCACAACCTTCTATAACTTCCATAACCTTCTACAATATCCAAAACTTTCTACAATATTCATAACTTTCTAGAATTCTTCCCACACACCTCGATAAATGGAATGACAACCATTTATTTTTTACTTTTTCTATTATGCCACCTATGCACCTCAAAAATAGAAATCCCCTTTTCTTTTCTTTTCTCTTTTTTTCCCTTTTTTATTTTTTTATTATTTCTCCTCTAATTTTCGTCACTTTCTCTCTCCTCCATATATATTTTTTTTTTCAATAATTTTCCCATGCAAGATGCTCTTGCATCAGACTCCCCTAGTAGATAGAAAAGTGTGTCCCACACTTTGATGCCAAAAAGAAAGGTCTGCAACCATCTTCATCTTCACCAAAGGTTTCCACCTCAATAGGGACAACAAAACCACCATGCAAATCTTCCACATCTACATTACTCTATCAAACACCAGAATCTTAGCCATCCAATCAACATGCTCACTCCCAGGAACAAACTGAACATAATTCTTCATCAACAAACCCTCATTCACATAAGCAACTAGTGAATCCACACTAGTAGCAACAAACCCCGCATCAGCAACAACAAACTCCATATCAACACCAACATGTAGATCTCCATCAATACATGCCAAACTAGCAATATCATTGCTCACAACAAGATGCTTTGCAATACATAACTCACCTCCAAAAATAACCGGATCATCTACGACCAAGTGCTCTGCAACATACAAGTCACCACCAACATCAACTAGATCATCCACAACCAAATGCTCTGTAGTCTCCATGTCAGACTCAACCCACTGATCATGAAAACCAATCTCCATCCCAACATCAGCAAGGTTAGGAATATCCTCAACAACAACCTCTATTTTCTCTACAGGTTCTGCATCAGGCTCCACAAGCTGATTAGCAAAACCAACCTCTTCCACCTTGACCTTCTTAGCTTGATCAGCCAATCTAGCATCCAACTGAGAAATCATCTTAGAAAAATTCCTCTCCACTATATCATGGATTTTGGCAATCATCTTAGGGTCCAATCCTCTTGGAGCCATCTTCCAAGATCTTTGTAAACCCTCTGCAACAAATCCTTCCCATGCTCCTTGTGACAACAAAATTGTTTGCAAGTCAAATCGCAACCTGCCACCTCGCACGAACAATCAGGAACCACATCACAAGTCTAGGACAACAAATTTGCAATCGACAAGCTCTGATAAACTTTGCCCAACCAAGGTCCTGGTACAAACTACCTCACACTTCGGAAATCTACTTGTACACTCAGGAGCTCCTACTCTGATAAAATTTACCCAACCAAGGTCCCGGTACAAACTGTGTCACACTTCGACATTCTGCTTGTACACTCAAGAACTCCTGCTCTGATACCACTGATGAAGGTACGCTCTGATACCACTGACAAAGGGCCACACCACCCTTACGAACTCACAACCAAGAATGCAACAATATGGAGATAAAGAGAGAATAAATGCTTCCCAAGAAATTTTATTAAATTTGAAAATCCTTAGCAATTACAATAACATTTCTACAAGATCTCTCAAGATCCAATCTAAACCCAAGCTAGCCCAAATCCACACTCTAGTAGAAACCTTTGAGATCTCAACTTGTGCTCGCAAGCCACCAAGCAACCTCCTTGTTTCTAAATCACAGTTACTAGCTCTTCTCCAACTTTATCCAGGATCCAAGTGTAAACTACCTCACGTTCGACGCTTTGTCTACACTCACAAGTCCATCACAATCCTGCTGTAAATTGCCTCACATTCGGCACTCTATCCACAGACTCAGGAAAACTCACTCTTCACTTCCTCTTCTCTTTCACACGTTGAAGCCTTCCAAGCTTTCCAAGCTTCACCTTCCACAACTTTCACCTTTCCAAGCTTTCCTTCCAAAGCTTCTACTTCCCAAGCTACTTCTTGAGCTTCTACTCCTCGAGCTTCTCCTTGAGCTTTCACCTTCTTCTCGAGCTTCTCCTTCTCAAGCTTCTACTCCTTGAGCTTGATTAGAAATGCTCATATGCCTTTCTTAAATAGGCACTTACCACCCCATGCATGACTTATCCACAACCTTCTAGAATTCCTCCACAACCTTCTACAACTTCCATAACCTTCTACAATATCCAAAACTTTCTACAATATTCATAACTTTCTAGAATTCTTCCCACACACCTCGATAAATGGAATGACAACCATTTATTTTTTACTTTTTCTATTATGCCACCTATGCACCTCGAAAATAGAAATCTCCTTTTCCTTTCTTTTCTCCTTTTTTCCCTTTTTTTTTCTTTTTATTATTTCTCCTCTAATTTTTGTCACTTTCTCTCTCCTCCAATTTTTTTTTTTTCAATTTTTTTTTTATTTTTTCAATATATTTCCCATGCAAGATGCTCCTGCATCGCAACATAAGAGTTGATGGAAACCCTAGAAAAATTGTATGAAAAGCCCTCCACTTCAAACAAGGTATTTATCATGAAGCATTTATTTAATATGAAAATGGTAGAAGGTGGATTTGTTGTGGATCATTAAAATGAGTTTAATGTTAATCTCAGATTGATTTTGACAAGTGAGTGTCAACACACTTAAGCCATTTACTTAGTTCATGTTGAACTAGTAATACATGTCAAGCACAACATGCAAATAATAGACTATGTCTAGTTACAATGAGTGCCAAGTCACTCAAGTGCCAAGAAAGTAGACCATGATGAGTGATTCAGGAGCTGAGTAAATAGTGGATGCCAAGTAATGTAGGTGTTGAGTCACAACAAAAATATAGTGCATGTCGAGCATCAGAGACTTCATATGTCGAGTAACACAGTTTGGACATATTTGTTTCTAATGGCACAAACAACTATGCAAACCATTTTTTAGCCAACTTAAGATTAGATTATGATATTTTGGAGATAAGGATGGATCTCTATTTGGATTCCCTATGCAATTACATGCAACCAATTAGAAAATGGGAAAATTTAAGTGGAAAAATGGATCAACCTCAGTCATAGATTCATACCTAACCCTAAGTCACCCAGTCTTCTTAAGGAGGACAAAACCCTAAACTACCTATGAGAGTAATGAGTGTGTAATGAGTATTGAAAGAGCAAAGAGGATAGTTTGCAGAGCATTCATGGAGACTTAGAAGTTGTGAAGAAAGAGTGAATTGCAGAATTAGTTAAAGAAGAATAGAGGATAGAGAAAATAATACAGCATTGAGACATCTTATTGAGAAGGATCAAGAAGATAAGTGTTTAGACGTGATCTGTTATCAAGCAAGCAAGTGCTAAATCATAGGATCTATGCTAAGACATTCTAACAAGTGATTTCAGTCAAATCTCTTAACATAGTAGTCCAAGTTCAAGCTGTATGAAATCCTTTAATAAGGTGCTTACTTAGTTGTAAGTTGAAGTCCTCTAACAAGGCACACTTCTAACAGGGTGTTGAAATTCTCTAACAAGGTGAGACCTAATAGTCTTTGTAAGCCTTTAACAGGGAAGACCTTTCATAGGATAGATCATATTTTATGGTCAAAACATTGTAACCTAATTGGATACACTTTACAACTACAATAGTGAATATTTGTGGGTGTTATCCCCACCCTAGTTTTACCTTCTCACTTCAAGGGATTCTAGGTAATCATATTTGGTGTTATGTGTGTGATTTTTTACATGTTAACATGATTTAGATGTATGTGCTTTACATGTTATTTTAGTTTATCTATTGAATGCATGAGATGGATGTGTGGTGAAAGTTTTATTGGCTTAAGTTTTAAGTGTTGATTCACCCCCACCCCCTCAAAAGTTTACCTTTCCTATTGTACTTTTAACATTTAATACTATTACTAGTCAATTATCTTCTATGGGTATTAATTTTGATGAAGAAATTAGGCCTCTCTTGATTTTGTGTTCTTTGTCTGAAAGCTGGAATGGCTTAGTAATGGTTGTGAGTAATTTTATTTCTAGATCTAATACCCTAAAATATGATGATGTGAATGGTGTTATTTTGAGTGAGGAAATTCGTAAGAAAACCTCAGGTGGATTGACATTAGGAAGTGCTTTGAATGCACAAAGCAGAGGCAGAATAATTGAGAGAGGAAGTAATTCTGGAAATCAAGAGGAAAGTCAAAGGGAAGGAGGTCATAATCTAGAGGACCAAGAGATTGTTGGTATTGTGGTAAACCATGGAAGAAATATTTTTGGACTCGAAATAACAATGAAGAAGAAAAACAAGATGGTAACAAGGAGGCAAATTTGGTAAGTAACAAATCTGTATAGGGTAAAATATGAATGATGAATAGGGTTTTAGAATAGTGCACATGGAAGAAACCCTAAACCCATATTTTACACATACATATGAATTGTTATGATATGGAAAGTAAATCTAGATGACTAATAGTGAAATGAAGAAATAAAAGGTACTTACCTCCAAAAATAAATTGGCTGAGAACCCTATCAAACAGTCTCAGAAACTGGCAATTTTTGAGTGCTTGAACTAAAACTACGAGATCTTCAAAACCCAAAAATATTTTCTTTTTTGAGGGTAGGTCAACCTTGACCCATTTATTGAGGCAAAATTATGCCCCAAAATGTTGACCTTGACCTGCACTGCTCTGACAAAATTTTTGTTCATGGATCCCACAAGTTCGACAAAAAGGGTATCCAAATCTACACTTTAATTCATTGTTCCACTCCTATACCTACAAGAAAAATGATTTTGTTTGTTTGGTGGGGAATTTTCCTTATGCAAACCCTAGTTTGGAATCAACCTTGAAATGTATTTGAAATTGCAATATGTATAAACAAAGTAAATGGAACTATTCACCTTACTTATATTGAAATCCTTGTGGAGGATTTGAATCCTTGAATCCACAAGTATGGATGCTCCAAATGAGTGTAGAATAGGATGTAAGATGTCTCAAATTAATTGCCTTAGATCTTCAACACCAATATTGAATGGACCTTGGATTAAGAAGTTGTGATGTCCCCGTTTTGACATATAAATTAAATAATAAATAAGTATTATATATAAAGTAATATTAATAATAATATTAAAATGATAATATTTTATAGGTAATATTATGTTATAATCATATAATAATATCATATTATATGTCGCATTATTATAGCAATATAAAGGTATGAAATGATAATATAATATAATAATAATATTATGACAAAAATATATTTTAATATAAAAATGATATATATATATATATATATATATATATATATATATATATATATATATATATATATATATATATATATATATATATATATATATATATATGTATTATAATATAATAATATTTGATATATTATCAAATAATATTCTTAATAATATAATTATCAATATAATAAACCTTATGATATCAATTAATATAATTAATCTTATTAATATAATTATTAATATAATACTATTATTAATATAATATAAATTATTATTATGAAAGGAGGCAACCCTTTGAAAAATACTTATATATATCAAATATCAAATAATGAGAATGAGAGGAGATAAGAATATATTACAAAATAGATACAAATAAAAGACGAATATAGGAATGTCCTCAAATGGGACATTACAAGTGGTATCAGAGCATCTTTCCTACCATCCTGTGAAAAATATTCAATGAATAAGTCAAGGAAATTAGAAGATAAAGAGAAGCAAAAAAAAAAATCAGCAATGACACAATATAACGGAATCGACATTCTAATCACAATATTATGTTTTTAGAATTGTTTAATTAGATTGAATCACCCTTTGCCTTAATCAATTGAATCAGAAATAAATATAGCACCCAACTCATTATAGTTTAAAACATTTAGTCTCTCATTAGGATAAATGGATAAAAACTTATAAAATATCAGGAAGCATGCAAACAAATAATAAATCTTGTTAATGACCATTACACCGGTCAAGGGCTTCATACAGTGGCTTCATTAGAGACAATAGCATCCCATTGGTGAATACAGGCGTAGAGAGTATAAGGACCCGTAAATATAGTAGTCAAACTATAGGTAACTACATCTAATAGCTTTTATCACTATTTAAAATGCATTGTAATCATGTATGGTGGGTCTGCGGATTTCCCCAATGTTGAGCAATGCCTTGTGATTCTCACAATTGCTTCTAAAATGTCCAGTAATGAGCGCATAAAAAAATGCATGGACTATTTGGAAGCTATTCATTGGAGTGCTAAGGAAGAGTCCCAGACTCAGAAAGTGGTTTCTTCTGAGGGTTTGAAACTGAAAATTTCATCAGATTTGGCTGCCAGGCTTCATCAGGAGGATGAAGATGATGATGATATCAAATTTTTGGAGAAGAGTATCCAACAAACTAGATGTGCTGGATGTATGGAGTGCGCACTTCTGCAAAATTTTAAAGCATCAATCAATTTTCATAAGGTCAAGGATATTAGGTAAAAGTGACGGTAAGTACAAAGCACTCCAATTGCAGTTGAGATGTGGGAAGCATAGATGGAGAAGTGACCACAACAACAATAGAGAGAGGAAGGGAATGCACTCTTCCAAGCCAAATGCAGAAGAGACCTCCTTCCATCTACATGATCCACAGTACCAGAGGTGTCCTCTCATTCTGAACATGGTGTCACTTTTGTCTGAAAGGTAGCTGCACAATGGCCCGGCCCAACTATTAAACCTACATATGAAGAAATGTGTCACTCCATAAGAGATGTATAAAAATGAAAGATATTACATAGAGATCGAAACATTAATCGATGGTGTAATATAAAAAAATTTGAGTGCATATTTGAAGGTGGCATTCACACGTGGCCAACGAATGGAAGGAATAGGGCATAAATTATGTTCATCGGGCAAAAGAACCAAAGAAGAGACATAAGGAAAAATAAATAATAGTGCCATATCATAAAACATAAAAACAAGCATGTGAAAAGAAAACATGGGAAATCCAAACAAATTTTAAAAAATACAATAAGCGATGAAGGATTATTGAAATGATTAAGAAACATATACAATGGAGTTAGAGGCAAGAATTGCATAAGACGAGATGCAAAGATAATAAAGAAAATGAGGAACTTGACTATAATGAAGCCCATCAAATATGAAGCAACTTTAAATCCTAAAATTATAAGAAGTTCATTATGTGAGGTATGTGATTTTCAAAGGTAATATCTTTTATTAAATAAGAAAGCAAACTTTCCTTATAGAAGGTATTATTAAAAAATATATATTATAAGATATCTCCATTCTAACATAGAATTGAAAATGTTATTTTGTTATTGACTTGAACATAGATACAAACTATTTTGTATTTATGTTGAATATAAATTGACATTATAAGAATATGATTTTTTTTGATATATTAATATTGAAAATTATAAGTTAGTGGATCAAATTACCTCCTAAGTAGACCACCTTGATGGATGTCACTGGCTGCCATCAACGCCAAGAGGGCCAAAGTTCCGCTCTTGGACTTAGGTAGGATATTTAAGGAGAATAAGATTACCTCCTAAGCAGACCACCTTAATGGATATCATTGGCTGCCATCAAGGCCAAGAGGGCCAAAGTTCCGCTCTTGGGCTTAGGCGGGAAGAATAAGATTACCATCTAAGTAGACCACCTTGATGGATGTCAATGGCTACCATCAAGGCCAGGAGGGCCAAAGTTTCGCTCATGGGCGTAGATTGATTATGACTTGACATCATGTCAAATCTATTCAATTAAGAATTTGCCAAGTAGACCACCTTGATGGATGTCAATGGCTGCCATCAAGTCCAAGAGGGCCAAAGTTTCACTCTAGGGCTTGGTAGGATATTGGTTTAGAACTAATTTATCATGACTGAACTCTTCTTTGGAGCTATTATATACATGTACATGCTAATAACTGTTTGTGTTGTAGGATCTATGATCAAAAGATATACTGGGGAACTATATGTTATAAATCATTCCCTTTACTCTACATCTTTGTGAAAATTATAAAGAATGTATGATGTGTCTGCATTGTGTTTGCTTCGTGTCTTCATCTGTCTGCATCATGTCTGCTTCGTGTTTTCATTCATTAAAGATGTATGTTTTATAAAATCTTCTAGGCCTTTCATTTGCAAATATGTTTTGTATCTATGAAGTAGTTTGTGTGTGAATGATTTAGCTTGAGGACAAGAAAATTCGAGAGGGGAGGACTGCGATGTCCCCGTTTTGACATAAATTAAATAATAAATAAGTATTATATATAAAGTAATATTAATAATAATATTAAAATGATAATATTTTATAGGTAATATTATGTTATAATCATATAATAATATCATATTATATGTCGCATTATTATAGCAATATAAAGGTATGAAATGATAATATAATATAATAATAATATTATGACAAAAATATATTTTAATATAAAAATGATATATATATATATATATATATATATATGTATTATAATATAATAATATTTGATATATTATCAAATAATATTCTTAATAATATAATTATCAATATAGTAAACCTTATGATATCAATTAATATAAGTAATCTTATTAATATAATTATTAATATAATACTATTATTAATATAATATAAATTATTATTATGAAAGGAGGCGACCCTTTGAAAAATACTAATATATATATATATATCAAATATCAAACAATGAGAACAGGAGGAGATAAGAATATATTACAAAAGAGATACAAATAAAAGACGAATATAGGAATGTCCTCAAACGGGACATTATAGAAGTGGCTTGAATGGAAATGGATGAATCTTCAACAAGAGGACTCCATAGAGCTTGAATCCTTCAATGGCCACTAATGGATCTCCTTGATGAATTGAATATTTGTAGATGGATGCTTGCTTGAACTTGATAATTCTTGAATTCTTCATCATGAAAGAGTATAAATTTGTCTCATCTCCTTATGCATTGTTATGGTTCTTTAGTCTTCTTGAGCGTTAGAGAAAATGAGAGGAGGAGGCTTCCTTATATAGAGATCTATGGCACAAACTTCTAGAGAAGGTTGACATGGGAGTATTAAATCCAAAATAACCTTAACCCCTATAAATAGACCTATATTAGATGCAATTTAAGAGTTTGCCATTTTAGAGACCAAAATAGTTGACCTGGAAGTGGGAAAACAATTCTTTCTAAAACCTAACATCTGGAAATCATGGAACCTCAAAATTTGGACCTAGGGTTAGGGTCGAAGTTGAATCTAACCTAGGTTAGGGTCAAGGTCATCCTTGACCTAGGTCAAGGTTGAGGTCAAAAATTCATCCTTGACCCTAAGGTCAAGAATCTCAGGATTTTAGCCCAGAATGCCACAAAAGTGCATAAAGAATGTGGAAAGGGGGAAAAATAGGGCATAAATCTAGATCCAAGTCAAAGACCCATTCAAGGCACTTGGCATGACCCCAAACCACTTACTCAGAGGGTTGAACACTCTTAAGATGAAAGTGCTTCCATTTTAAGATGATACATTTAGCCCCTATTTTAGCAAGAGTATGGACTCAATGAAAACTCTTGGTAAAGTAGATTGTAATGAAAATATAATCTTATTAAAATAAAAGGGAAAAAGGGATCCTCAAGCCCCCAAGGACTCAAGTTTTTTTCAACTCTAGGATTACAATAAGAGAGACATCACTTAGAAAAAAGAGAGAAGAAGGAGAGAGGAGTGGCTAGCTCGCCCAGTAAGATGTGTGTATCTCATTGCAAACCACAAAAAGGATAGGATGGTCCACCAAGAGAAAACTTGATAGTCACCCCCATAAAGTTATGTGCCTTCCAACAGCTTTTATAAAGTACCCATGGACCCATATTCTCATATCACCATAGAATACATTTGTAAAATGTGTATCTCTTCAAGATTTAGCATATTGAAAATTAAAAATGTGTCTCTTCAAGATTTAACAACTTATATGTGTTACCTTTTGAGATGTAGCATGCTGCAAAATAAAAGGTTAGAGCAAAAATACATAATGTAAAATGAGGGAGGTTGTATATATGCCCCCCTCCTTAAGATGGCAAAAATACATATTATTTTTACATGTTAAGGAAATAAAAGAACAAGGATAAAACTGCCTTCAACATCAAAACAATATCCATAGACAACACCCAGTCCAAGCCAAGAAAGTCATGGCTCCTATGAGGCCATGGAAGGGATAAATGCAAAGAGATATCATGTAAGTAGTGAAAAAGTAACCCTTGTGAGGGATAGCACACAATTCAACTTCCAAGGTGAGAGATTTATCAACCATGGAAACATAATGTCAAACAACAAAATAGGTTATCATTAAGGACATAGATCTTCAATGCAACCCAAAATTTTCATGTATGATTGGATATCACATAATAGATAGATACTTCTTAACCAAGGAAAAGTGGATCTCAGAAAGACAGAAAGGAAAGAGATGGCATCTTTGGCCCCCAGGCATAGGAACAAAGATGGAAGGGGATCTATTATATCGCTCACAACACTATACAAGAAAATGAGGCCCCAAAGATTAGGCTAACATTATTAACATAATACGGAGCTCCATGATAGGAACATAAATGTTATTTAGAGAAAATGGGATTGAAATACAACTCATTTCCACATGATATATAAATAACCTTACTATCAATGAGTTGCCTAATCTTATAATGTAAAGCTTGACATTCAATTAGTAGAGTGATCATGAAATCTATAAAATAAACAAAAAGAAAGTGTTTGAAATGTGGACTATGTTTCTTTTTGTATTTAGGTCTAGTAATCATCTTAGAACGAATGAGTATAGGCAAAAGAACTTCTTGGTCAAATTCCTTCATATTTCAGCATGTTTTGAAGTGTTATTTGAAATGTTGTTAACATCGATTTGTTGTTGAGGATTAAATCCCAATCCATAAGAATTCTCATGCCCCCCATTCTATAAGGGCATTTGAATTCCATGTTTATTCTTACCACATGCTTGACCATTGAATTCTTGTTTAAGTAGAAAATGATAATCATGACCATAATGAGAAGCCATATCAGAAGGGGTCAATGGAACTTCATTAGTCAGTATATCATCATTAGTAGGTTTGAAAGTTTCACTATGGATAGAAGCATCAACAAAGTTTTTACAAAGAGCTTTAGAAGTAAAAACTCATTGTTCAAAATCTCTTTGTGGCTTCATAAAATCAAGATCAGAAACCTTATACTCTCCAATAAAGGTAGGATTAAAATTCAAGGTTCCACAATCATCTCCAAGAATAGAATTAGAGGAAGAAGGATTACTATTTGAAATAGTAGTAGTATGGGTTTGAATATTCAAACAAGGATTTGGAACATCATCCACATGAAGTGTCCACATCATGTTGTTATGTATAAACTTGACTTTACAATGAAGGGTGGAAGGGGTAACGTGCATCTCATGCAACCAAGGTCTACCCAAAAGAATGTTATAATTGAGAGGTCCAAGCATAACATGAATAGGTGTATTCAGGATGACCATACCTACTTTGATAGGTAAGGTAATAATTCTCAAAGTTCTCTTAGAAATATTATCAAAGCCACATATAGGATCATTATCAAGTTGAATGAAAGATCAGTGTTAATTGCTTTTAGCATGTTCATGCTACAAACATTAAGCTCGTATCCATTATCAATCAAGGTCCTACGAATGATACTTTTATTGATAGTAACATCCACCATAAGAGCATCATATTGATTTTGAATTTCTTTAGAAGGTAATTTCTTTTGAGTAAATACAATGTTAGGAGAACTGGAGGTAGTATGCATGCATTTTAAGAAGTTATTAATGTTCTCTTGATTAGGAGGTGGAGTGGGAAGAGTTGCAAAAGCTTGTTGCAAGGCTTCATAGTAGGTAGGTAAATTTTGAAGAAGCTCCCATAAAGAAATCCTGGTAGGGGTATTTTGCAATTGGTTTATCAAATCATACTCCTTGCTAGGAAGATAGGGTGGAGGAGGAAGGATGGGTTAAGAAGGTGTTAGAATAACTAGGGGGGCAAATCAATTATATAGTAATATGAATATTAAACCTCTTAATCATTCAACCAAGGAAAAAAACAATCATAAATAAATGTGCATACACATTTACACTAGATATGTTGACTAGGGAAACTCTTGATTAAAGGGAAAACCATGATGGGAATGATGCCCATAAGATAATGTACTAATCTGAATATTCCTTGTTAGAGGATGGACCCTGTTAGGAGTTTGTTAAAACACTTAGTACAAAGAGTCCCTATTAGGAGACTTTGAATCCCTGTCAGGAGATTCTAACCCTATTAGGAGTTTGTGGAAGGTAGCTGAATCCACTGTCCAAATAGCTTTCAGGATTAGATCAACAAACCCAATGTCCAATTGATCTTAGTACTATTCCTTTTAGAACAATAGATGTGGAACAATATCTTATTTCTTCCTTTATCCAATATGTTAGACTTCTTTACCCTCAAATCATGCAATTAGATTTAGAACTCGGCAACAATGACCCTTAAGGTCACTTACATGCATTAGCAGATTACTCTGCTCTTCTACTTTTCAATTCGCAAGTCTTTTCGCTCCTCAATCTTCTTCCACACTTCAAAACTCAAAAAATATCTTTCCTTTATACCACACTCAACATTAATTTCTTGAGTCAGCTCCATACACTCAACATTAATTCCTTGAGTCAACTCCATATTTAATTAAATGAAATACATATTTAATTAATGTTGTCAGCTCTCAGTTGCACACAAACTTTCACACATGTGACTTTTGTACCTACACACTTTCTGACATCATCAGTGGTTAGTATACTTCCTCTAGTCATCTACACAACCCTTCATTCCAAGTGTAAAGCTCTATATTGGTCATATACCAAAAACTATTTTTCCACTGTTGTGTTTCCCTATGGTTCTCTATAAATCACTAATATCATTTGTACGTTGTTGATTCAGGCTCTACGTACTTGCCCATATGTTAAATACATGTTGTAGTATATGTTGGTAACTACACATAAATAGATATGCAATGTGATGTCTTTAATACACAAATCTTAGTTAGCTACTATGTTAGTCTTATACTAACTTATTGCTATGTTGTCGTCAATGACAAACAAAGTTTTGCAATGCTCCCCCATAGCATCAGAATTCATGCTAACAATCTCCCCCTTTAGCATTGATGGAAACATAGATGAAAAACATCTAGTTTCAAGAATACCAATAGTTTTTCTTCATCACTCAAATCTTCATGAAAATCTTTTATTGCAACATTTCTCCCCCATAGTACAAACTCTTTTTAGTATTTTTCATGTCATCTCTCCCCCATTGACATCAATGTCAAAGGTAGTACAAGAATTGAACATACAACAATCTATCAACATGACCACAATCTGATCTATTGCCTTACAACTTTTGCATATAGTTCTATAAATATTACAAGTGTCAAAAGACACAATTGCATACCAATTACCAATTACCAAGAGTCCTTTGCTAACTTTGTTCATTACAGATACTCCTCCATTGAGGAAGCATTAACATTCAATCCAGTCTAACCATGGTGTTATGTTCCCTAGACTGATGCACTTCTACATCTTCTACTCTGAGCTAGGTAGGGGCATAACCCCAAGCATACCTCTCAGGTACTCAAATGTATCTTTTGGTAAAGTCTTTGTAAAAATGTTTTCAATTTGTTCCTTAGTATTGACGTACTCCTGTCTGATTTCTTTCTCTGTGACTTTTTCCTTCAGCACATGATACTTTATTTCTATGTGCTTAGTTTTAGAATGCAAAATAGGATTCTTAGACATGCTGATAGTACTTGTGTTATCATAGTAAATGATAACAAGTTATATATATGTAATTCCAATATCTTTCAACATTTTCTTCATCCATATGACTTGATTACAATTGTTTGTTGTTGCAAGATATTCTGCCTCTGTAGTACTTTGTGAGGTACAATCTCGCTTCTTGCTAAGCCAAGAAACTAGTTTTCCTCCAAGGAAGAATGCTCCACCACTGGTGCTTTTTCTATCATCTCTATCTCTAGCCCAATCAACATCTGTAAAAGTATAAAGAGTAAAGTCATTGCTTCTGTCATACCAAATGCCATAATCTTATGTTCCTGTTAGATATTTGAATATCCTCTTTACTACTGCATTGTGATATTCTTTAGGATCAGCTTGAAATCTTGCTACCATTCCAACTGCATTAGCTATATATGGCCTGCTATGAGTCAAATACTACAATCCTCTAATCATAGATCTTTATTTCTTATGTTCAATAGTAGGCATCTCATCCTTTCTTGATAACTTACGACTAGTTACCATAGGAGTTCCAACAAGTTTACAATCTCCTAGACTAAATCTTTTCAGCAAATCTTTCAAATACTTGGTCTAAGAAATGAAGATACCTTCTTTTTTCTGAACAATTTGTAATTCTAAGAAGAGTTTCATTTCTCCTATCATGCTCATCTCAAACTCATTCTTCATTTCTTCTAATAATTTGTTACTGCCTTTATCATTTCCACCAAAAATGGTGTCATCAACAAATACAATGATTATTAGCAAACCATCTTCTATTTTCTTCAAGTACAAGTTACTATCTATTATTCCTTTTGCAAATCCAAGCTTTGCTAAGTACTTGTCCAATCTTGCGTACTAGGTTCTAGGTGCTTGCTTTGATCCATATAGTGCTTTCTTTAGTTTGCAAACCATGTCTTTCTCTTCTATTAAAGGAAAACCCTTTGGTTGTTCAATGTAAACTTCTTCTTCAAGCTCTCCATTCAAGAATGTTGACTTAACATCCATTTGATACACCTTAAAATTCTTATTTGTTGAATATATTAGAAACATTCTAACTACTTCAATTCTTGCTACAAGGGCACATGTCTTGTCATAGTCAATTCCTTCTTGTTGTAAATAGCCTTTGCATACAAGTTGTGCTTTGTTCCTTATTACTCCTCCCTGTTCATTCATTTTATTTCTAAATACCCATTTTGTGCCAATCACATTTTTTTCCTTTAGTCTAGGAACCAATTCCCATGTGTCATTTTTTATTATCTATTGAAATTCTTCCTCCATTGCTTTTATCCAATGGTCCTCCTTGATTTCTTCATTTGCGCTTCATGGGTCTACTTGAGATATCAGACATATCTCTTCATTAATTATGCTCCTTGTCATTACTCTCTTTTCCTTACTTCCTATTATCTAATTGGTAGGATGATTTTTTATCAAATTCCTATTTGGGGGTAGGAGTTGTTGCTTCAACTCTTATTTATGGTACTGTGCTCTGTTCTTCTCTCACATCTTCAACTTGCACATTATTCTATAAGTCATTGTTGTAGGGCCCATTTGTCATTGCACCAAAAGCCATGACTATTAGTGAACATGGAACACCACATAATTAACCACCTGTGGCCAGGGGAGCACGTCGCATCACCCAACAATCTCTTGCTGTTGCACCAAAAGCCATGACTGTTAGTGAACATGGAACACCACATAATTAACCACCTGTGGGCAGGGGAGCGCGTCGCATCACCCAAAAATTGTTACTCTTGAAAAATAACTAATTACTTATGTTAGTCATTTCAAAATAGTCATCTCTATCAGAGTTATAGTCCACTATCTTTTCCTTAGTGCCAAATTTTTCATCAATTTTAACATTTGCACATTCTACTATAGTTTTTGTTCTATAGTTGAAACATCTGTAAGCTTTACTTTTCAATGAGTAGCCAAGAAACATACTTGTTACTAAAATTTTACACATGCTGAAAATTTTACTTCAAGTAAAATCACAGAAAGAATTGCAAAAGAGAACATTCATTTTCTAGTTATTCACATTTCATCATTTTGCAATCATATACGAAATCATGAGCAAAAGAGATATAATGTTCATTATATAAATCATCACTAATATGTACAATTTTCATTTTTTTTACAAAGTATGAAATGAATGGAAAAGTTTTGGAAATGAAATATCTCACAGAAGTTGTGACTCTAACTACTATCTTTCATATATATTAAGAACAAGAAAAATACAACATATGAGAGAAGAGTCAAGGGTAACTAGTCATTGCCTTTGAGACTTTGACTGGTTAAGTATTCTCTGTTGCTGCTCCTGGTCCAGCCCTTGATCTGGTAAGCTCCTAGTTTTTCTTCTCCTGCAAAAAGGAAAAATGGGGTTAGATCTTTACAATCTAAGCAATAACTAGTTATCTACAACTACATACTCACACATGTCGTATTTCTCTTATTTTGAATACATACAAAAAATAGTATGTGTATTCTAGGTGTTTAGATGCAAATCACAAAAAGGGTAGTTTTATGAGTGTCACGAGCCCGTGCTAAAACCTCGTGAAATAATTATCATTATCACATTGAACATCATTATCACTGATGTAACTCACAATCCATTCAAAAGAAACAAAGAAAACAATAAGAGAATTGTCTTTGATATTGGCCATGAAGAGAATTAGTTGTCTGTGAGAGGTTCAAATTTAGCTAAGCAATATTATGCTGAAAAATACAGGTATGTAGTCAGCTCTCTACAAAGAAAACAATCATCTTCACCAGTGAGATAAATTTAAAAGGGATCACGGCAAGGAACTTCTTCAGTTTAGCGATGAAAATAATAATAAATTTGAAGAAGATTACAAGAGTGACAACAAAGATTTTAAGCAGCTATCAAGGAAGATCATTACAACCATAATTGTAAATGGTTGGTGCAAAGCAATATTGGAGGATTAAAGCTTGGGTATTTTTCACTCACTTATGCAAGCTTTTTGAATGGCATGCCATTATGGTGATAGTGATACAGATGATTCTGGTCCAAACCTAAGAGTCATGACAAGTAATGTATTTAATAAGATTATGGTGTTTGTTCTTACAGAAATTGATGGTATTTTCAAAAAATTGTTGGGAATTTCTAGCTCTATTGGAAAGGACTCCATATTAGAATGGAAGCAAACAAGACAATGGGCAAAAATTAGGCTGCACTTCATTTTTGGGGTAGCGAAAAAGGAGCTCTCTCTATGGTCTCATTTTTATTTATTCGTGAGATGGCTGTATGGGTAGGGTCTGATTTTCTTAAAGCCTATTTGAAAGATATCTATAAAGCTTATATTGTAAATTGCAAGTTTGTAAATTCAGAAAAATTGCAACAAATTTAGTTTCTTGGAAACTATGTGGTTGAGTTGTACGGGGTAGACTTAGCTAATGCATACCAGCATATATTTGTATTCATTTGACAATAAGCACTAATTTTAAGGAATGTCATCACTATGAAAAATAAGGTACACAAGGAAGGATGATCTTCAGCCATTGGCATATCTAGTAGCTTAGATAATTGGTGGAGTTGCCCGATTAGTACCCACTGCTCATTACTTTCCATTGAGAGTTTCGTGTGCAAAAATATTGAATAGGCTTGGATAAGCTATAGAGATAGATATTCATGTTGCTTCTCTTGTTTTGGATATGCTAGAGTTTAGAGAATTAAATAGGCCACCCAAAAATTCTAACTTCGAGGAGGAAGGATTCAGGGGTTCAAACTATGGGTGATTTGGACACCATCGACATTTTATTTCCATGCCTCTGTATTGACTAAGGCCATAGAAGAGCTTGGGAAGAAGTATGACTAGTGTAATAGAGTCATATCCTTCTCCAAACCCTAGAATTTTGTCACCAGAAGATAGCAAGATGACTAAAACAGATGAAATGAATCCATTAGTGAATCAATATGCCATGAAAGAAACAATAAACACCTACAGCAAGTGCATAAATGGTGCGCTAAAACTCCAAAAAATAACTTCAAGGTAAAACCCAGATAACATAAAGGTAAAAGCTTCAAGTGCAAGTTTCATGTTTACACAATATGTTTACAACATGTGTCTATTACTATAAAGACAGTCCAAATATTTTAAGGATGCAAATATCTTATAGTGGCTATAGAAATTAGTGCCTTTTCCCTTCTTAGTTTTCAGCAAAAATGCCTTTTGCAAAACCCAACAGTAAAGTTTTCAAACCAGTCAATACAAAAAAACCTTGTTATCAAATTTCAAAAGACTCGATGGTTTCAATAGCAGCAAAGAAGAAATATCAACAAACCCTTACTATCTCTCATGCGTGATGATAAGTTAGACAACAAGACTCCTTTTCCAAAATATGATGTGTTGCTAATTGAATTGGAGAGGCACCTGCATGATTTTTGGAGAGTAGACAAAAAGAGCAGATAGAAGAGCTCAAGATTAAACTGAAAATACAACAACATACCTTTCAACTTCTCATGGCAACTAAAAAACTCTACAAAAAACCAATAAATCTTCTCATGGCTGCCATCATCATGCACAACAAGAAATATGCATAGCGGCCACAGGATCAAACAGAACCCTATCATCTCAACTTCTTCATTCATCGCAACAAATTCTTCACTGATGAAGTTTAAAATGAAAGGAATAGGGTATTCGAACCATATATTATGCCATTTCTCATTTTTTACTTTCTTTTGAAGTCCACGGGCTATTTATGGGATTCTAATCCCTTTTGAAGAGTATTTTTATTTGCTTTATGAGAGTGGGGGAGGGATTTTGTTTTTATTCAATATCTTAGGGGTTTTGTTTTCTTTTTTCTTTTTTGCATAGTTCTTATTGTAAAGGAAGAATCTTTAAATGATAAATTATAAATCATTTAATGTTTTTCTTCTATTTTTGATGCAAAAGGATGAGTCATTTTATTCTCATGTCATGGTCATTATGAGAAAGAGTCTGTTTGAAAATATTAGGAGCTTTTCTTGGAAGGAATATAGGACTAGTGGGTCAGATTTGTCTTTACCAAGTAAGTTTGGGGTCCTTGATGACTAGTTAGAGACTTTTTTGGGTAGTTAAAGATGAGTCATAGGCTTCATAACGAGTTAGTAAAGTCTTAGGAGTAATAAGACTTTATTTTTAGAAGTTTCTAAGCCAGATTTTGAGGCTTTTCTTTCTACATTCGACCCAAGTTGGGTTTGTACTTAATGAGTTTTGCAACTCATTTTTTAGGAGTTCTGATTTTATGCATTGAGATTTTTGTGACTTTTTGAGTCCTTAACTCTTAGTTGTAGAAGTTTTTGATTCACTGTGGAAATTCAATACAAGTAACAATATTTATGTTCATGTTATCTTGCTACAGTTTTGTGTGTGATGTCAAAATGATTTGATAGAATAATCCGTGAATTGTCATTATTCCTTGCTATTCTATCTCATTCTAGCACCTGTTTGTAGGAAAGTAAGTTTATCTGCAGGTTGTAATTTGTGTTCTTAAAGGTGAAATTGATTCATTCTTTGAACCTTATTACAAATTATTTATGCAAATCTTTATAGAAAAAGTGTTTTGCATGTACTCCAAGTAGCTATTTGATCCTTCTCTATTAGGCGTGTTTGAGTTTTCATCATCATTTTGGTGTATCACCATCTCCTAGTTTAGGCTATAGGTTTAGGTTCATTTTCAGCAATTTTTTCCCTTTTCCCTGAGTTTAAGTTAGGATCTGGGAAATATCACTGAATATCCAATAGGAGCCATCCTAGAATCTGGAGGTCTCATTTCATTTGCATGTCCCACGAAGTGAAGTGATTACCATGTTAAGTCAGGATTGTTGGACTCTTTCAATTTAGTAATGGGTGCAAATTCTAATACTTAACAATACCTTTATCACTCCTTGGACCAAATTTTTTGATATCATCATCTCTTTTGATGTAACATTTGATCCCAAATATCTTGAAATATTTGACTGATGGTGAGTGACCAAACCATAGCTCATAGGGTGTTTTGTTCATAACTCTTCTTATCTGCACTATGTTCAGTGTGTATACTATTGTATTGACTGCTTTTCTCCAAAAGGTCTTTGGTAGATCATTCTCAAATAAAATGGCTCTTTCTACTTCAACATTTAACTTGTTTCTTCTTTTAGCAATCTCATTCTACTCAAGTGTATGGGGTGAGGATAGTTGTCTTGATACCATGCTCTTCACAATAGATATTAAATTCTCTAGAGGTGAATTCTCCTCCTCTATCTGTTCTTAAGCTCTTGATTTTAACTCCAGATTCATTCTCAACTTTGTTCTTAAATATCTTGAATATTTCAAAAGCCTCTAATTTTTCTATAAGAAAAGCTACCCACATCATTCTAGTAAAATCATTAACAAAAATCATAAAGTACCTTTCTCCATAGAATCCTCTTGTTCTTGCAGGACCACTCAATTCTATATGAACCAATTCCAGCTTTTGCTTAGTACAACACTCTTTGCTAGGAAATGAGACTCTCTTCTGCTTAACCGAGATACATTCCTTACAAATAGTTTTAGTGGGCTTAGTGATCTTAGGTAAATCTCTTACACCAAATGTATTGATGGCTTTCACAATGATATCAAATTTAACGTGACAAAATCTTCTGTGTCATAACCAACTTTTGTTAATCTTAGCTACCAAACATATTATTTTAGTAGAGTTTAACTAAAATACATTACCTCTAGTTCTTGTACCAATACCAAGTAGTTTTCCTTCCTTGTTCTTGATGATACATGTATCATTACCAAACTGTAGTTGGTAACCTTTGTCCATAACTTGTCCAACACTCAACAAGTTATGCTTTAGTCCATCAACAAAATAAACATCATCAGTGTATGTTTTACCATCAAGTGTGATAGATCTAATTCTTGTGCTATGATAGGATGTAGTGTTCCCTACTCTAACAATTCCTCCATCATGGCTTTTGAATTTGACAAACTTGTTCATATCACTAGTTATGTGATGTGAACAATCAAAATCAATAATCCAATCTTTCTTTTCAACTTGTGAGATCAGTGCACTTTATTCTCTGATTTCTCTATCAAGATCATCCTCCATTATATCTACAAATCCTAATTCATCTTCACTCATGTTTTGATTACAATCTTCCTCTTCTTCTTCATTAGCATATAAATAGTTTCTAGGTCTTCTAGATTTGAATCTTCCTTTAAATTTTCTCTCTTTTAGGACACTTAGATGCATAATGACCATATTCATTACATGTCCAACATTTAAAGATATTCTTACCATCTTTTTATCTTTCTACAAGAAGATCTACTCCCTCTTGTATCTTTTCTTCAATTGACTTGATGTTGCTAGCAATGTCTCCCTGGGCTTTTATGCTCCTTGCTAAACCAGGTTTGATGTTCAGTGCACTAAATATTGTCTCAACTTTTGCTAATTCTCTAGATTATTTTAGATCAAATTCTTTAGCTTCCAATCTCCCAAGCAATTTTTCTTTGGTGAAGTTAGTGGTGCAAGGTAACATTACTCGAATCATCTGAGTTATTGTCTTGAAGGCTGGAGTTAGATTTTTCAAGATCTTCCATATTACTTCATCATTAGATTTTTGTCCATCAAGAGATGTGATTCTTGCAACAATCTCAAATATTCTACCAACATAACTTCTTATAGATTCATCTTCCATCATTTTAGCATCTTGGAATGCAAAATACAATTTTTGCAATCTAACCCTCTTAGCATGAGTGTCACCTTCATAATTAGCCTCTAAGGTTTTCCAAATTTCATGAGATGTTTGAAGTTGTTTTACCTAACTAGACTCACTTTTTGGTAGTGCTAACAATATTTCTTCTCTTACCCTTATGTTTCACATAAACACTTCTCTTTGTTCCTCAATGTAGGTTTCAAGGTTATCTTCTTTTGATGTCTTGGTTACAAGCCAATATCCTGGACCCATGTGCAAGAGATGAGTCTTAATTTTATCTTTCCAACTATTGTAGTTTGTGCCATCAAATCTAGGACCTTCCTTTCTAAATAGATTCACCATGGATCTCGCAAAGTTGTTAAACTTTTCTTCAAGGACCTGATGCTCTAATACCAATTGTTAGAATAACTAGGGGTGTGTGTGTGTGTGTGTGTGTGTGGCGGGGGGGGGGGGGGTGGGTGAATCAGTTATACAATAATCTAAATATTAAACCTCTTAATCAATTCTTAATCATTCAACCAAGGCAAATAGAAATCATAAAGAAATGTGCATACACATTTACACTAGATATGTTGACTAGGGAAACCCTTGATCAAAGGAAAAACCCTAGTGGGAATGATGCCCACAAGATAATGTACTAATCTAAATATTCCTTATTAGAGGATGGACCCTGTTAGGAGTCTATTACAACACTTAGTACAAAAGGTCCCTATTAGGAGACTTTGACTCCCTATTAGGAGATTCTAACCCTATTATGAGTTTGTGGAAGGTAGTTGAACCCACTGTCCAAATAGCTTTCAGGATCAAATCAATGAACCCACTGTCCAATTGATCTCAATACTATTCCTTTTAGAAAAGTAGATGTAGAATAATCTCTTATTTATTCCTTTATCTAGTATGTCAGAATTCTTTACCCTCAGATCATGCAATCAGATCTAGAACTCAGCAATAGTAACCCTTAAGGTCACTTACATGCATTAGTAGATTACTCTGCTCTTCTACTTTTCAATTCGCAGGTCTTTTTGCTCCTCAATCTTCTTCCACACTTCAAAACTTGTAAAACATCTTTCCTTTATACCACACTCAACATTAATTTCTTGAGTTGGCTCCATACACTAAACATTAATTCCTTGAGTCAGCTCCATATCTAATTAAATGAAATACATATTTAATTAATGCAGTCGACTCTCAGTTGTACACAAACTTTCACGTGTGTGACTTCTATACCTGTGCACTTTCTGATGTCATCAGTGATCAGTATACTTCCTCTAGTCATCTATGTAACCCTTCAATCCAAGTGCAAAGCTCTATATTGGTCATATACCAAAAACTATATTTCCACTGCTCTGTTTCCCTGTAGTTCTTCATAAATCACTAATATCTTTCGTACGCTATCAATTCAAGTTTTGCACACTTTCCCATATGTTAAATACATGTTGTAGTATATGTTGTTAACTATACATAAGAAAATATGCAATATGATGTCTTTAATACACAAATCTTAGTTAGTTGCTTTGTCAGTCGTATATAAACTTATTGCTATATTGTCATCAATGACAAACAAAGTTCTGAGATGCTTCCCCATAGCATCAGCATTCATGCTAACAGAAGGTGGAAATGAAGTAGAAACCACTAGATTATGTTGAAGGTTACTCCTTGTACGATATGTGTAAGCTATAGAACCTTGGTCATTGAAAGACTCTAAAGACTCCATAGGTTTACCTTTGATAATAATGTAAGGACAACCTTTGATAGTCAACAAAGGTTCTAGATAAACCATGTCGATCATCTCAACACTACAAACAAAGTCATAAGAAGGAAGCAAAGAAGACATCCTAGGAGGAGATAAGGTAGGATCTTGATTCTCCATAAGATCATCACTAAGAGGGAGAGCATTAAGGAAAAACATATCATTCTCCACTAATGCCTCATCACTAGAAGGAAACTCAAATGAAGGTAAAGCACCTATAATGTCATCTTCTTCTAGTAAAATATCTACATAAGTGGAGTGTGTTTGAAAAAGAGTTATCATCATGTATGAATATATCATCCATTAATAAATCACCTTCTTGCATCAAAACTTCTTCTTGAGGAGGGGATAAATCAATCTCTTTATCCAAGGGTTCATCCCAAAAAGTAGATTCATTCACAATGATTTCATGAGGAAGAGAATAATCAGCATCCAAATCCAAAGGTTCATTCCAAATAGGAGGAGGATCATCCCTAACCATAAGGAATTTGAAACCGCTTGAAAATAACATATGTCGCATGATAAAAAGTAAAGAATAGGTCTAAATATATCCAAATGCATTCAAATGAACTTTATAAGGAAATCAAATGCCACATACACAGTAAGGGCATCTAATTCCACAAAGCAATGTAAATGTTTTTATATTTTTAAAGAGATTTTGTAATTTTTTTATTTTTTATTTGAAATATAAATGCAAGAAATCTAATTAGCATGCAAGATTTAACATTAAAAAAAAATTTAACACCAAAAAGATAATATAAAAGGAAATCTAACACCACAAAATACAATAGGGCATCTAATTCCATGAAAGAAAAGAGGGTAAGTGTGTCGGGTTCCCCAGAATGTATAGGATAAAATATGGATGATGAATAGGGTTTTAGAATAGTGCACATGAAAGAGATCCTAAACCCATATTTTACACATACATATGAGTTTTTATGATATGGAAAGTAAATCTAGATGACTAATATTGAAATGAATAAATAAAAGGTACTTACCTTCGAAAAAGAATTAGCTAAAAACCTTGTCAAACAGTCTTAGAATCTCTCATTTTCCACATTCTTGAATCAAAACTATGAGATCTTCAAAACCCAAAAATATTTTTCTTTTCTAAGGGTAGGTCGACCTTAACCCAGTTAGAAAGACACAATTGTGCCTCAAAAAGTTGACCTTGACATGCTCTGTTTTGACATAATTTATGTTTGTGGATCATACAAGTTCGACAAAAAGGGTATCCAAATCTATACTTTAATTCTTCGTTTCACACCTATACCTACAAGACAAATGGTTTTTTTAGTTTGGTGTGGGGTTTTCCTTAGTCAAACCCAAATTTGAAATCAATATGTACAAACAAAGTAAATGGAACTATTCACCTTGCTTATATTGAAATCCTTATAGAGGATTCAAATCCTTGAATCCACAAGTATGGATGCTCCAAATGAATGTAGAATAGGATGTAAGATGTCTCAAATAAATTGTCTTAGATCTTCAACACCAATCTTGAATAGATCTTTGATTAGTAAGTGGCTTGAATGGAAATGGATGAATCTTCAACAAGAGGACTCCATAGAGCTTGAATCCTTCAATGGCTACTAATGGATCTCCTTGATGAATTGAAAGCTTGAAGATGGATGCTTGTGTGAATTTGATAATGCTTGAATGCTTGATCATGAAAGAGTATAGCTTTGTCTCATCTCCTTATGCCTTGTTATCATTCTTCAGTCTTCTTGAGTGTTAGAGAAAATGAGAGGAGGAGGCTTCCTTATATAGAGATCTAGGGCACAAACTTCTAGAGAAGGTCGACATGGGAGCATTAAATCCCAATTAACCTTAACCCCTAGAAACAAATCGAGATTAAATGAAATTTAAGAGTTTACCATTTTGGAGACCAAAACAGCCAACCCAAAAGTGGGAAAATGATTCTTTCTGAAACTCAACATCTAGAAATCATGGAACCTTGAAATTTGGACCTTGGGTTAGCATTGAGATCGACTCTGACCTAGGTCAAGGTTGAGATCATCCTTGACCTAGGTCAGGTTTAAGGTCAACCTTGACCTTAGAGGTCATCCTTGACCCTAAGGTCAAGAATCTTAGGATTTCAGTCCAAAATGCCAAAAAAGTGCAGAAGGGTAGAATAGGGGAAAAATCCATATCCAAGTCAAAGACCTATTCAAGGCACTTGACATGACCCCAAAACACTTAGTTGGAGGGCTAAACACTCTTAACATGAAATTTATTCTATTTTAAGATGATAGAGAATCTGAAGAGGATATTTTGCTTTTTTCTTTAGAAAGTGTTGATGATTGTTGGGTTTTAGATTTTGGGGCTTCATTTCATGATACACGTCACAAAGGTGATTTTATTGATTATGTCCAAGGGGATTTTGGGCTTGTTTATTTGGGGGATAATGAACCCTATCAAATTGTTGGAAAGGGAAAATTTAAGATTAAGTTGCAGAATGAGAATCATTAGCTACTACATGAGGTAAGACATGTTCCAAGGATGAGTAGGAATTTAATTTCAGTAGGGCAACTCAGTTCAATGAGGGTTTTTTAATTACTTTTAATGATAAAAATTGGAAGGTTTCAAAAGGTTCCCTTGTATTAGCAAAAGGTGTGAAGGTATACACCTTATATCTTTGTACAAGTCATATTGTTCCTTCTACTTTGATTGTTTTAGAGAAAAATGAATGTTCAAGAACAGTTATTGTATTTGAACAGGGAGAACATATAATTGTTGTAGATTCAAATATAGCACTATGGAACAATAGACTTAGGCACATGAGTGATAAAGGTATAAAATTACTTCATTCAAGGAAAGTTTTACTAGGTCCAAAATGTGTTAATATGGATTTTTGTGAAAGTTGTGTGTATGGAAAACAAAAGAGTTTGAGTTTCATGAAGATTGGGAAGGAAAAGAAAAGTGAGAAATTAGAGATTGTACATATAGATGTATGCAGACCAGCTCAGGTGTCTTCCCTTGGTTCTCTCATTATTATGTTACATTTATTAATGATGCAACTAGAAAAGTATGGGTTTATTTCCTTAGACAGAAATCTAATGTATTACAAATTTTTAAGAAATAGAAATGCTTAGTTGAAAATGAGACCGGTAAGAAATTAAAATGTCTTAGATCTGATAATGGTGGTGAGTATTGTAGTCATGAATTTGAAGATTATTGCTTCACTAATGGTATTCATAGACAAAAAATTGTTCCAAGGACTCCACAGAAAAATAGAGTGGTTGAACACATGAATAGAACTATAATGGACTATACAAGGAGCATGAGGTTGCATGCAAAGTTTTTCTTAAATGTGGGCAGAGATCATCAATACTATTGTATATTTTATTAATTGATGTCCCTCTACTCCTTTGGGTTGTGGTATTCCAAATGAAGCATGGACCTATAAGAAGGTGAGTTATTCTTTTCTCAAAACCTTTGGTTGTGAAGTATTTGCTCATATAGATTCTAAAAATAGAACCAAGCTGGAAGATAATTCAAAGAGATGTGTATTTGTTGGATATGGCATTGATGAATCTGGTTATAGGCTTTGGGATTTTGAAAATCGTAAAATTTTAAGAAGCAGAGATGTCATATTCAATGAGAAAATGTTGTATAAAGATTTGTTGCAGCAACATGAGAAGAAAGAAGATGATTATATAGTGTTGGATAATACTCCAAAAGATGATGCTTTGACAATTCCTCATGATCTACAACAACCACAACAACAACTACCACACACCCTAGTGAATGTTGGATGGTCAACAAGGCTAAGTAGACCTCTAGAAAGATTTTTTCCTTCTTTTTACTCTATTTTATTAACAAATGCTAGTGAACCTGAATGTTATGATGAAGTTGTGTAGGTGGATACTAAGATTCTGTGGGAGTCTACAATGGCAAATGAAATGGACTCCTTGCTAAAAAATAAGACTTGGGATTTGTGCAAGTTGCTTGTAGGTAAACGAGCTTTACAGAATAAATGGATTTATAGGTTGAAAGAAGAGGATGGAGGTAAGAAAAAATTTAAAGCCGGGTTAGTTGTAAAAGGATTTGCATAGAAAAAAAAGCATTGATTTTGATGAGATATTCTCTTGATAAGTAAGAGATAATTTCCACAGCAAGTCAAATTGTGATGTTCTGTTGTTAAAATGAATTCTATTTGTACTATTTTAAGTATTGTGGCTACTGAAGATTTGAATTTGGAGTATCTTGATGTTAAAATAATTTTTCTTCATAGTGATTTGGATGAAGAGATATATATATATGGCATAACCATAGCGATTTGAGGTAAAAGGTAAGGAGAACTTACAGTGCAAATTGTAGAAAAGTTTATATAGCTTAAAGCAAGCACCTCGACAATGGTATTTGAAATTGGATAGTTTTATGCATGAGCATGGATATAGTAGGTGTCATTCAGATCATTGTGTTTATTTTAAGAGGTTGGATGATGATAGCTACATTATTTTATGTTTATATGTTGATGATATTCTTGTAGCTAGGTCTAACATGGATCACATAAAGGAGTTGAAATTCCAGTTAGCACATTCATTTTCTATGAAGGATTTGGGGGCAGCAAAACAAAGCCTTGGTATGAAGATTTTCAAAGATAGGAAGAATAGGAAACTGATATTATCTCAGGCTGATTATATTGTGAACGTGTTACAATATTTCTCTATGGAGAATGCTAAAGTTGTCAACACACCTTTACCTAGTCATTTGAAGTTGACTAAGGAGATATGTGCAAAGACATAAGAAAAAGAGGATAAGATGTCCAAGGTACCTTAAGCTTTAGCTATAGGAAGATTGATGTATGCCATGATATGTACAAGGCCACATATTGCACATGCAGTGGGAGTCCTTAGTAGGTATATGAGTCATCCAAGGCTTGAGCATTGGAATATAGTAAAATGGATTCTCGGATATTTGAGAGGAACATCTAGTAAGTTTATACATTTTGGGGGCTCTGATTTACAAGGCTATGTTGGCTTAGATTTGGCAATGGATATTGATACCAAGTGGACTACTAAAAATTATGTATTTGTTGTTGGTGGGGCAATTGTGAGTTGGGTTTCTAGGTTATAGAAGGTGAATACTTTATCCACTATAGAGGCAGAGCATGTTGTTGCTATAGAGGCATCCAAGGAGATGACATGGCTTCAGTTCTTCATGGAAGAATTGGGACACACTCAGAGGGATAATTATTTGTTTACAAATAGTTAGAGTATCATTCATCTTGCAAAGAATTCTACTTTGCATTCAAAAACAAAACACATTCAATTGTGGTACCATTTCATTCGATCAAATTTTGGATGACGGATAGATAAAGTTGGACAAGATACATACAAATCAAAATCTAGAAGATATGTTTACCAAGGTAGTGACAAGGGAGAAGTTGAACTTCTCTTCAACTTTGGTTGGTCTTCTATAATGAAGAGATAAAAGAATGACTGAGTCCAGGGTGGTTTGATTCAATGGGAGCCCCATGTGGTAGCAATATTCCTCCAGGGTCAATCTCCAAGTGGGAGATTGTTGTTTAATGTGGAGCCTGATCAATCCCCAAGTGGAAGATTATTAGTTTTTGGTGACTGATCAGGGAAGTACTGTACATACTTCATAATTTTGGGTGGACATGTTATAATTAATTATAACCCTAAAGTGAAAAAAAAATCTTGTATATAAAGGCTTAGTTATAGGGATTTCATAATGTGTGATGCGATACTTTTTTCTTGCAATGGTATTGAGTTGTAAGGGATTACAGATTGTAATCAGGTTGTAATCATTGGATATAATAATATTGGACTCGTTGTTTGGTGGGTGTAGCTTAGGGATTGGGTGAACCACATTAAATCTTGGTGTCTTGTGTTCTCTTCTATGTGATTTATTATTTTCTAATATTGTTTATATTTTTATGTAATTTTTATTTGCATGTAATATTTGTGTTGCTTTAGGGTTATAATTAATCATAACATGTTAGCCCAAAATTTTGAAGTATGTTCAATACTTCCCTTATTAGTCACCACAAACTAACAATCTCCCACTTGGGGACTGATCAAGCTCCATACTAAACAACAGTTATGGCATTAGGGACAAACATTGTTGAATGAGAGTTTAAGATATAGTAGTGAAACTGATTCACCACTTTTATTACCAAGAATGCATGTTTTTTTCTGTGAGTGAGTATCTCAATTCATGATTCTTCAATGACACACTCATGAAGGAAATAGGAACATCCTCACCTCCACCGTGTTGTAGTTGATGAAAGATCAATTGCACAGCTCCCAAGAATCACCTACATGCAAACACCTGTCACAAAAGAGAGATGCAAAAAGCTATAGAGGAAAAAATTACAAATCCATAGATGAGACATTCTTGATGACCAAAAAATATTTCTATAATCAAAAGTGAATACATCAATAATTACAAAGAGAGATCATCCTTATAAAGGAGATTGAATCCCTAAAAAGGTATAACCTAGGTTGCATCATAATAATTAATAAAAGAATTAATTATTAGATGCCTAAAGTTCAACTAAAGAAAACTAGAGTTAATTAGAAAATATCTAATTACTCTAACACCTCCCCTTAAGATAAACTTGGGGAGTAGCTAAAAACCTATAAACTACTACATAAAGTAGATTTGGGTCCCAAAAATAAAGCCTAATGAGGTACCCAAGCACAACTAAGTCTCTTAAAAGAGGAGAAATAGAGAAAATCACATTGGAAAAACCCTACTCCAAAAAGAGATGGAAATAATGCTAAAAAGGACTAGTGAAGGACTAAAGAAGCCTCCAAACTAGGGAATGTCCCAAAAGATAGGAATAAAAGATGATCATGTAGAATACCACTGAACCATGTAGAAGCTACAAAGCTTTGTCAAAAATAGTTGTTGATATGAAGAACCTCTATTGAAATAGAACCTAACAAGGTAGAGAAGACTATAATCTACATCAAGTTAGGAGGCACACAATGGCAAACAACTAAACTTGAAGATACATATGGCATGAAATACCAAAGCTTGAAGAGCTAATCAATCGAACATGGAAGTTTGCATCCAAAGTAGGAATGAAAAGAAGAGTGCCTATATGGTAAATGATCCATCTCACCAAAATGTATAAGTAACTAGCCACTGCATCTGCCTAGTACATAGGAACACATACTAAATACATAGCTCACTCCATCAAACCAAGGAATCATAAGAAACAAATAAAGAACCCCCCCAAATGCAAAGAAGGGTGAGGTGACAAGAAATTGGAAAAGTGGGCCAAAAGAACTGAATGTCAAGGAACCACGATCAAGATGCACAAAAGAATACATATATGTGTACTGGGATGATCAACCTCAGGCACATCATGATGCTAATGTCACAAAAGGGAAGCTCACTGGACAAAGGAAGATGGAAAACAAAGGAAAAACATCAACCCCCCATGGCACTTTAATCATAAGTAGTGCATGTATAATAAGGTACAAAAAATAGTGAATCCCAAGAACACAATAATCTACATGAGTGTCCTCAAATGACATTGCTCAAATCAGAAGGCAAAACAAGGCAAAACTACTAAAATGAAAATTCAAATGCAATACGACACTTTATCTCAATGCATTTTCAATAATGCATGCAAATGATGTCTAAATAGACCAGAACAGACATAATACTAATACAACATATAGTACAACCCATAAAAAATCATCTTAAGCAACAAAATCGATCCCCAGACCTAAAACATCCAAGATATCCACTAGAATGCAAAAATGAAAACATTAAATAGAATGTTCCTAGAGTATAATCTAGAAAAACAACAAGTATCACTGGAAAGAGCTCAGAAAGACCTTTCCATCAATATAAATAATTCCCAAATCAAAGATCAAATGCTCAAGATATGTATCTCGGAGTGCAAAACTGAACCCCTAACTTTGACAATAGAAAAAGCCATCAAAAAAATACTAAAATTGAAAACTAACTATACCACTATGACAGGCTTAGAACTAGATTTTCGATGATATCTTGTTTTGTGGAAAGTGGAGTCTATATGCCCAAGATATGAGTAAAAATGTGAAGGTAGGTCCAAATAGAGCACAAAGGGGTGGCATAAGTGTTGATGTAATGTTGAAATGGTGCTAATGTTAGCAAGTGACAAACCCAAATTCGATGGTCAAACAGTCATTGAGGAGAAAAAATGCATGAAAAATGACCTAATAGCTAGAAAAAAATATCTAGTGTGTTGGAAAATCACTGTCATAAACACGCCTCCAATGTCATAAACCACCTGGACATATGTTGGAAATGTTGCATGTCGGAGAATAAAAAACTCCACTAGAAATGCCACTTTCAAATATGTGATAACTCAGGGGCTACCACTAAAAAATGGAAACCATAATGAGAAAGTCTTTAAAAAATGCTATTAGTCGAAACCATATGAGAATTGCTCACTGAAGACAAACAATATACCTTGTAGCCCAAAAAATGACATGTACATGTGGTTGGTGATATTGAAATTTTGGGAAAATAAATCCCAAACAAAAGGCACTTTAATAAAGCACACAACCTACATTTAGAGGGTGCAAGGGTCCATTCACGGTATAGGATGCTCCAAAAACATGTCCTCTAATCAAAAGAATGCAAATCACCAAACTCCTAGGCATAGGTTCCAAGGAGCATGAGCCAAAATAGGAGCATGCTAAAAAAAAATGTTGACTTCCCAATTCCAAATGGTGCCTCTAATATGGCAAATGGAGCATGGAAAAAAATGGTGTTCCCAATAACAATGGAAGTCCTTCATGATGATATATTGCCAATAGTGGCATGTTTTGATGGTTGAGTTGTTGAATTGTTACCCTTGCCATCAAGGTTCAAATCTAATGGGGATGAGGTCCCCTGTTTGTGACCTCACTGGTTCGTAGCTCCAAGTCAATGCGTTTACCCCTCTTTAAAAAATGGAAGTCCTTCATGATGCATGGCTCAAGAGAAGGCTATTTTGAGTAGCAGATCACTTGAAGATCCCAAGTGCATGACATTCTCTACTTTCCATAGTCATCACCAATGATTTCCAATAATAATTGTGCTCCAAACTCAAAGATAACATGCATGTCAGACCATTCATTTACCAAAAAGGCAAGGATGATCCTCCAACTAAACTCCAAGTCTTTGAAGAAGCTTCCAAATCAATGCCAAAAACCAAGGATGGTGATGCAAGGACCACCAATGAGGAAGCAAAAAAATTGCCAATTATTACCAATGCAAAAAGTGCCAATAGATGACAAAGTGATAGAAAGATAGGTTGGATCCCAAATTGAAATCACAAGCATTGGCAAACATCAAATCAAGCATGAAGAAATCACTCCAAACATAAAGTCACCATTAGAGCCTCCAAATTATTCTATTTTGGAAATCCAAAAATCAATGACAAAAGTGAATATGAACATCATCATGATCATGATTTCTGCAATACTCATCATGTGTAGAACTAGAAGGGCCATGTGGACCAGGAAAATGAGCAAATTACAATTTCAAACTAGATGAGTTGCACTCAATTTCACCAAATGTATACCCTTGTAAAGCTTCTAATGCAGTTGTTGCACACCTTGCATTGGTAAAATCAACAAAACATAGAACAATAGGATCCCTACCAAGATGTTTAGATTCCTTCTACACCAGTCTAACTTCCTTGAAACTAATGAATGGGTAAAAAACATGAGATGCTTCCTTGTGAGTGCAATCAGTAGGAAGACCCTCAAAAAATAGGGTGTTGGATGCGTCAAGTGTAAGTTGGTCATCTAGCCTTCTTGAAGGCTCCACATCAAAAACTCCCAACAAAGCATGCCCATAAAAGTTTTGATAAAAGAATCAAAAAATAATTTGACATATATTTTTAACAAAAAAAAAGTTGTCACCTTGTTTTGTGTGCCTGAGTCAACATGACCTGGGTGCAAAAAAAATTGCCTCAGATTTCAACAACATCCAAACGAGACGTATTTCATATGGAAATGGGGGTTTTCAAGCGATTTAAGCTCAACGATGATGTTTGTTTGGGCTCAAACTACTCTGAAAAATAGACCCCCCCCCCCGCCCCCAACCCCACCAAATCTAATACAAAATCCTCTTAAAGCCACAGATCTAAAAACCAATGCCAAATCTCTCAAGAATAGGGGCATGAAGATCCAGAGATCGGATGCCATGTTGTAGTCAATGAAAGATCAACCCCATAACTCCCAAGAATCACCTACATGCAAATACATATCATGCAAAAGCGAAGAAAAAAGCTATGGAGGATGGAATTTCCAGATCCATAGATGAGATATTCTTGATGAGCAAAAAAAGATTGCTATAATCAAAAGTGAATTCATCAATAATTTCAAAGAGAGATCATCCTTATAAAGGATATTGAAACCCTAAAAAGGTCTAACCTAGGTTGCACCATAATAATTAATAAAAGAATTAATTATTAGATGCCTAAAGTTTAACTTAAGAAAACTAGAGTTAATTAGAAAATATCTTATTACTCTAACACATCGTTCCTTTGCAATAGTAAAACTAACATGGTGTGCTCAGTGGTATAACAATAAATCAAAAAGTCCTTTTTATAGTCTAGATGAGCTAGAACTAGAGCTCATGCAATGGCACTTTTTACTTCTTCAAAAGCCTTAGTAGCTTCATCGTTCCACTTGAAGGTAAGATTTTCACTAAGAAAATTTTCAATAGGCCTAGTTATTTTTGAAAAATTAGGTACAACCTTCTTAGAAAGTTTCTCTAACCAAAGAAAGAATACATTGCATTAAAAGTTTAAGGGAAAGCGTAATTCTTGAATTTCCCAAACTCTTTTAGGATCAATCCTGATTCCATCTTTTGATCCTAGATGTCTTAGTAGCTTATCTCCCATGAGATAGAACACAGACTTCATTGGATTTAAAGATATTTTATGTTCTCTACACCTTTGTAGGAGTAACCTCATATTATGAATATGCTTCATCCTTCTCTTGGAAAAGATACTCTTTTAGGATCAATCCTGATTCCATCTTTTGATCCTAGATGTCTTAGTAGCTTGTCTCCCATGAGATAGAACACAGACTTCATTGGATTTAAAGATATTTTATGTTCTCTCCACCTTTGTAGGAGTAATCTCATATTACGAATATGCTTCATCCTTCTCTTGGAAAATATAGTCATATCATCCAAGTTTAAAAAAATCATCTTATTCAACAAGTGTCTAATGAATGAGTTCATTTCCCTCTAAAAAATGGCACCCATATTTATAATCCCAAAGGCCATCCGACTATAAGAAAAAGTGCCCCGAGGATTGGTGAAAGTTGTTTTATGTTGATATTTAAGGGCTACACTGATTTAATTGTATCCTAAAAACCATAAGCATGGACATCATTTTTGTAAGAATTTTCCTTAGGGTAGAATTCACCCAAGACCAAGGAACTCAAACACAAGCACAACAGTAGACCAAAGAGAGTATGATCAGAATGACAATATATTCATTCAATATTCCATATGAAAGTACATTAGGACATGTACGAATGATGACACATGTCTGTTGACTGTACGGTATGGATGGCTGACTCAAAGTAAACATATGTGTTGACTAGATATTGTGGAAATTGTAGTTGGTATGTGTGGAAATGCCACGTGTCTCTGACTACGTAGATTAGGCATCCATTGTGGCAAAGAGCGGGTGCTGATTGTATAATGACTAGGCATACCACGTGGAAGGTTGGTGATCATTGCGTGGCTGGATTAATGCATGGCCGCATGTCACCACTATCTGTTGTAGGGTCACCAAAATAGAATAAGCAATGGCAAGAGAATTAATTATGAGTTTCGAACCTTTTTGGAGTTTCAGGGTTTCAGGCCATCGAAAAAGGAAAAAATAGCCACTAGGAATGTGGGGTTTAGTCCCACATTCAATGTGGGGCTGACCCAACACATTTTATAAAGAAAAGCCTATGCTTAGAAAAGAAAAGTGAGCTTGTTGATTGAGGAACTCGGCCAAAATGTATATTCTAGTTACCGCTCTATCCGTTGGATTTTCTTGTTAGTCCGATGGTATGTGTCCTACCAAAAAATAGATAATGTGCCCACCAAATTGTTAATGTGCCTATCAAATTAATAAACAGAACATTCCCTTCAAATATTCTCTACAAATGTGCTTGCCAAATTAATAAATAGATTATTCCCTTCGAATATTCTCTGCAAGGCCGAGGTGTGACTGCCTAATTTTGCAAAAAAAAATTCTCTACTAGCCCGACTGGGCAAAAAAATTTAAAAACAAAAATTTGAAAAAGCAAAGAATTATCATATCTGAAAAACAATTAAATAGATCTAAAAGTGACCATACCTGATTTGCAAATCGATGCCTTAGGGTGCCAGTTTGCAAAAAAATTTGCCTCAAAATCAACTTTAGCCTAGCATAAGAAAATTTATAGTCGATCTTCACTGAATCAACGTTCTGGACACAATGACAAGGTTAGATTTGGCTCTAGATGCTCCCAAGTTCTGCAAATTCTCTAGATTTGGGTCGAGGTGTTGATGCATGAATGGTCTCATACGACTATGTGATGAGAATGCCCTCAAGCTCTGATACCATGTAATAATTTTCCTTAGGGCAGAATTCACCCAAGACCAAGGAACTCAAACACAAGAAAAATAGTAAACAAAAGAGAGTATGATCAGAATGATGATATATTCATTCAATATTCCATATGAAAGTACACTAGGAGTACCTATATATAAAGGCCTCTAGAGAGCTTCTATAATGCATAGAAGTCAACAGCATGATAAGTCATACAACTAGGTACATGCCCACCAAATATGGGTTATCCTCCATTAAGCACGAAAGTAAGTGCGATTATGAGAGGATAAGCCTACAAAGGTGTAGCATGAAAATTAATGTTGTAGACAACATGTGCTAAAATGGGAGTGTGAATAACTATGTTGTCTACATGACAACTCAATGAATTATGCAAACTCTAGTGTTGTAGACACCATGTGTTGAATTAGAGTTGCGTACTTCTATGTTGTCAACATGACAACTCATGAGAGTACGCAAACTCCTAAGAGTCTCACCTAAATAAATAATAAAATAATGCATTAACCTAAGTGAACTTAAGTAAAGTGTAAATAGTAAATACTTATTTACACCAACAATTTTAGATCCTGCAACAGTGTACAAGATACAATCCATATTCAAAAATGAAAAATTATCCTTCAAACTTGCTTGATTCATATTTCTAAAGTCTATACAAATTATGATTTCCCCATTTTTCTTGCAAACTGGTACAATGTTGGAAACCCACATAGAATTATGTATAGGATATACTTATAGGCCTTCAACATTTTATCTATCTCCTTGAAAATTATGTCCTCTACCCTAGGATTATAATTCCTCAGCTTCTACCTAGATGTGGTTGCTCCAGGCTTTAAGGGAATTTGATGCTTGAAATTCCCTTTCCTAAATATTATAGGCCTTCATAAGACCATGTGAGCACATCTCTCAACTCCTTCAATAACTTAGAAAACATCATCTTCTCAATTTCACTGCAACATGTACATAGGTTGATCAATTTCAAATTATCCTCTATGCTAATATTAATTTTTTCACATTCACCGAATTTCCTACCCTTTTCCTCTATAGTCCCACTGACATAGTGATCATTTTAGTCAAAAAATGTCTCCAATTCTACCAACCCTTTAGGAAGGATATTACCCTTCAACTAGACAATCTCATTGCCACCTTTGCTAGCAAATTGAAGACAAAATTCTCAGCACTCTGAACTTGAAATTTCAAAGAACAAAGTACTAAAATTCTTGATTCCCTATAGGAATAAATTTATCTGAGAATCATCATTGAATATTTTCCAAGAGCTAGAAATATTAGGTACACTAGGTTGATTTATCAGCTTGATGGTGTAGAGGTCTTCTTGGAAATCAAGATGAGGTTTCATCAAGGATGTTGACCTTGCTAATGCATCTGCCCTAGCATTAAACTCTCTAGATACTGCTTCTATTGAGAATGCATCAAATCCTTCTAACTCATCCCACACTCATTTTATATAGTGCTTTAATCACTCATTTTTCACAACAAAGATATTTTGTACTTGCTTCACCACTAATTTTGTGTCTCCATAGGCCTTTAGGAGTTTAACCCCTCTCTTTTTAGCTTCTTCAATGTCAAGTAGTAGAGATTTGTATTCAAGAGTATATTTAGTATTTTAGAACTCCATTTTGAAATGACAAGGTGTCATCTTCCCAGAAGGTGGCACTAGCACTACTCTAGCTCCTGAGCCAACTGAAGAACAGTTGCTATCAAATTCTAGCACCCATGACCCTTTATCTATCAATTTACATCTACATGTTACATCTTCTCTAAGAAAGATGATATAATTAGAGAAATATGTTTCATGATACAATATGTGGGAACTAGTGTCTTCTAAAGGAAATATTGTATATTTAAACTTAGTCTTATGCCACAAAATGACTTTCTTGTTACCAATTGGTATTGTATCTTGAGACCAATCTAGTTTGATTCCTCCACCTAAGTCTTTGCAAATTGTCTTGCTCAATAACATCTTGTAGCTAGCTAGAATATTTGCAACCAAAATAGTCAACTTGAATCTCTTATCTAGGAATTCAGCTAAAGAAACTTGTGCATCTTTAATTTAACCAATCACAGGGACCTGTTTGGAATCCATTGAATAGCACTTGTCTAAAGTCTTTGTCATGGGTAAATCTAGGGCTTTGGATACAAAGGATGACATGATACTATTAGATTCTCTAGAGTCTATGATACAATTTCTTAGCTTATGACCATGGTGTTGACATATCATTCAAGTTTGTTATTAGTGACATACACTTATTCAGATTGTAAGTATCTACTGAGCTTATTGTACAGTTAATAATGTTTGCCAAGAATTTTAGTTGTTGTCAAGTTCTACAATTGCTGCCAAGTCCTTTGGACAAATTGCAGTGTTTACCAAGCAGTTACAGTTGCTGTGAAGATCATTAGTGTAAATCATGCATCTCAGTGTATGTTGAGTTTACCAGTGCAAACCAAGCTGTTTAGTGCTTAGTAAGTTCATAGTTTATGTGATGTGATTTTAGTGTTAACTGAGCTACTCAATGTTAAACAAGAGACTCAGTTTATACTGAGCTCATGGTGATAGTGTTTACCAAGTCATACAATGTAAACCAAGAGACTAAGTTTATATGATGAGTTTTGTAGTATTCACCAAGTCACCAGTGTAGGTTGAGTTCAAGACTACTTGGAAATGATCAGTATGGATCAAGCTTCTACGTCTAACAAGTGCATGATGATGCCAAGCATTGACAGTGGATGCCAAGTATCAGAACTTCACCAAGTCAATCTTTAGAACCTAAGTATCTACACTTGAGCCAACTTTGTAATATTTGTGTAAACTTGTATAGTGGCCAACTTTATAATTTGTATAATTGGATTGGTATATATGAAGTGTATTGTATTACATCTAGTGTGTGTAGAAATGATGCATATGTAATGTAATCTTAAGAGAAGAGCAAAAAGTGTGAATTACAAAGGCTACAGTAGTATAAGGAGCAACAAAGATTCATCTATCATAGTAAGGTGATTTGTACACTTAAAGGAATCTCATTCAACAAACCAAATTGTAGATTAGAGATTAGCTATTTTTTCATCCTAACAGGTGGATCGGTCTAATCCTTTAACAAGGTATACCTAATAGTCTTTTGTAAATCTCTTTACTAAGTGCATACTTCATTGTATGTTTGTAAATCCTTTCCCAATGTGGACCTAGTAGTCATTATTGCTCCTAATAGGGAAGATCATCAGAAGTGGTCAATGTAAGCCTTAACAGGCCAACTTTATACTATAGTACTAAAGCTTGTGGGTATCATCCCCACCCCAATTTTACTTTCTATTTGAAAGGTTTTTGGGTCACCAAATCTTTGTGTCAAAGTGTTATGAATGCTTTCATGTTTTCAATTTCTTATGCATACAATTAGATCAAATTATATGTGAAGGATTAAATGCTAATTGGACTGTTGGATTAAGAGTTAAAAGTGTAGAAGTTTTAGAAGTTACTGATTCACCCCTCCCCTCTTAGTAACTTAGCCTTGTTAATAATATTTCCAAAAATTGATATCAGAGCATTGTGGTTCTTAGAAGAAAGTTTAACAGCTTGAACAAAGATCAAATCCATGGAGATATTCAGACTTGACAAAGCTATTGACAATGAAAAGCTAGATTTGGAAATAGCTATTGCCCAACTCAAGAAAGCAAAGGAGCAACTCTCTCAATCCCTGAAAAGAAGAAAAGAACTTGCAATTCAAATGAATGATCATCTCTACATTGAAGAAAAGATTGAAGATCTTCATTCAAGCAATCAAGATGAAGCCAATGAAGCAATCAAAGAACTCCTAGAAAAGAATGATTCCCTACAAGAAGAAGTAAGAAAACTAAGAAGAGAACAAGAAATTTAGTTAGTAAGGCTATGTGAAGTCATGGAATAGAAGAAAAAGATAAAAGAAGAGATAGAAGGAAAGAACAATGAAATCCAACACCAATCCCTTCAGCAAGTAGACCTCATTGGTTAGCTCTCCAATGCAAATGAAGAAATCATGAGCCTAAGATCTGAAAATGAAAGATTGTGAAATGATCTAAACTCTAAAAGGCAAATCAATGAAAGAATGATGAAATCCCAAGTAGACATGAATCAATTGAATGAGAAAAATCTTTGTAGACAAAAAGGAAAAGCAAGAATTGGATATACAAAAGAAGGAGAATCATCCAAGCAAGGAGCTCAAAAGAATCAAAAACCTTCTTTCAATCACAATGGTAAAATAGGTCATACTTCAAACAAATATTGGAGTAATGGAAAAGAAAAATTCAATGAAAAGTACTACAATTGCAATCAACATGGTCACAAGGCTAATGAATGCAAAGAAAGACCAAGATTTGAAAGCAAATGTCACAAATGCAAGAAGCATGGGCACAAATCATCAGAATGCAAAACTAAGATATTAAATCTAGCAGAACAAATTGTGAAAGCTATATTTGGTTGGGACTACAACACCTACTACAGATGTCATTATTATGGAGAATTTGGACACATTCAAATGAATTGTGCAAAGCATCATTTGAGGAAAAGAGATACTACTAAAAGATGTTTCATTTTTACAGAACTTGGTCATCTTGCCAAGAACTGCATGAATACTGGTAGAATTGAAGATGAGAAGGAAAAAGCTGATAACATCTAAAACTAAATGAGAAATCAATAGGTTCCAAAGTCTATCAAGAATGAAATACCAAACAATGATGAACAAGTCACTTAAGAATTGGGTGACTCCACAATCTCTACTTCATTTCTCAAAAGAAAAACTAGGACTAAGCTACCAAAGAAGACATATAAAATAGTTCAAGATTGAAAAAACAAAAGATCCATATTTGTATTCAAGATACAAAGGTATCACTGAGTGAAAAGGGTACCAGTCACTACTGAGTTATTTTCCTTACCCAGTGAGGTTGGGTCATAGACTTTACTGAATGAGGTCGGGAGTAACTAAAATTTCATATGGTTACTAAATGATGGAAGACTTTGCTGAGTAATCAATGCAAAGAATTGGATGATAGTCTATCAACTTGATCTACCATCCATACCAAGCACTTATGGAAAAATTTGATAAAAGGAATGAAATCGAAGTCATTTTCACCATGAATTTTCAAGAGCTATTGTACAGTGCAATCTTCTAGAGCTTCCAAGTGATTTGAGAAAATTGTTACCAAAAGATTTCAAATTTTCTCAAACCCTACTGAGTGAAGATGACATCCAACAGCAACAAGGCAAAGAAAGTTTCTAACATGTTAGTTCATGGTGAATGGGAGGCTCCAGATTTCAAACTCACACTTGCAATTGCCGAAACCCTAGGTCCAAGTGGACCATATTCTCAAATCCCTCCAAAGGTACTATTGATAAATGATATTAATTCTCACTTTAAATGTATGATTCAAGATACTGGCACTTTGGAAATGGATGAAGCCCTAGGACAGTTGTGTGTTAATGGTGTCTTGAAACCTAAGTATCAATTCCTGGAGACAAAAGGGTTGACACACATTCCTCATATGCCCTGTGAATTTCAAGTTAAATGGATTAGGTATATTCTTAGCTGAGTTCACAATGGTTAGTTATGGTTGGAGCAGCCAATTTTAATCACAAAGAAGATGATTCATAGAATCACTAGTCTCCCAATGTTGGTCAAAGCTAAAATGACCAAAACCCTAGGTTAGGCTGAGCTTGAGAAGAAAACCTTAGTAGAATGGGATGGTAGAGGCATGAAGATAAGAAATATGACTAATAAAGAATTAAAATTTGGCATTCATATCATAGCGCACAAGATCTATAGCTCTAGCTGGTTAAATAGTGTGCCTTGTGAAGTAGTTGACCTTGTTTATAAGGTGGTCAATAATAATCTTTTGTTTGACCTTACTGAGCTACTATTGAAACAATTCAACAAGAACATGGAAAGCATCTAGATGACAAAGAACAACCTGTGTAAGTTTGGTTCTCTGTTGACCTGTTTATTCTTTTATGTTCAAAAATTTTTCCCTTCAAAAGGATCAATTGTATGGAGAAAAGATGTGCCAATTATCTACTAAATTAATGAGTATATTGCTAAGATGGGAGAGAACCATAATAGTATCATGGATAACTATTTTGATGCATTTAGAGAGAAAATGAATAATAGATTTAGAATTCCAAGAAAACTAGTGGAAGACTACAAGGATGATGTATGTTTCATGGTAGATAGTGATAAGGTATACATTCAGGCAATCAAGCCTAGAATTTCATGGGTGTCTTAGATATGAAGTTAATATTGATGAAACTAAGGATATCATTGAGGCACTTGTAAATGAACCAGTTGATCCCAAGGTTGCATATATTGGTACTTATGATGAAGCAAAAGCTAGGAAAGAACTGGAGATCAAGCTCCCTCAAGCGGTAAACAAAGGAAAGAAAAGAATTGCTAAATTGAAAACTAGCTCCACCCTTTTGTTGACCGAAGGAAAAGATGAGGATGAGGAAGAAAAGGATGAAGAAGAATTTGAGGAAGCAGAGCCATTAAAGAAGAAGGGCAAGGTAATTATCACCAACCTACCAAGACATCCACTATTGTATTTACTAGAAGAACTTTAAGAAAGAAAGTTGATAAGGAAGGAGGTGATATAATATTCAGAAAACCTCAACCCACCTTCCAAGATATACTAAAAGAATTGTAGGAAGGAGCAGGTATAAAATTTTTTAAAGCATTAAAGTATGAAACTAGGTCTAAGGAAGAAAAGAAGCAAATTGAAGACCTGGTGATGGACAAAATGGGTAAGTGGAAATACTCACCAGACCAGCTTACTTCTCAACTCCCTAGCATTTTGTTGGATAAGATTAAGCCAAGATGGGAATTTTCCATGCAAACTTTAAAAGACATCTATGGGAAAACTCTGAAGCAGCTTATTCCAAGCTTAACAGACAAGGAGATTAAAGAATTTCTAAAGAAAAACAAGGAGAAATTAACTCTAAAGTTTAACACTTGTCTAGTTTTGATAAAAGATATCGAGCATGTTGTAAGGAATGCAACACATACATGGAAGAATATATATCTTCTTCATAAACTGAGTGATTTTTCTATTGAAATAAAAGATGATGATGATGATGATAAAAAGGAGAAAGATGAAGAGAAAAATGTTGAAGAAGCAAATCATTTTGACAACATTGATGATGAAGAGGAATAGGAGCAAGAGGCTACCAAGGAAGAAAAGCAAGATGATGAGGAAATCAACCCAGTCAAGATTCTTGCAACAGTTATAGCCTCACTTCCTCATTCTCCAAGCAAGGTATTGACCACATCAAGCACCGAGATGGCCTCTACAGGATTGATTGTGACTAGCACTCAAAGCACAATTAGCCAACCAATCTTTGCATCAACTCAGCTAAGTACATCATTGACTGAAGTGACCTCCACTTCATCTACTAAGCTACATACTCTTCCCTCTTCTATCATGTTGGTAACATCAGTTTTGGACACATTAGTTTTGAATACATCAATTTTGGCTACTATAGGTATTACTTCAGGTATTTCTACAATAAGTGTAGTATCAATTTTTATAGCTAGTCCTAGTATGTCTACTATTTTTTCTATTCTAGGTACACAAGAAATAAGTGCAAGGACAATTGAGACCAAGGCTCAACTAAGTACAAAATTTTTGGGATGAGGAAATTGTAATCCCAAATTGGGACATTTCCAAGCTCACTCTAGACCAAATGCAGACATTTGGTGAACTCCTCCAAAAGAAAGCCAAGCAACAAAGGCTTAGAGAGGAAAGAGATAAGGAATTTAAAATCATTGAGGATGCCAAGAATATTTTGGCTAAGGTAGTAGGTATAGAGGTTGATTCTTCACAACCAAATTTGTATCAACTACCAGAGGCAATCCAAAATTTTAATGAAGACTTGGATGGATAGGACAAATTACTGTAGAAGGCAGAAAAGAAGTTTGAGAATAAAGTGTTGGAGCACATTGCTCAACAAATTGTTATTTATCAAATAGAACTCTTTACCATTTTGTGTTCCCTGGGAACTTTATGTACAAATGTATCAATACTTTTTGGCAAGCTATGTGATGTTTCAAATTTTACTAAGGAAATAAAGGACAAATTATCCAAGATAGATGAAGACCTCAAGACAAGTGCTCAATAGCTATAGCTTGACCCTAGTTCAAGCCATGTACATTTCAATAAGATTAAATTTTTGACTAAGTTATAGGAAGAATTTCTTAAGGAAGAGGCCAGAATTAGATCTACCTTAGTAGATATTTAGAAACATATTGCACATTCCAAAACCATCATCCATGACAACAACTTCCCCATATTAGACCACATGATTGAGCTGTCAACAGAAGTACAGATTGAACTTCACACATGTAAGGTCTTGCAAGACAATTGGGACAAAATGTTGGCTATAATACTTAAGGTACATTCAGACTTTTTATCTCATTTTGGCATTAACATGTAAATATATAGAATAAATCTTTGGCATTAATGTCAAAAAGGGAGAATCTATACTATGAATAAGAAGATACAAAGAAGATATGGAAATAATAAGTTATGCGAAAGAAAATGCATTGTAGAATTGATACATAAGTTGTAAAGGAAATGGGGGAGACATATGTGTATAGAAATATACATTGTATATAGCAAGGAAATGTATTTAGATGTATAGTATACTATATAGGAACCTTACCATGTACAAATATATATCTTACAAAACCAATTTTGAAAAATCTCAAAAATGATATACTCTACCGAGCTAAGAATCACTAGGTGATGGATAAAGATATTTACTTTCTGAATTCAGTTTTGCATGATAAGTGTTTTTTTCACTAATGCCAAAGGTGGAGATTGTTGACATATCAATCAAGTTTATTATTAGTGACATACATTTATTTAGATTGTAAGTATCTACCAAGCTTATTGTACAATTAACAATGTTTGCCAAGCATTTCAATTGTTGTTGAGTTCTACAGTTGCTACTAAGGCCTTTGGACAAATTCTAGTGTTTATCAAGAAATTATAGTTACTGTGAAGATCAATAGTGTAGACTGTGCATCTCAGTGTATGCCAAGTTTACCAATGCAAACTGAGTTGTGCAGTGCTTACTGAGTTCACAGTTTATATGGTGTGAGTTCAATGTTAACCGAGCTACTCAGTGTTAACCAAGAAACTCAATTTATACCAAGCTTGTGATGATAGTGTTTACCAAGTCATACAATGTAAACCAAGAGACTAAGTTTATATGACGACTTTCACAATATTCACCGAGTCACTAGTACAGACCGAGTTCAAGACTACTTGGAAGTAACCAGTATGGACCAAGCTTCTATATCTACTGGGTGAATGACAATTTCAAGCATTTACAATAGATGTCGAGTATCAAAAATTCACTGAGTCAGTCTTCAGAGCCCAAGTGTCTACACTTGAGCTAACTTTGTAATATTTGTATAAACTTGTATAGTGGTCGACTTTGTAATTTGTATAATTGGATTGGTATATATGTAGTGTATTGTATCACATCCAGTATGTGTAGAAGCGATGCATATGTAATGTAATCTTAAGAGAAGAGCAAAAAGTGTGAATTACAAAGGCTACAACAGTATAAGGAGCAACAAAGATTCATCTATCATAGTAAGGTGATTTGTACACTTAAAGGTATCTCATTTAGCTTTGAACCAAGTTGCAAATTAGAGTTCAGCTATTGTTTCATCCTAATAGGTGTATCAATAAAATCCTTTAACAAGGTAGACCTAACAGTCTTTTGTAAATCTCTTTACCGATTGCATACTTCATTGTATGTTTGTAAATCCTTTCACAAGGTGGACCTAGCAGTCATTATTGCTCCTAACAGGGCAGATCATCAGAAGTGATCAATGTAAGCCTTAACAGGCCAACTTTATACTATAGTACTAAAGCTTATGGGTATCATCCCCACCCCAGTTTTATTTTTTATTTGGAAGGTTTCTAGGTCACCAAATCTCTATGTCAAAGTTTCATGAATGCTTTCATGTTTTTGGTTTCTTATGCATACAATTAGATCAGATTATATGTGAAGAATTAAATGGTAATTGGACTGTTGGATTAAGAGTTAAAAGTGTAGAAGTTTTAGAAGTTACTAATTCACCCTCCCCTCTCAGTAACTTAGCCTTGTTAAGAATATTTCCAACACATGGATAAACAAAGGCACATAAAAGGGATTTGGCTTCTCAATTGTAGGGGAAATCTTCAAATTTTCTATGTTTACAATTGTCTCTTCTACTAGAGGACTTGCTTCTAGTTAATGAGAGGTTCAGGGGATGGCATAGAGTTTACTTGTTGAGTTACATTAAGAGGAAAAGAACCTTTCACATATTCAATCAACCTATCTAATTCACTAGGATTATATCTTAAATAATTGACAGATTAATTTTTTATCTTTGTAGACTTACAAAACTCAACAATGTCGAAGGCAGACTCTAAATTAGGTCTCTTCAAAATCTTCACCTATGCTACTGGGGTCTTCTAGCTCTTTGAATCTCCATTGAACTAGTTCACTAGTCCTTTACCTTTTTTGAACGATGTGGAAGAAGGGTGAACTGGAGACTTACTCTGATGTCCCCACTTTAACATATAATTTAAATAATAAATAAGTATTATATATTAATATTAATATTAAAATAGTAATATTTATAAGTAATATTATATTAAAATAATATTTATAAGTAATACTATATTATAATCATATAATATTTTATAATGAAGTTGTATTTATAAGTAATATTATTATATTATAATCATATAATTATATATTATATTATATTATAATCATATTTATTATAATATTAAAATAATAATATTTTATAAGTAATCTTATATTATTATTAATATAATATGATTATTATTATGAAACGATGTAACTCTTACTATTATATTTATATGGAATAATAATATTGGTAAGGAGCATTAGATGAAAAACATAATTAAATTTATATAAATTTGAGAAAATCAGTAAATACCCTAAATGGGACATTAGAAGTGGTATCAGAGCACAACGTCCTGCTAGCCTCTGAATGAAAAAATGGGGATATGAATAGAAAAAAGAGAAATGAAATAAAAATGCAAAGTGATGAGGACTAAAAGACAATATATGCACATCTCCATGCATTAAATAGGAATGATTATTGAAAATTGAAACAACGTACATAGAAGCAGTTTGGTTCTCCATAACCAGTGAGTTAGAAGAAACTTGTGTCAATTCCTTTGTCATAGCTTTTTTAGCCGAAAGCCATGGGAGAAATAGGAGTGGTTTTCAAACCTATACGCCATGAGCATGGGCTCTGTTACACAGAAGAACTAGCATGGAAGATATAGTATTGCCTATAGAACTTTGATGATTGTAATGGAAGACAATCCTTGCACCAAAAAATATTACAGAGACATATGTGCACTAGGAGTGGTATTGACTTGTAATTCTCATCACACTGGCATTGCACAAATCCACAACTTTCAAGCATTTGGTTTGGCTGTCATTCCAATATTGTTGTTGCATGTGCGGGAAGCGGTGTTGTTCAAAGAAACTATAAAAAAGAAGAAAGAGAGAGAGAGAGAGAGAGAGAGAGAGAGAGAGAGAGAGAGAGAGAGAGAGAGAGAGAGAGAGAGAGAGAGAGAGATTGTTGTTGCATCTATGAATCAGAATTGTTGATTTCCATTTCATGTGGTAAAGGCAAACATTCTCAACAATTTTCCTTGACATTGTCTTAAAGGCATCAACATTCTCCATACATATTAAATATAATAAAGAAATTGCATTTAATTTTGTCCCACATTGCTAATTACCCACTCTCCATTTTTAGGCTTCAAAAAACATTAAGTCTGCTTGATAACCAAAAATAATTGAAAAGGGACTTTACTAATTGGTCAGCTTTAACCAGATAGGATTAAGTATAGATAGAGTACAAATGTTTCGATCATGGGGGAGGAAATTCATTCTGTCAATTCAAGCACCTAGATAATCTCAACCTTTTTCCCTGAATAATCCATTTTTGTTACACAGAGCTATTTCTTTATATAGATAATTGTAGATTCCACCAATCAAAATTTGTTCCCTATTATTCATTTGACCCGATTCATTTTCCTAGTAGATCTTCCACTAGTTTTACAAATTTAGCCTTTGATTTTGACTTGACATCACTAAAAAGTTGTACTCACTGGATCCAATACCCAAACCTTGGAGTAGAGCAAGGAGATCTGATCCAGTGCTTGTGTGGGTATTGTTAAGATTAATGAAATGGCATATTCACTGGCTAGATGTGTAGCATATGATCAGAATAAGTGGCTCTGCTACTGGATTGGAGGGTCCAACTGGCCTAGTTTAAGGTCGATGCACATTATCTATCATATATGACCTTGTTATATATCATGTTGTTTTTGGCATTTCTGCTACCATTTATGTTCAATCTTACTATTGTTAACATACCATAATAGTTGACGTGCCATGTAAGCCAAGAACTGACCAATCATGATCATCAGAGAAAGGCAATAGTTTCCAACCATAGAAATAGTCATGAACTATTGGAAAGCGTAAGGTACACAGAGCATATATGAGGTGTACCTGAGGAAAGGACCACAAGTCCCACTTAGGAAGTTCATAGGTGGATACTCATGGTAGTATATATGTTATTGGGTTTTGTAAGATCAGATGCTTCCTTATGAGACTATATTGATGCATGTATGCGGAGATGTCATCTCATTCGAGGTAAGTTGGATTGTAATTATTATTATATTTTTTTATGTTATATTTATTGGAATAATTAAGGAATTTCTAAATATTAGCATAAATAATTATTCCTAATACATTCTTGTAATTGAATTATTATTAGGAATACAATACTTTTCATATTATAGAGCATGAGGCTTGATCTTCTCATTATTAAATAGTTATCAAATGATCATCTCTAATATTTGGTAGACTATTTCCCTACTTGAGCAGCTATAAATCTACCATTCATTACATGAACTAATAAATAAAAGAGGCATCTTTAGAGATACTTTCATTAAAGTAAATTATAATGTTGTTAAGTAAAACTAATTTAATTATCTAAGGTCGTCATCTTCCAAGATAAGATAAGGCCTATGGTGGAATGGGCTAGGTGACACCATTCAAAGGTACTAGGTAAGGCCTGTGGTGAGATGGGCATCGGGCTGCATCATCCAAGGGTACTAGGTAAGGCCTATGTTGGAGCGAATACCCCAAGGTACATCATACAAAGGCACTATTTTGGAGATGATGATCAAAGAGAGATAACAATAATGAAGTAGAATGGTGAGACCCATGATTGGGTAACAGGGCACCCTATTATAGTTTCTCCTCCCATATTCAAGAAATGAAGAGTTAATAAATTAACTATAGTTTTGATTGACAAGTCACTAAATTGAGACCATAAATACCTTGTCAGGGGATTGATATAAGGAAATCCAAAAAAGGGAAATTTATATATAAATATGTACTAATGATTTTTTTGTGGTTGCAGGTTCACAATCAAGGAATCACATAACGTGTATATTGTGTGGTTGCATCATGTTTGCTTTATGTCTTCATCTGTTTGCACCGTATTTGCTTCGTGTTTTCATAAATCTTTTAGGACTCTTGTATGTAAATATGTTTTGTACCTATGAAGGAGTTGTGTATGAATGATTTTGCTTGAGGACAAGCAAATTTGAGAGGGAAGGACTATGATATCCCTATTTTTGCAAGTAATTTAAATAATAAATTAATATTTTATATAAAGAAATAATTATAATAATATTAAAATAATAATATTTTATTAATAATATTATACTATAATCATATAATAATATCATATTATATATGTCGTATTATAATAGTAATATGAAAATATGAATGAAATAATAAATAATGATAAAGATATATTTTAATAGAACAATACTATATTAATAAAGTATTATAATATAATTTAATATATATAGTTGATATAGTATTAAAATAATAAATTTTATAATATAATTATTAATATAATATATCTTATGATATTAATTAATATAATCAAGTCTATTGATATAATTAATATAATTATATTATTATTATTATTATATAATTAATATTATGAAATGACGTGACCCTTTCTATTAATATATATATGGATTAATAACATTGGTAAGGATATCAGATGAAAAACGTAATTAAATTTATATAAATTTGAGAAAATCAGTAAATGCCCTAAACGGGACATTACAAGTCAGGTAAGTACAGAGTAGGAGGGTTCTTCAAGAGTGAAAATAATATCGCCACCACACTCAGAATCAAACTCATATTCAAGATACTAGTTGGAAAAGTTGCCAAGTCCTCCTGAGGTTCCTTACTAGGAATTTATTCTACTATCTCTTGTTCACTTCCATCTCTCTATACCATACCATCTATGGATAAGAATTCCCATCACGGTCATCGATCTAATGGAAAGTACACATGTCTCCTCTATTAGAGGTGGAGCCCTTAATCAATAGTTTATGTGTACTGGTCAACATGTTAGGTTGTTTTGTAAACACTCCTCCTTGATTAGGGTATTTCCTAGTGTTAGTTTGTGGTGACTGATCAGGGAAGTACTGTACATACTTCATAAATTCTTTGGGGTTCAGCTACTATTCACCAATAGTCAACTACTATTCGCCAATTGGCTATTGTTTATATTCACCAATTTATGGCTAACATGTTGTAACTAATTTTAACTCTAAAATGGGAAAAAATACTTGTATAAAAGGGCTTAGGGTTAGGGACTGTTTCATAAGGTGTGATGCAAAAATTGCTTCTTGTGGCAGTATTGAGCTATAAGGGATTATGGATTGTAATCAAGTTGTAATCACTAGATCATAATAATATTGGACTTGTTGTTTGGTGGACGTATCCAAGGGATTGGGTGAACCATGTTAAATCTTGGTGTCTTGTGTTCTCTTTTGTGTGATCTATTATTTTCTGTTATTGTTTATATTTACATGTAATTGTTTTTTATGTTCGTGGTTACATCCTAACAAGTGGTATCAGAGCGAGGTTTTTTGTTTAGTTATCCTCTACAAGAAAGTCTCACGGTTGAGTGGGAGTCTCATGGTTGAGTGGGAGCAATGGCAAATGAGGGTAAGCTGAGGGTTAACAAGTTTAATGGGTAGAGCTTTCAGTAATCAAAGATGCAAATAGAAGACTATCTTTATCAGAAGGATTTATAGAAGTTGTTGGAAGGAAAAACCAAGAATTAGGGATTTATGACAAATGACGACTGGGATTTTTTAGATAGAAAGGCATTTGGAAGCATTCGATTATGCCTAGAACCATCATTGGCTTTTAATATTACAAAAGCGAAGACAACAAAAGAGTTGATGGAAACCCTAAAGAAATAATATGAAAAGCCCTCTGCTTCAAACAAGGTATTTTTCATGAAGCATTTATTTAATATGAAAATGATAGAAGGTGGATCTATTGCGGATCACTTAAATGAGTTTAATATTGTTACTAGTCTGTTATCTTCTATGAGTATTAACTTTGATGAAGAAATTAGGGCTCTCTTGATTTTGTGTTCTTTGCCTGGAAGCTGGAATGGCTTGGTAATGGTTGTAAGTAATTATGTTTCTGGATCTAATACACTAAAATATGATGATGTGATCGGTATTATTTTGAGTGAGGAAACTCATAGGAAAACCTCAAGCAAATCTACATCAGGAAGTGCCTTGAATGCACAAAGCAGAGGCAAAACGACTGAAAGAGGAAATAATTCTGAAAATCATGGGAAATCAAGAGGAAAGTCAAAGGGAAGAGGTCTCAATCCAAAGGACCAAACAACTGTTGGTACTGTGGGAAACCAGGGCATAAAAGAAATATTGCTGGACTCCAAAGAAAAATGAAGGGAAAAGCAAGATCGACACAAGGAGGCCAATGTGGTAAGTGAAAAATCTGAAGAGGATGCTTTGCTTCTGTCTTTATAAAATGTTGATGATTCGTGGGTTTTAGATTCTAGTGCTTCATTTCATGCTACATCTCATAGAGGTTATTTCATTGATTATGTCCAAGCGGATTTTGGGCTTGTTTATTTGGGGGATAATAAACTCTATCAGATTGTTGGAAAGGGAAAAGTTAAAAATAAGTTGTAGAATGGGAATCATTGGCTACTGCATGAGGTAATACATGTTCCAAGGCTGAGTAGGAATTTAATTTCAGTAGGGCAACTCGATGATGAGGGTTGTGTAGTTACTTTTAATGATAAAAATTGGAAGGTTTCAAAAGGTTCCCTTGTACTAGAAAAAGGTGTGAAAGTAGGCACCTTATATCTTTGTATAGGTCATATTGTTCCTTCTAATTTAATTTTTTAGAGAAAAGTAAATATTCAAGAATAGTTGTTGCAATTGAGCAGAGAAAACAAATAGCTATTGTAGATTTTGATATAGCATTGTGGCACAACAGACTTGGGCACATGAGTGAGAAAGGTATGAAAGTACTTCATTCAAAGAAAGTTTTACCAGGTTTGAAATGTGTTAATATGGATTTCTGTGAAAGTTGTGTGTATGGAAAACAAAAGAGAGTGAGTTTTCTGAAGACTAGGAAGGAAAATAAAAGGGAAAAATTAGAGCTTGTGCATACAGATGTATGGGGACCGGCTCAGGTATCTTCCCTCAGTGGCTCTCATTATTATATTACATTTATTGATGATGTAGCTAGAAAAGTATGGGTTTATTTCCTTAGATAGAAATCTGACATATATCAAACTTTTAAGAAATGGAAATGCTTGGTTGAAAATGAGACTGGAAAGAAATTAAAATGTCTCAGATCTGATAATGGTGGTGAGTATTGCAGTTATGAATTTGAGGATTATTGCTCCACTAATGGTATTCACAAATAGAAAATTGTTCTAAGGACTCCATAGGAAAATGGAGTAGTTGAACGCATGAACAGGACTATACTAGAGCGTGCAAGGAGCATGAGGTTGCATGTTGGGTTGCCCTTACACATGTGGGTGGATGTTATCAATATTGTTGTATATTTGATTAATAGAGGTCCCTCTACTCCTTTGGGTTGTGGTATTCCAGAAGAAGCATGGACTAGTAAGAAGGTGAGTAATTCTTTTCTCAAAACCTTCAGTTGTGAAGAATTTTCTCTTATAGATTTTAAAATAGAACCAAGCTAGAAGCTAAGTCAAAGAAATGTGTATTTTTTGGATATGGAATCAATGAATTTGGTTATAGGCTTTGGGATTTTGAAAATCATAAAATTATAAGAAGCAAGGATGTCATATTTAATGAGAAAGTGTTGTACAAAGATCTGTTGTAGCAACATAAAAAGAAAGAAGATGATTATGTAGTACTAGATGATACTCCAAAAGATGATGTTCCAACAATTCCTCATGATGTGCAACAACTGCAACAACAAATACCACACACACTAGTGAATGTTAGATGGTGAACAAGGCTAATTAGACCTCTAGAAAGATTTTCTCCTTCCTTGTATTATATTTTACTTACTGGTGCTAGTGAACCTCAATGTTATGATGAAGTTGTGCAAGTGGATACTAAGATTCAGTGGGAGTCTACAATGAAAGACGAAATGGACTCTTTGTTGAAAAATAAGACATGAGATTTATGCAAGTTTCTTGCAGGTAAAAGGGATTTATAGAATAAGTGGGTTTACAGGTTAAAAGAAGAGGATGGAGGTAAGAAAATATTTAAAGCTAGGTTAGTTGTAAAAGGATTTGCATAAAAAAAGGATTTTTCATGAGATATTCTCTCCTATTGTTAAAATGACTTATATTCACACTGTTTTAAGTATTGTGGCTACTGAAGATTTGTAGTTGGAGCATCTTGATGTTAAAATATCCTTACTTCATGGTGATTTGGATGAAGGGATATATATGGCACAGCCACAGGGATTTGAGGTCAAAGGTAAGGAGAACTTAGTGTTCAGATTGAAGAATGTTTATATGGCTTGAAGCAAGCACCTCGGCAATGGTATCTAAAATTTGACAGCTTTATGCATGAGCATGGATATAGTAGGTGTCATTAAAATCATTGTATTTATTTTAAGAGCTTAAATGATGACAGCTACATTATTTTATGTGTATATATTGATGATATGCTTGTAGTTGGGTCTAACATGGATCATATTAAGGGGTTGAAATGCTAGTTAGTGCATGCATAAATACTATGAAGGATTTGGGGGTAGCCAAAAAAATCCTTGGTATGAAGATTTGTGGAGATGGGAAGAATAGGAAATTGACACTATCTCAAGCTGATTATGTTGAGAAGGTGTTGCATTGTTTCTCTATGGAGAATGCTAAAGCTATTAGCACACCTTTACTTGGTCATTTTAAGTTGACTAAGGAGATGTGTCCAAAGACACAAGAAGAGGAGGATAATATGTCCAAGGTACCCTATGCTTCAGCTATAGGAATCTTGATGTATGTTATGGTGTGTGCTAAGCCAGATATTGTACATGCAGTGGGAGTCATTAGCAAGTATATGAGTCATCCAGGAAGTAAGCATTGGAAAGCAATCAAATGGATTCTCAGATGTTTGAGAGGATCATCCAATAAGTGTTTTCATTTTTGGGGCTCTACTACTAATTTACAAGGATATGTTGACTCAAATTTGGTAGGGGATATTGATACCAGGTGAAATACTATAGGTTATGTATTTATTGTTGGTGGGGTAGCAGTGAGCTAGGTTTCTAAGTTACAAAAGGTTAATGCTTTATCTACAAAAGTTTAATGCTTTATCTACTACAGAGGTGGAGTATGTGGCTGCTATAGAGGCAGCCAAGGAGATGATATGGCTTTAGTTCTTCTTGGATGAATTGGAACACCCTCAAAGAAATAATTATTTGTTTACAGATAGCCAGAGTGTCATTCATCTTGCAAAGAATTCAGTTCTACATTCAAAGATAAAACACATTTCATTGTGGTACTATTTCATTCGATAAGTTTTGGATTATGGACAGTTAAAGTTGGACAAGATACATACAAATGACAATCTAATAGATATGTTTAAAAAGGTAGTGACAAGGGAGAAGTTGAATTCCTCTTCAGCTTTGGTTGGTCTTCTAGACTGAATAGGATTAAAAGAACAACAAAGTCCAGGGTGGTTTGATCTGGTGGGAGCCCTATGTGGTAGCTATAGTGCTACAAGATTAGTCTCCAAGTGGGAGATTGTTGTCTAGTGTGGAGTCTAATCAGTCCCCAAGTGGGAGATTGTTAGTTTGTGGTGATTGATCAAGGAAGTACTGTACATACTTCATAAATTTTTTGGGCTACTATTTGCCAATGGCTAATATTCGCCAATTGGTTATTGTTTATATTCATCGATTTATGGCTGACATGTTGTAACTAATTTTAACCCTAAAGTGGGAAAAATACTTGTATAAAAGGGCTTAGGGTTAAGGACTGTTTCATAAGGTGTGATGCAAAAATTACTTCTTGTTGTGGTATTGAGTTGTAATGGATTATGGATTGTAATCAGGTTATAATCACTGGATCATAATAATATTGGACTTGCTATTTGGCGGATGTAGCCCAGGGATTAGGTAAACCACATTAAAATCTTGGTGTCTTGTGTTCTCTTCTATGTGATCTATTATTTTCTACTATTGTTTATATTTGCATGTAATTGTTATTTCTATCTATGGTTAAATCCTAACACCTAGGAATGTCTTGATATGGCATAGCTGCTTTATGTAGCTATATTTTAACCATGATCATATTATTGACTAGTCTTTGTACCAAAGGATTATTTGAACTAGTAGTGGATGATTGAGGATTCGTGACTCAGACTTCCTACTTCCATTTTCTTGCTGATATAAGATCATCTTCCAATTCTATACCAAGTCTTTTAGTAGCATCAAAATCTTCCACTCTTCCCCTTCTCAAATGAAAGCTAATCTTAGACAGCATAACATTCACAAAGAATCATTTTCTATTATCAGTGTTAGGCCTTTGTGCTACAAGTTTTTGAGTGGGATTTAATTGAATTTGGCCACAAAGTCTCTCATGGGCTCATGGGGGTATTTATCCAAGTTGTGATAAGTGTAAGAGGAGAGAATTCTCATCATCTTCCACTTTGAACCTTTCTTCAAAATCATCTCTCATAGAAGATCAATTAGTAATTGAACCATTGGGTAGATGATGGATCCAATCAATAACTACATCAATCAAGGTTTGTACAAATAGTTAAACTGCCACATTTTTAGTGGGAACAAAAAGAACACCATATGTTGTGTTAGAAGCATTCAAATGTTCATTTGTTGACTTCTTTTCATCCCTACTAAATTTAAGAAGAATGTCTCTAGCACCTTTTAGGAGAGGATCAGGATAATTTCCCAAATTTGAGGGGCCAACCTAAGCACCCCAAGGTTGGTTTGTAGTCATGGTATAAAGTATGATATTAAGAGGTTGTTGTTAAAGTGGGATGGAACTAATGTTATGGGTATTATCAAAGATTGTAAACTACCAATAATAGGGGCTATTTTAAGAGGAAAAGAAGCTCTACTAGTAGATTTAACTGTCTTCTTCCTTTTGTGAGTGTGATCAAGGGTGAATTTGATTTGCTTCAAGGCTTCATAATCATCATCAACAAACCCTTTTAATTTATCACTTCAAGTATACTTCTTTCCAAATAGCTTATTTCAGTTGATGTTTTCAAGATTGGGCTCTTGAATAGGGTTAGAGGCATTCACTCTTAGCTCCTAGGCTAATATGTCTATAACTACTACTTCTTGTACAATGGGTAACCCCTGATGGTTTCTCCTTCCTCCTCATCTTCCATGACCTAATTAACCTAAAAGTATTGTTCAAGGATCATTCTAGAGTTCCAAGCTAAGGCATTTAGATTACAGATGATGTCTTCTTGCATATTTTCAAACCTTAGGTTCAATTGAAGAACAAGAAATATATCTTGATGAGGTAAGATCATTCTAAATCACGAGTATAAGTAGTATTATATTCTAATATAAAAAACTCACCATCATCATTTGAAGGTATATCATATGACATCATTATGGAAGCGAACACATTTACTAACTATGAGTAATTAAAGCATCATCATTATGAAGGTAATCATAATCATCAAATAGACACATGAAAGTATCATTATTAAAAATAAGTAACCATTACTATCTAGTATAATAAATTACCCTATATATCAAAGTATTGTATTTCAAATATTAGTTAAGGGCTAACATGTACATAGAAAAGTCAGATAGAACTTAAATAACAAAGTATACAATGATAGTAAATGAGGGGTATTACATCCGCCCCCCCTAAAATAAGCTTACTCATGGAGCTGACTATTACTACTAAGATACTCAAAGTCAAGAGTAATATCCAAAATTTCATACAAAAGGGTCAAATAGGAAATTAATACAATTTGATTTACTAAGTATACACATCCAACCTCTAAGAGTGATATAATTTTGGTTTAAGCATAAACCTAAAATCGCATTGATCAACATTCTCCCTTTAAGAAATTCTTAAATAGTTTTAAATTTTCATTCAATGAGCATCATAAAGGAAATCCAAAATTTAATGTTACATTTTAATCATAAGTTGAGAATCTCATGAAATCCTAGTTAATGCAACATGGACCCAATCATAAATTAAAGTGGCACTAATGCAAGCTATGTGATCCAAATGACTTTCCTTTTTATATGTAGTCAAAATTCAATCTCACAATATCCTCCCTTATATATACTATCAAAGGTCTTTAATGAACATGGTAGGAACAATACTTGTCACATAATAGGGCCAACAATACCAAACATTCAGATAGTCACCGTAGAATTCAAATGGAAAACCCAAGTGGGTGAACATTGAGCTCAACACTAAATCATAAAACACCTTGCAAGGATTTCAATAGTAAATCAAGGGTGACTAGTTTCATAAAATAGATAAAGAAAAGAGAGTGAGGTGACTAATCCACAGATAAGAAAGTTCAAATTTTCAATACTAGCCCACTCACAACATGAACACATCATAAATAACCAAAAATAAATTTTTACAAGAACATGTTTCACATAGCAAGGTGACTAGTGGTAGTGAAACTCAAGGGAGTAGTTGCTTCACAAAATCTAGAGGTCTAGTATAATGGATGAGCTAGAGAATGCACTTAACCAAAATGAATAGATGGACTATTAATTATTGTTACAATTATATTTCATGTCATCTCCTACAATTATGATCCCTAGTTTACTAATAATCATATGACATTTATTACAATGCTCAATAAGTTTCAATAAATATACACAAGTCTAAGCACTGACTAGAAATCAATGTCACAATAATAAGTGCATAAACAATAGAGTCTATCATACTATCTTAACAAGGCAACTCTAAGTAAGATAATATATAATAAATATAAAATGTACAACCACAAACAAGAGTCTAAAAATTTAGGTGTTACAAATCCAAGTGTCATAGTTCAAAATTTCTATGGTCTTCAATTTTTTGTCTATATTTTAAGTTGATAAGTCTTGTTGTTTAGTCTTGTTACAAGTTTAACTACTTGTTAAGTGATGATGCACAATATGCCTAGAGTTCCTAGTGTACAAACTTGGGCTCTAATACTATATGTAATGCCCTATTTGGGAGCCTAAAAGAAATTAGCCTAATATGCTACAAAGTTTAGTGAATATATGTTTTTTCCTTAAATTTTATACAACTTAATATAACAATACAAAAGCAATATACACATACACATCAAGTATACATAAGCAACTACAAATACAGTTTACATTCCTCAAGGTTTCCTTCACGTTGAGTAACATTTAAGAAAGTTTTATTGATTAGCTTTAATCTTAAGTACAATGCTATAATAAAAAATGAATAATAGATACATAATCTCATAAGAAAATACATAAGTAAAACTAATACAATGAAGCACATCCAAATAATAGCATCCATTGTACATGTTGCAGGGTATGCAAAAAAATAAAAGTACATCAATAACAATACATCATCTCATAGGATCTTAGCATATAAGGTGCATGATACATAGATACATCAAATTGAATAGAAGTCTCCAAAACAAGAACAAGAATGATAATGGTACAATTGAATCAATGAACATCCAACATCAGTGACAATCTATGGGGGACACAAATGGTAAGAAGTCACTATCTCCCAACTACATGGTCACCTAATTAGACTCTCACTCCAACTATGTAGGGGAGATAATCTACGATCCACATACAGATGATCAAACCACACAATAAACAACACAAATCTAGGAAAGGATCCTAAAATCTCTCTACAACAAGTGGTACTACTCATAGAAAAAGATGATCCCAAAGGAAACCCAAAAAAAAAAGCATAAATATAAATATAAATAAGAAATCGAAGTTGCGAATGGGGAAGTGTCATCACATGAGTCAACTCTAAGGTTAACCCTGGAAATCTATCTAGACCCCACCCCCTAGTGACTCCATGTGGAATCAATAATCATTTCGTACATGAAAGGAAACTAACTATGCAAGATCGCAATCAAGCATCTTCTCCCATTCTCATTCTAGCATGTACTAGTGCTCAAGGCATGGGTGAGGAACACTTGATCTTTTTAATTCATTTTAAACCCACCCCATTTAGTGTGTAGTATTATCACTTAATTTAGTTACTTACAATGAGTTACCCCAGCAGCCACTTAGGGCCCCGAGCCCCATTGCAATCGACTTCCCCTCTATACACCTAGATAACCTATCTTAATGCTCCATTCAAAAATAATCCAAATAATACCACACACAAAAAAAAATCCCATAAATCATAATCACAAAAGTCACCAAAGTAATTAAATGGAGCATAGGAAAGAATATCACATCCACACGAGGATTCATTGTCCATCTCAATATAACATCTCAAGAATTATCCATCCCATAATGGATATCCCTTAATCATAGTAATAATCCATAAAGTCTTATAATCATGAGAACAATAAATCATTATCAATAAAATCCATCTCCGTCATAGAGTACATCACACAAAAAAATGACCATTCAAATTATAGAAAGTAACATAATACACAACACAACCATCCAGAACATACATCAACATAAATGATAGCGTAAAGTGACTAGACAAATTGGACTTAATGAAATATTGGTCGTCACCCTTTTGGTTAAAATACATAATGATAGGAATGAGAAGGATTACTCACACTTACTCTCCACACCATACACAAACTAATCGAGACATGAAAATGGTTATATCATTTCACATAGAAAATAGAATCTCATAGCCTCTGGTTTTTAATACTAATTGGTCAACTACATAACCCTCAAAATATCATAAAATAAAATATTAAAAAATCATATATCAAAAAAAATACAATAGTAGTACAAGTTTATTTTTGCATCAAAATGAATTTATATTCTAAAGTTCAATTTGGCTATAAGAGTTTATGTTCAAAAACATGCATGAATTCCTATGGTTAATGGTTGTTCCTTAGAGTTCTTTAAACCATCTAGGGGGTTAAGACAGGGAAATCCTTTATCTCCTATCATATTCACTATTATGGTTGACTGTTTAGGCAGATATATTAAGAAATTGGTTTCTCTAGGGGAAATCAAAGGATTGCATCCCTCTTCTCATCCTCTTATTTGTTCCCATGGACAATTGTTGATGATACTATTTTTTTAGGTAAAGTTGAGGTAAGGGAAGCTAGGAATATTTAAAAGGCCTTTAACCTCTTATCTTCTACTTCTAGTCAATTGAATAATTGGAATAAGAGTTCCTTGTACTTTATCAATACTCTAGTTTCTAGACAGAGTAAAATTGCTAAAATTCTTGGTTGTTCCATAGGTTCTTTCCCTTGTATTTATCTAGGCCTCCCTTTGGGGCCTAATGTGTCAGACTCTTTTTGGGATGATCTTGTTAAAAAATTTAACAAAAAACTAGCAGGATGGAAGGGTAATCTGTTGAGTCAAACTAGTAAAATTACTCTCCTTAAGGCTTGTCTCTAAAATATCCCTACTTATGCCCTGAGTCTCTTCAAGATTCCAGCCAAATATGTTGATTCTATTGATAAAATCGAAAGGAATTTTCTTTGGTCTAGTACTAAGGAGAGGAAGAGAATGGCTTTAATTGCATGCGATCAAATCTGTAAGCTTTAATTGCACAAGGAAAAAGGTTGCTCAGGCTCTTGAGGCTCCTGTTCCTTCGCCTATTGACATCATCTAGAGCACTGCAGAAGCAAGTAAAGAGGTGGTGAACATTATCAAGGAGTTGTTGTACATGTGGGCTGAAGTTTGAGTGGGTTGGTTTTTGGTCAAGGTGGTAATGTTGGGATTTTTCCTTTTGCTTTCCCATTTTTTTTAAACTCTAAGTTCCAGGTCCTTGTAAAACCTGGTTGTTTTGTTTGGTTTAAACTCTTGGTTTTAGGTCCTTGTAAAACCTAGTTTGGATATTTTTAACTTTAGGTTTCAGGTCCTTGTAAAACTTGGTAGTGCTTTAAATGTTTATCTTTAATTTTTTGTAAAGGGTTTCGAGTACCTTCAACACTTTCTTTTACCGTAATCTAAAAGCATAAACCATTAGATAAAATATTAATACCAATATCACTCTTACAATATTACTTTAATTTCCACATAAGTTCAATATTAGTATTTAATTTCTATTGAACTCGTAGTTCAATTATAACTAACTCAACTTAAATTATAATCAAATATATATGATTCTACCAAATATATCTACTAACCATAAATATAATATATATATATATATGCACACCATACACATGCAAGTATGGGGTAAGTATAATCAATACACACGTATAAGTAGAATTATATTCTGATATAAACAACTCATCATCATCATTTGAAGGCATATCATATGGCATCATTATGGAAGCAATCACATTTACTAACTAAGAGTAATTAAAGCATCATCATAATCATCAAATAGACACATGAAAGTATCATCATTGTAAGTAAGTAACCATTACTATCTAGTATAATCAGCTACCCTATATATCAAAGAATCATATTTCAAATATTAGTTAAGGGTTAACATGTACATGGAAAAGTCAAATAGTACTTTAATAATGAAGTCTACAATGATAATAGATGAGGGATATTACACAACCATCCAAAACATACATCAACATAAATGATAGCATAAGGTGGCCTAGTAAATCAGACTTAACAAAATAATGGTCGTCACCCCTTTTGGTTAGAAGACATAATGTTTGAAACAAGGAGGATCACTCACACTTACACTTCAAACCATACACTGACTAATCAAGACATAAAAATAGTTATATCATTTCACAAAGAAAATAGAATCCCACAACCTCTAGTGTACGAGACTAATTGACCAACTACATTACCCCCAAAATACCATACAAAAAAAAAATACAATGAAACCACATACAAAGAAACAATAATAATAGTTTGTCAATAATATTTAATTATAATCTAGAATAGATCTATAATTTATTCTTATTCAATTATAATTAAGCCACTTATAAAATAAATCTCAAATCATACATGATTTATCTTTAAGTCAAATTATAATTTTTATTTTTATTTTTTTTTAAATCAAATCATAAACTTAATTATAATATAATATAATATAAAATTAGTTAAATTATCAATGTACAAATCTATTTACAAATAAAGTAGTCTTAAATTCAATCAAAATATTAAAATTAAAAATAATCTAATTAAATTTTACACTAAACAGACTAAATTATAAATATATTTAGAAGGGGAATAAACAAAATCAAATAATCTCTTAACTTTTTTTAAATAATAAGTAAGAATTACAAGTTTATATATAGTGGGGGGCTTACGTGATCCCACTCCCCCTTCAACCTCTTTATAAACTTAACATTAATAATGAATATGGGAGGGAGTTGGGAGTCAAGCCCCACTCCCAATTCCATGCATTTCATAGAGGATTGAGGTGCGGTTTCCCAAGCCGTACTCTCCAAAAATATTTAGATTTTTATTTTTAGTAATTTTTTTAATAAATATTCAAACTTTTATGGCTCATTAATGGGTCTCTTAGAGCTCATTCTCTCGTGTTGTTGAGAGCTCATTCTTTCGTGTTGTGGAAGCTCATGAATGCAATGTTGGGATGGCGAATGTTGTTGGTGAGCATATAGAGATAGCTCACTCGGGATGAGTTAATTAGATATATCTTCTTTTTATAAATCAATCACTTTTAAAAATATTTAGATTTTTATTTTTAATAATTTATTTTAATAAATATTCAAATTTTTATGGCCCATTAATGGGTCTATTAGAGCTCATTCTCTCATGTTGTTGAGAGCTCATTCTCTCGTGTTGTGGAAGCCCATGAATGCAATGTTGGGATAGTGAATGTTGTTGGTGAGCATGTAGAGATAGCTCGCTCGGGATGAGTTAATTAGATGTATCTTCTTTTTATAAATCAATCACTTTTTAAAATATTTAGATTTTTATTTTTAATAATTTCTTTTAATAAATATTCAAACTTTTATGGCCCATTAATGGGTCTCTTACAGCTCATTCTCTCGTGTTGTTGAGAGCTCATTCTCTCGTGTTGTGGAAGCCCATGAATGCAATGTTGGGATGGCGAATGTTGTTGGTGAGCATGTAGAGATAGCTCACTCGGGATGAGTTAATTCGATATATCTTCTTTTTATAAATCAATCACTTTTAAAAATATTTAGATTTTTATTTTTAATAATTTCTTTTAATAAATATTCAAACTTTTATGGCCCATTAATGGGTCTCTTAGAGCTCATTCTCTCGTGTTGTGGAAGCCCATGAATGCAATGTTGGGATGGCGAATGTTGTTGGTGAGCATGTAGAGATAGCTTGCTCGGGATGAGTTAATTAGATATATCTTCTTTTTATAAATCAATCACTTTTAAAACAAATAAATATTATATATATTTATATAAAATAAATTCTAGTAAATAAATAATTTTCATTTTATATATTTCTTTTAAATAGTTTTTTGAAAACAAATAATAATTTTTTTTTCTCTTTTCAATTAAATAATGATTAATTTAATTATTTTTCGTTTTTAATAAATGTATACAAGTATTTCTATAAAATAGGAATTAATTTGTTTCAATAAAAGAACATGCATGTTGTTGCTATAAGAATATATATATTTTTAAAAATGTATTTTCTTTTAAATATTGAATTCTATTTTTAATTTGCATAATAATATTCAAATCGATGTGTGATCTTTAATTTAGTTTAAATTTGAAGAATTTTATACTGAATTTTATTCAAACCCTACCTCATTGAACTTTTACAAAACTTGACTATTTGCATGTAAAAAAATCTCTAAGGAAGGCCTAGGGTTTTAAAGACCTAAAGTTTTAATAACTTTGATTTAAACATAGTTTTCTCCTAAATGAGCTTTAAGGCTTTTCAAATCGAGGATTTTACTAGAAATTTATACACAAGAATACAATAAATATTTTTCTTCTAATTTCTCAAAAATAACATAACCGAGAAGTATTTTCTCTTTTAAATTTCACAACCAAAACCATTCATAAATTTTACTAATCGGTACAACACAATCTAATAGGCACGAAGAAGACAATATATTTAAAGGAATTACTTGCAAGGCTCTCAAACCCTACCTTAAATCCACCTACAAATTATACAATCCAAAATATGCAATCCAAAATGCTCCTAAGCATTGGATTTGTTATTTAACTTTAATGTCAAATCACAATAAACCTGTAATACTAACTTTCCAATAAGGTTCTTAAAACTTTTGTGTAAACATGTTGAGTATAATTCTCTTCGTGGTTCCCCAAACCATCTCCCTCTAAAAAAATCTAAAATAACAATAATAAAAGAAACCTAGCCCTCTAGGGTTTCTAACATGCAAACCTAAAAAGGGAAAATTGACATAAAATTAAATAATAAATATTTTAATTAATCAATTTCTCCCTCATGCACATCAATTGATGTTTGTATTTAAAATATTATTTTATCTTCTTTTCCCCCACTTTATTAATCAATACAAGCACTTTTTAAAATGTAATTTATTATTTTAAATAATAATAATTAAAGCTCATCATTTAAATTCAACTCTAATTTAATCATTGAGCTAATATAAAGTATCATCATTCCAAGTAAGCAATCATCACTATCTGTGATTATACGTTACTCTACATATGAAAGAATTGTATTTCAAAGATCACTAAGAGTTTTTACAGAAGGGCCTAATAGGGTTTAATAGAGAAATCTAAAATAATGACTAAGGGACTAGTATTAGAGGTACACCATTATTTGGGACAAGGATGACTTTGACATCAAAGTCTGATCACATTGTTTGAGTTTATCAAAGCTCAAGGATAATGGGTAGTGGAAGAATGTTGTTGGAGTCTACACCTTTGCCAATACCTCCCATCTGATGGGACAATGGATCAATTCTTTAGATATCATATGCAATACTATAGTTTCCCTTGACACTAATGCTTTAGAGTCTGATCCAGATTTTGAAGAGGAAGACCTTGATGATAACTAGTGCACTATTTCCATAATTAATATTTAGTTAGAACAACATAGTTTTGATATTATCTAGTTTGAGAACTATTTATAATATGTATATTTTGTTCTAGTATATCATAAGAGATAATTGATTATAGTATGAACTCATACGTAAATTTTGTAAATATTTTTATGATATGAAATGGAAAAAAAAATTAGTGTGTACAGTTATATGCATAATAATATATAAATGTATTATCTAATTATATGTATTTCTTAAGTAAACCTTCTACAAAGTTTAATAATTATTTACATAAATAAGTATTAAAACCCCAAAAATATTTTCAATTCAAACTGTAGACAATAGAAACCAAAATCCCTCAACAATCTAGCAAGTGTGATGTAAACAATTTTCTTAAAAGAGAATGCAAAGGGATTTCAAGACCCTGCCTTAATCCACAAAAATGACTTGCAACCACAAAGAAGAATTACAAAACTCTTAAAAAAACTCCAAGCTTTGAATAAAAATTTTAACTCCTAAAATCCTAACAAGCTCCAAAACGTGATAAGCATTGTGAAATAATAACCCACAAACCCTCTAATATAGAAGATTTGATAAATTTTCTAAACTAAGATACTCAATTATGCAACAAAAAAAATCAATAATTAATTCCTTTAATTAAGTCTCTTAAGTCAACTTAATTTTAAAAGATTAGGTTCTAATTTTATAATAAAGTGTTTTTTAAGTTGCATGACATAGTTTCAATTAATTTAAAATGTGCAACTCAACTAATTTAAATTACTAGATTTTTTACTTAAATCATAATTCAACTTTACTAAATTGAATGTGCAACTTTAATTACATATTAATATTTAGTTAATAATTAATATTTTAGCACAACACAGTATACAAAATTATAATTAATAAATTCAGCATAATATAATATGCAACTTGACTTTTGAAAATTAATTCATATTATTTGTGCAACATTCAACTTGGGTCTCGAAGTAAAAATTAATTAAATATCTAATTCCACAACTAGAATTTTATTTAAGTTTTTTTAATTAGATATAGATATTGAAATTAGTTCATAATACTTAATTATTCTATTATTTAATACTCCAATATTCATAAGATTTAATTATTCCTATATCATAATTAATCTTAATAAATTCATTTCACCAAATAAACATACAACTAAACTCACATGACTAAAACCACATGAAAATAACTAAAGAAGACTTTCATGCTCAAGCTTAGCTTCACAAATTCATGTCACCTTGACAAATTCAAATGAATGGTCAATTACATACTTGTCCACCTTCTCATGACAATAATAGAGGTAAGTTTGGATTTAGACCTAAACATTATCTCCCCTCTATTACCATTGAAAGATTGTGATAGGGCACACTCATCCTAGCATTTCAAGGAAGTCAATGCCCAGTACTTGCAAACCTACATAAAACACGAGCATGTACTAATATATATCTAACTAAACATACAATGGCAAGCAGTGGTACATCATGTAGATCTCAACTCATAGGTAACTACAACTCTCAGGTCAAATAGAAATGTAATATAGACACACAAAGAGACATGCAAGTATGGGGTAAGTACAACTAATAATCTACAAATATGAGTAACATCATTTCCTAAAATATGAATTACATCATCATAAAGATAATTGTAATCATCAATTGGAAGCACATAGTATAACATCATCAAGCAAATAACTTTAATCATTAACCAAGAGCATATGAAATATTATTATGCTAAGCAAATAATCATCACTAACTGTTGATATGATAAAACATGTCACTCTATATATCAAAGCAATACTTTCCAAATATAACAAAGAACAAACATGTTCATGGAAAGGTTTCGTAGGGTTTAACAATGAAATCTACATTTATGACAAAGGGACGAGTATTACACATCTTAATTTTGTATATTGATATTGTAAAATATGAAAATGTCATTTTTATATATAATGTATTTATTATGATTAAATTTTAGATACATGATGATATTGAAAATATAGAAACATTTTTTTAACATAACCTTTCTAATTTGTTAGCCCTTGCTTATATATAGGGAACTAATGTTTTCACTTGTCTAGTTCTAATTAATCTCTCCTAGAAATAACTAGCACTTGCACCCAAAGGAGCAAGGGATACGCTGATAGTGTGAAAATGTGGTAATCTATGTAAGATACATGCCCTCAATTTTTTTTATCATATGACACAAGATCAAGATGATCAAATTTTTCTCTTGTATTATACCATAAACAATATTGTGTGGCATTCAAGAGAATACCACATCTCAAAAGAAATAAAAATGTATGTTTAAACATGACCACACGTGAATATGTACATCTTAAGATAAAATTCCAATTCAAGGTCATTTCCAATATTCAATAATTTGCATTAAAGTTGTTTAGTTGCCATAAAGTTTGGAACTCTGAAATGTGAACTCCTTTTTGAATCAAGGATCTTATTCAACTAAAATATTTTGATGGGATCAATCCCAAAAGGGAAACCTTTTCCCTCCCCTCAACATACATCGACTTGAATACAGAGGGAGTCTCCATGCACGCCATTCAAGCAAAAGAACATATGAATGTGAGGAGTCGGATAACCACATGGGGTATCTTTTCATCGTGCCTATATCACAACAACTTTAAACATTAGGGAAAGATGATATTGAAATGAATAAATGTAGCCAATTCTAAAATTGATGAAGTTAACAAAAACAAATTTCTATAAATTAAGGGAAAGTATGTTATTTAATACCTATCCACTCTAGAGGGAGATTTGTTGTAGTCGAGATTGTTCTTATTTTTTGATAATGGTATATGGATTATCTTTCATTCTTGAATATCTCTCAAAGGAGAATGGTGACTCTATACGAAGGTTGTCCAGTGATTTAACTCTTGATATAGCCGTAAAAGTCAAACCTTGGTGTTCTATTGTACCAATATCAATTATTATTTTTTGAAGCGTCAATCCCTAGGATTTATGTATGGTGAGTGCCCATGACATGGATAGTGGTATCTATCTGTAATTTCCCAAGGTGACAGGTGTTATAGGTAAACTATTTGGGTTGACTTGGTCCCAAGGTGGGCCATTGTAATTATCAAATCATAGAACCACATAAAGAGGTAGTTATGGGGGTTTACAACCAGGTGTGTACACAATATCTACCACCTCCCCAAGTGATCCATTTACAAGGCCCATTTGAATCTAGAGGTTTGTTGTTAACATTGTTCATTGGCCTTTACATAGCAATATTTCTTTTGGAAGGTGATCGACATCACTAATGAGGTTTGGTTGTAAGTGTGTTTTTATTGTACTACTAAGTGCAACAAGAAGATTGAGTAATTTAAGCATTAATTTAAGCATTAATTTAAGCATTTTGCAGTTGTGTAGCCCAACTAAATTGTTTGTAGAGTAAAGGTGCATTGACTGATCAAACATACTTTTTTCAAAAAAAGATATTTTTTTGTTTGTATGTTGCATAAGTAATTCCCAATCTTGTTCAATGGATTCTACATTTTGCAAGTTGTACAACATGTGACAAAAGTTGATCTAAGCTTGAATGTCAGCTTGTTGGTGAAATATGGTTGTCAATGTGATAATCTTTGTAAATTTATCCCAAAGGTATTTCACATTTGAGTGTGATGCATAAATTGGTTTATCCATGACAAGGGGTAGTTGTGCTAAGTCACCCACAAGAATTATTGAAGCACCACCAAAGCATTTTTATGTTGATGGGGGAAAGCCTCACGCAATCTACTAGCTATTTTTAGAAGAAGGTTTGGCCCTATGAAGCTAAATTCATCAATAAGGAGGTATTTCACATGTCTCATCTCTTCTTGAAAGACTAGTAGTGATTGTCCACATAGTGGGTACATTTTTCTTATTGGTATTCTAAGGGTAGCATGTATGGTTGAGGCATGTATGTTGAATGCCGCACTTCCTATAGGAGAAATTGTAAGGAGTGGATTATTATTTTGAGATGCCAAAACCCAAAGTGCATGTCTAATGCAATGTATCAAGTACAATTTCCCTATGCCTATTTTTCCTTGTATGATCATGTCAAGGGGTTGGTTGGAGGAAATTTCATTGTAATGCTCTTTAATAGTGGCAAGTGCTTGTTTTTGTTTGGGAGATAATGGATATAATGGAGCATGTTCTTGTAATATAGAGTGGTCATCTCTCTAGGATGTCTTCTATGTACTTATGAAATGCTCTATAGTGTTGTGCAAATGGGAAGGTATAGAACATTCATCCTAATTGCTTATTTTATCAAAGTCGAGTCAACTGAGCATTTCAACGGTGTTCAAGTTCTCACCACCAATGACTCTCATATGTGATAGAAACTCTCATTCATTCATTTCACTTGTATTTCTTGGATCCACCTCACTTGTATCATCTAAATCTTGTTCATGGTCAACCTCTGTAGCTATCAGGAAATCTACATGCCAGACATGGCAGTTATTTAATTTCATTAGTTTCCAATTCACAACAATGTTATCTTTAGTGAGACCAATATCTATAGAGATGCTACAATAATGCTTGTACAAGAGTAGCTCACTCCAACAAAACATCTTAAATTGTTCAGAATCCTCATTAGGGATACTATAGAAATGAGGAAAAACGTTGACAATTGCCTTTTGTTTTCTAGCTTTCCACTTGCGCCCTTTGCGAACAGCCGAAAATGAGAATGCTCTAGCAGTGTCAATTGATGGCATTAGTTCTAACTTAGTGGGTCATTGTATGTAGGAGTGCAAATAACTTGCTAGTAATGTATTATCACCTAGATTTTTGTTAATTCAATGGAAAACTTTACGTCCAACATTTAGTGTTATAAAAGAGTGACTACTAACCACAAGTGGTAACTTTTGTAGCATATGACATGTCTCCTATGCACCAATATCATGATCTACAATAATCTCAGACATAAATCTATGATATGTTGATAGTGCATGGTCTTCACCCACTTGTTGTTTGCATATGTGTGTTAGCATATCAATACAACTCTTTGATTTCTTTTCTGCCTTTGATGCATATTTTGCTATGTAATTGAGTACAAGCATCTTTGATACAACTGGTTGGGAATCCATATTGGCTCTCCATATTATGTTCATCCTGTCATCATTCTGTGCTAGCATATACATTTTTTTTCCACACTCATCACAAGCCAAAGATAAACTAACACTTTCTAACCATGGGGCTTTGTAGTGACACTCTAGAATACTACCTCATTTGCACAAGCATGTTGCTTCACTACAGTGTGTGTGTTGTTGGATGTGGTTGATCAATTCCTCATAGTCCGCATGCATATCTCTAGAGAGGATAGTAGTTGTTTCCAACAAACAAGGATTTTCTTGCAAAGATCGATATTGGGTGTTATTTCTACAAGATGGTGTGCGGGGATTCCATGCATTGACATATTTGTCAAAGAATGTCCTCACTCATTCTACCTCCTCCTGATTATGCCAATCAAGTCTGTCAATGTCAAGTGCACCTAGAATCCAAATGAACCCATGTATATGTCTTGATCCTCGATGTTGTCATTCATACCTATGCCAGTAATCTGACACACGAAAGAATTTTTCTAATACTTCTTCTCGAAATGTTGTGAACCTTTCATGCAAGAATAAAGAAGTAGTGTGTGGTTTATTGATAATGTTGTTTGTGTGTTCTTTATTTGTTCGTAGGACTAATGGAAAGGCCATTTGGAAATAGTCATTGTAATTCAGGCCACTTAGTATCTACAGCACTAAATGTGAAGAAAAGAGTAGGGGTTCCTAACTGGTTGATCATATTTGAAAGTTCACCATGATGTTTATTCCAATACACACGATTTCCCCTCAAGGAAGATCCAAAGTGCATCAATTCTTCAGCCAATTGAGTGTCATGTATTTGTTGTATTTGCAAGCAAAGGTTTTCAATGGTGGTAGGGATGGAGTCCTCTAGATTTTTCTTGAAAAAAAAAATAGAAGAGATTCCTTGGGTTTGATGTTGCATCATTAGATTTAGTACAAAATAGCAGAACCTTGGGTGGCTCCCAAATCTACTATCATGGTATCTCATTAAGTGCAATACATATTCATGCATCTTAACATCTCGATAGTGAGATTGCATTGGTAATGCAATACCGCTTGGGAAAAGTGTGGGAAAAGCCATATCTAGAAGTCCTTCAGTATTGTATTCATTTATTGGAGAAGGATCAAGCTCAGGCCAATGAATAATAGTGTCCTTGGCATATGAAATTTGCATCATTTATTTGATGATATCTATTTCACGTTGTCTATTTGGTAAGTTAGCCATAAATGATGACGAATACAATATGTCATTTTCCTTTTCATCCTCACTACATAGACCTTCAGATTCAATTGAGAGATCATGTTCATTGTCTACATCAGTAGTATGAAGCATGCTTGAAATGTTCATACTTCTATCTAGGAGTTTTTGTAGACATTCATCATCTATTAGAACATCCTTATAGTATGGGTCATATTCTATCTTATATTTTAATGCAGCCCAAAAACGACCCCTACTTACATAGCAATCATAGTAAGTTCCATGGGTGTGGAATCTTCGAACTATTAACAAGTCTATTCTAAAATCATATGTGGGAGGTATTTTGCTATTGATTTAATGTCTTGTGGAAAGCTAATTGTATGACCATAATATTTGTATTGTCCACCATGAGCATGAGTTACTTGAACTATTGTATTTACTCATGCTATGAGCATTTCCTCAACTTGGGTTAGATTTTTTAACACATCTGGTTGTTTTCCTGGGTCCATATTATTAGATGTTGCAAATCAATGTCTCCCTTTTTCATGAACACATCTAGTGCACACTAGGACACAATCTGTTGAAGAATTGTGCATGCCAAGGTAACATTCATTGCATACTTTGCATGTTCCAATGTTTTCCAATGCATCTACCCTAGTGCGAAACTTCTTAGAGACTACTGCAAAGTTTGTATCCATTTGGGGTGTCCCAATATCTATGCCACATTTGTTCTTTTTTTGTTTGTGTTTCATATGAAGACGAATACTGATTTCTTCTTTGTGTTGAGCATAATAATCACAATCTCTTTTACAATGCTGGTTTTGTTTATTTTCAATTTTTGAGAGCTTTGTCTCACAATTTTGAGGGGAGGAGCTCATTATTTGCAAAGAAAATTACACATTTCATGGTCAATAATATATTCATAATAAATTTTGATATAAGATGCCAATAATATCAATGTCAAACAAAACAAGTAATAACCTAGTTGAAAATTCAACACAAGGTAGTAGAAACATCAATTTTGGGTTCAAATACCAATATTTTAATTCAAAAAGAGTATGTCATAAATAGTTAAGTTGTTGATATAAATCATATTTCAATTGAAGTAAATAAAAGCATAAAAATTAAAAATCAACAACCAATAGTTTTATTCTCTAAAGATATAACTTAACTAAATGCAATTATAAGCAATTAATTTTGCCAAATACATGGTATTTTCATATGTTAGTATGTAGCATCAATGTTGTTAGTAAAAAATATATTTATAAACAATTAAATAAGATCATATTTGGATTGAAGTAAAACAATCATAAAAATTAAAAATCAACAACCAATAAACCCATTCTCTAAAGATAGAACTTAACCAAATACAAGTATAAACAATTAAATTTGCCAAATACATGGTATTTTCATATGTTAGTATGTAGCATCAATGTTGGTAGTAATAAATACAATCATAAACATTTGAATTTACCAAACATATGAAAATTTTAATATGTTGATACATAGCATCAATGTTGGTAGTACAATTATGTACTTGTATTATTAGAGTAGAAGCATCAAAGGTATATTTAAGCAACATTGTCTTTCATATCATCAATTTTACTAGTCAAGGAAGCATTTTCTTTTTCAAGATTGAGAGTGTCAACTTTTGTGACTGTCCACTTCAAATTACCCTGACCAACACTTGAGTCATATAGAGCTGAAATAGTGAAGAGATATTGTTTGAAACAACCTTGTTTGATTACTGTATCTGCATCAATATTTGCTTCTTGATTGAATTAGAGCATATATAAATCATGTATTGACATACTCAGAAGGTAGGTGGCAAGTTCATCAAAAGCAACCACCCAGAGTGTGCATGTATGATCTACTAGCTTCATCTGAAGTGTGTACCTATAAATACAATCTACAAATGTCCCTTTGCACTTTGCACAAGTCCACATTTCATCAGCATTTTTAACAACCTTTTTCTTACATTTTTTACCATTCAAGCAAAGGGGACAAGATGGATAGTAAACTAAATTCATTTATATGAATTGAATTGTTTCCTTTACAATGTATTGAAAATTTTGGGAGCCATTCATTGTTAGTTCCTTAATTTCCACAGTTGTTTTCCTTGGAATTTGCAGGAGCACATATACAGTGTGTGTCAATGATGATAAAATATCCTTCCCATTATGATCAAACCATAATCTTAGTTGTGTTGCCTCCTCTATGTCTAGATTGATGAAGAGTTGAGTACTACCCAAAGTGCTTATGACATTTCCATTGTATTCAATGGCTTTTCCAATTTTAATTGCAAGAACAACATGGTGTAAATGGTACATTTCTTGAAGTTTTGAACCCTCTTTTTGAGTGGTTGGTCCCCATAAAGTTACATTTATGGTAGATGAAGATGAATCTATTAATTGGACACTTCAAAGAACTTCCATCTCATCAAACCTCCTCACTGTGGTACATGGATCCACACAAATAACTATGCCAATAACATCAACAAGGAAATCATTGGCCACATGGATAATTTCATCAAGGGAGGTGAAGGAAAGTTGATGTTTTGGAATTGATAGGAAATCATTTAAGAGTGAAACCCTAGAGTTTTCTTCCAAACATATTTCAAGCTAGCTATTAAGTTTGTTGTAGAGCTTATTCATTGTCTTCAGAGTACCACCCTCTATTGTATATATCACGTAATGAAGATCTACAATTTTATTAAAGCAAGTGATACGTACTTTAGTTTTCTTACAATCTATAATGTCAAAAGAGAAGACTTTTCCATCTCCATGTTGGGTCTTGAAGTGGTGAATTTCCTTTTTTGTTGTAACACGCCCCCTTATAAGCCACCTTGTTTGATATGGATTCAAAGTTTCTAATTAGAGTAATAATAGGGTTGATTTCTTTATTCTTCAAAGATGATGATATCCCAGGCATCACTCTTGCGGAAGGTAGTTGTAAGGCATCATGAAGCCCACATATCGATGGACAACCCAAGTCTATTCCATGCAATTCTGGGCCTTGTTCCTTGCATACATAGACAAGTTCACCAATAATGACATGATGCAAGCAAGTGATGTCTTGGTCAAAAACAACAATCCACCTGCAAGACCATATTGAGTCAAAGTATTATATATTGTAACATAGCACAAAAGGGTGGATTCAAACATGATTGTGTTTTTTGAAATAGACTTCATTGGATAAATTTATAGAAGAGCTTACCTAGACTTGCAAATAGTAGGATAACTATACCCTTTGAGTAACACTATAAACACCTTTACGATTTCTCACAAGCCCACATGATCATTATATTTCTTTGGAATTGTTACTTTTTGTTTGGATACTCTATTAGAGAGGTCCCCTTTGTATCAAAGTGTTGCCTTACGATTCAGCCGCAACTCAAAAATGTCTATGAATTGGAGGTGTGGTTGTAATTGTAGGTTTCCATCAGTAATCATTGTAATTGCGGATTCAGTCAAGAGAGCCATTTTTAGTTATAGGAGGAAAATTAGATCTATAGACAAGACATCACATGAATTAAATATAAATGTAGGATATTACTTTGTTTCCCACAAAATAATTATTATAGTTGATACTGTATTCATTATTGTGTTCATAAATGCACACTGGATATACTTGTGTATATCTCATCATGAATGTGAAATTTTTTCTTCATGGAGCAATTATATTATAAATCTAGACAACCTAAAAACAACAATATTGTGTGACAAATACCTGATTGTGAATCTTTTGGTTTGTTGAGAATTCAACAATAATTATTTTATTTGGAAGGCACCTAAGCATGCAACAAAACATGTGAGATTAATTAGCCAAGGCATACGATAAAGTGAAAGGTATAACATCTACTATTAGAGAGAGATACTTTTGTCAAATAACAAAACCCATAGAGAGAGTTCGAGATCAAGATAATGAGAATAATGATATTTATAGAATGGAACACAATGTGGAACCAAAAGAGGGCTATGGTAAAATTTATATCATGAAAATGAATAGTATTGATGGCTTAACTCATGGGAATGACCAATGTGATTCTATAATGGTTGACCTTATCAATGGTACTCTTATTCATAGAAATTTAATTAATAATAGATATATATTTCTTGTATGTAGCACTATTTTTTTACATATGGTTTTCCATTCAATTGACTTCAAATTATAAAAATTGTTTATTGGTTTTGATAAAAGTAATATCACGAAAATAAAGGGTATTGATGGCTTAAATTATGAAAAGAACAATGTGATTATACTATGGTTGACTTTGTCAATGTGATTCTAATTATTGTCCACATACAGAAGGAAAATCATGCTACCTCTTATTCTCCTCCCCGACTATGAACAAGACTTCCTACTCTTAATGTGAGTTACTAAGTGTGTTGCTAATGAGTTGTTAGTTCTAACATTTAAATTTTACTTTAGTTTTTAAATGTAAGTGTAATTGTAGAAATAATTTTGACATTCTCATACTTAAAAGTAATAACTATAATCTTAGTTATAGCCATCATTTTTATTGAATAATCAAATAGTTCTTATGTATTGATTTTGCATAATATATAATTGTATATAAAATCTATAAATTGTAAAATAATTTAAACCAATCTTGATTAAAAATTAAAGAAACTATTGAGTAATGTGAAAATATATAATTATGTTCATAAGCATTTGGTTCATAAGAAAATATATAATTCTCAGAATGAAGAATCCAATAATTTTCTTGAGCATCTGGTTCATAAGGATCCTCTGGCTTGTCCAGTGCATAACAGTTAAAACTACCATTAAAATTCCTTAATCCTTCCAAATACCTCCAATGATTTGGTAATGGGATGGCATATTTGGTTTCAAAGTGCAACTTCAACATTAAGGTAAAAAAGTGGGAAGCGACTAGATTGGAAGACTATTGTTCTTTTAAATGACTAGTTCACAGGCATACATGGTGATAGGAATGGCCAAAAGAGTATTGTTTTGTTGTCCTGTTCATATCAGTCAATGTTTATTACGTGAAAAGTGATTCGGATCTTGCATGGTAGGGTTCACAATCTTAGTATATCATCTTATTTTGTTTAATTCTCACTGGATTGTCACTTTGTAGCTATCAATATGTGAATTTGGGCGATGTAGATTATAGAATTTAAAACTATGCTTTCAATGTAAGATCTTTTATATGAATTAATAGAAGCATGCTTATCCTTATTATAGGATTAAAAAATCCAAATTTTTATGAAGTACATATTAAATTTATAATAGCAAACTTAAAACACAAAACAAAAGAACAATTTCACAAAGATATCTGAATTTTAAGTCAAAGTTTCCTTATAATAGTGAAAGTCTCAAGCCACAAAATCAGTACAATTTGTGATAAACATATTTTCCAGTGAAATTAAAATTTATATCACTAAAAGGTACAATCCATGAAATAACAAGCACAATATATAATACTTCAGAACTTCTCCAATATGTTTTCCATGACTACAAACTACATTCAAACTAGAAACCATAACTGTTGTTACTTTTATCTGCTTAAGAAAAGGTGAGGGGTGGAACCAACATTCTAAACGAAATCATTGATACATATGGATGCCTCTATATAAGCTTGGCCTACAATTCAGTATTCATCTGCTATGATAAAGCTTTCTTGGGGTTCATTGTTGGAAATTAAACGTCAACGTCTGTAGGTTTTCCTCGAGCCCCATGCCCATCTACCTTGTCAGGTCACCGCAGGCATCCATGAAAGGCAGGCATTCATTTTTGGTAGGTGAGAGTTTGAAATTTGAACGTTGAGAGGGAAAGGAAGAATATGACAAAAGGAATGTTTCTACATTCATTCATTCATCAAGTGCAGATCAAGTAGATCAGAGAGAAGTTGCAAAGCTGAGCAGAGAAAGAAGAGGAAGAAAGTTTGTGCCTGCAGTTGCACGTGTCTCCTCTGTTCATTCTGTGAGTTTTTTTGTTATTTGGATTTGTCCTATTGAAGCATTGATTGCTTCAGGCACCATTGTATGCAGCCATTAGAGTTGCAGGTTTAGAAGTTTATTGAAGTTTGAAGTATTATCAATTTAGGGTTATTTTTAGGGTTTTTCTGGTTGAAGCCGAATGCTCCCAAATTTTGTAATAGTTTAAATCTCATTTGAATAGAAAGAAAGCAGCATACTTAATCTATTGATCTTCCCTTCTATGTTGCATTTGAGAAATTTGTTTGAAAGCTTAAAGCTTTGGCTCCCTGGTTTTAATGGTGAAAGCATTCGCGTTGAAATCTCTTAAGTTATAATTTCTTTTGTGAACCGAGCATACTCGACATTTGTTGTCGAGCTCCTCTTTGTGTCGAGTTCACTTGGCACCTGTTGCCTATCACTCGGCACCTTCAAGTGCTAAGAAAGTGCTGAGTAATTTCTGGAACTCAGCACCTTCCTGTGCCGAGCACTTTTCTTCAAGTGTCGAGCAACCTGCCACTCGACACCATCAAGTGCCGAGTAAAACTGTTACTCGACACCTTCATGTGCCGAACAACTTTTAAGTGCCGAGCAAAGTTTTTCAAGGTTAGGGTTGTGAGTATTGAGTTGAAATTTAAATTTATAGTAATATTTCTCACATGGTATCAGAGCTTTGAGGCCCCACATCCATAGTGAGTTAGGGCTTTTTTTTTCTTGGGATATTTATCATGGCAGGAGATGCAGGAAAGATATGGCAGCAACCACCATCATTTAATGGACAGAATTATGATACATTTGCAAAGAAGATGAAGACCATTATGGTTGCAAATGATTTGTGGGAGTTTGTGGTCAATGGATTCAATGATGTGACTGATCCAACTTAGTATGCTGCCCTCACAAATGCACAAAAGACTCATTTGAAAGAGTCAAGGAGGAAAGATGCAAAGGCATTAAGTCTTATTGAAGCAGCAATGACAGAGACAGTATTCCCAAAGATTGCAGCAGAAAATTATGCAAAGGAAGCATGGGATATCCTTGAGATGAACTTCAAGGGGACTGATAAAGTCCGCACAGTTAAGCTACACAACATAAGGAGAGAGTTTGAGAACCTTCAGATGAAGGAAAATGAATCAGTTGCAGACTTCAGTTCAAGGACCTCTAATGTGATTAACCAACTGAAGTCAAATGGAGAAGACTATCAAGAGCAGAGGATAGTGGAAAAGATATTGAGGAGTTTACCTCATAAATATGACCATTTGGTCATGACCATAGAAGAGGCAAAAGACCTCACTGTTTTGACAATGGATGAGTTGATGGGTTCTCTTCAAACCCATGAGCATAGGATCAATAGATCTACTTCTTCTACTTCCCAAGAGCAAGCATTCAAAGCTCAGTCAAATCCAAGAGCAAGGGGGAGAGGAAGAAATGGCTTAGGCAGGAACTCCAGAGGTAGAGGCCGAGGAAATGGAGGACAAAGGAATGTTGCAGCAGAAAGCTCAGGAAGAGCAGATGGAGCAAGTAGCTCACACAATACTTCAAAAGGAGGTAAGAAAAACTACAACTCAAATAAGAGTAATGTAGAATGCTACTACTATCATAAATATGAGTATTATGCAAATGAATGCTGGAAGAAGTAGAATGATTAGTCAGAACAAGCAAATGTGGCTGATGTGAACATGGGAAGTGGACCCAATGCTGCTGCCTTCATCATGTGTAATGTTGGTGAAGAAGGAAGCCCTGAGGTTTGGTACCTCGACAGTGGATGTAGCAACCACATGAGTGGTAATGAAACCTTGTTTTCATTCATTGACAAGAGTTTCAAATCATAGATTAAAATGGGTAACAATGGAACCCTACCAGTTGTGAGCAAAGGATCTATTATGGTCCGCACCAAGAAAGGTGAGAAAAGGGAAATACAAAATGTGTATTTTGCCCCTGGTATGAAGCACAATTTGATGAGCATTTGTCAGCTCATTCAAAATGGATACAAAGTGCTGATGGAGAATGACATGTGTGTCATCCAAGAAAAAGGTGGGAGCAAGAACTTACTTGCAGCAGTTCAAATGACAAAGAACAGAATGTTTCCCTTGAGGATAGAGACATGTTTCTCATCTCAAGTTTGTGCTACACCTCCCACATAATCAGCTCTAAGGAGTGTGATTGAAGACCCCTCACGGCTGTGGCATCTCAGGTATGGTCATCTTGGCTATGTTGGTTTAAATTTGTTATCAAATAAAAGAATGGTAGAAGGTTTGCCACGAATAGGAAATTCATGTGACAAGTGTGAGGCTTGTATTTTGGGTAAGCAACATAGGCTTCCCTTTAATTCTGGAAATCCTAGGAGGGCTCGATATCCATTAGAGTTAGTGCATACCGACCTAGTCGGTCCTATGCAAGTTACTTGTATTGGGGGGAGTACTTATTTTATGACATTCATTGATGATTTCAGTCGTAGGACATGGGTGTATTTCTAAAGAATAAATCTGAAGCATTTGATAAATTTGTAGAATTTAAAGCCCAGGTTGAAAGAGAATGTGGACACTATATCAAGGTCCTTAGATCAGATAGAGGAGGGGAGTATACCTCCAGTTCTTTTGTAAATTTTTGCAGGAAACATGGCATTAAGAAAGAGCTCACGGCCAGCTATACACCACAGCAGAATGGAGTGGCTGAAAAAAAGAACAAGACCATTGTTGAAATGGCAAGGAGCATGATTAAAGAGAAAGGTCTCCCAACTAAATTTTGGGGAGAGGCTGTGGCAACAGCAGTTTACCTAATTAATAGGTGTCCTACAAAGGCAGTCCGTGACAGAATTCCAATGGAAGTTGGGTCATGTATAAGATGGACAGTTGAACACTTAAGGGTGTTTGGATGTGTAGCATATGCACATGTGCCTAAAGAGCAAAGGCAAAAATTTGATGACAAAGGTGTGAAATGCATTTTCATAGGGTACAGCCCAGAATCAAAGGCATACAGATTGTATGACCCATTGAACAACAAGATGATGCTTTCAAGAGATGTGGAATTTCTTGAAAATCAATCTTGGTATGGACAAATTGATGAGTCACCAAGAACTTCAAGTAATGTGCCAATTATGAGTGAAGAAGATGCTGATGAACAGCAAGAAAAAGGAGCAAATAGAAGAAAAGGCAAGCAAGTTCAGACATTGCCAAGCTCCTCTAGGCATGACCAAGTGTCAGTGCCAAGTACCAGTGAAGACCAAGCTAGTCGGAAATGCAGTAGCAATGAAGATTCTAATCCCACACTCTCCTCCCTATTACCAAGAAATACCAAGAGTCTTAGGGAGTTATACCAAGATGAAAGGTATGAAGATTATGATGAGAGTGTTAATTTTGCATTATTTTCTCATAGTGATCTAGTATATTTTGAGGAAGCTATTAAGGAGAAGAAATGGTGTAATGCCATGGATGAGGAGATAGATTCTATAGATAGAAATGAGACATGGGAGCTAACTGATTTGCCTCCCAAGAAGCAAGTGATTGGAGTGAAATGGGTCTATAAGACCAAATGCAATATTGAAGGCAAGATTGATAGGCATAAGGCAAGGCTGGTAGTCAAGGGCTACAAATAGCAGTATGGAAGAGATTATGATGAGACCTATGCCCCAGTTGCAAAAATGGAAACCGTGTGTATTATCATAGCAATTGTAGCTCAGCACAAGTGGAAGGTATTTCAAATGGATGTAAAGTCTGCCTTCCTTAATGGTGTATTGAAAGAAGAAGTGTATGTGGAGCAGCCACCTGGTTATGAAGTTGCAGGTGAAGAGAATAAAGTATATAGATTGAAGAGAGCTCTTTATGGGCTCAAGCAAGCTCCACAGGCATGGTACAGTAGGATTGACTCATATTTGATGAGCAATGGCTTTAGCAAAAGCAATGGTGAGCCTACTCTCTACATCAAGGCAGCAAAGGGTAATGTGTTGATTGTTGTCTTGTATGTAGATGATTTAATTTTTACTGGTAATGATAAGGCTCTAATTGGTGAGTTTAAAGAGGCCATGAAAAGTGAATTTGAAATGATAGACCTAGGTCTCTTGAAATACTTTCTAGGCATAGAAGTAAAACAAATGCATGATGGCATCTTCATCTCTCAAGAAAAGTATGCCGGGCAGATCTTGGAGAGATTTAAAATGCAGAACAGTAAGGCAGCACCCACACCAACAGCAGTAGGTCTGAAGTTGAGCAAGGAAGACTCTAGCAAGAGAGTGGATCCAACATTATACAAGAGTATGGTTGGAAGTCTAATGTATTTGACTGCAACTCGGCTAGACCTAATGCATGTAGTAAGTTTGATTTCCAGATTTATGGAAACACCAAAGGATTCCCATTGGCAAGCGGGAAAGAGGATTCTAAGGTATGTGAAAGGTACCAAGGGATTTGGGATTTTGTATACTACAAATGATAATTTCAAGCTGGTTGGTTATACTGATAGTGATTGGGCTGGAAGTTTAGATGATAGGAAGAGCACTTCTGGATACATTTTTCATATGGGATCGGGTGCAATTTCATGGGCATCCAAGAAGAAACCTATTGTTGCTCAATCTACAGCAGAGGCTGAATACATTGCAGCAAATGCAGCAGCATGTCAAGCAATTTAGCTAAGGAGGATTTTGACATATTTGAATGAAACGCAAGAGGATGGAACCACAATTTATTGTGACAACATTTCATCAATTGCATTGTCCAAGAATCCAGTCTTCCATGGGAGAAGCAAGCATATTGAGATCAGATATCACTTCATTAGAGAGATGGTGGAGAATGGGGATATCAAAATGAATTTTTGCAAGTCTGAGCAGCAGCTAGTAGACATTTTCACAAATCCATTAGGCATTGGATCTTTTGTACAACTAAGAGAGTGTCTTGGTGTAGTTGATTTGGATCAATTGTGATCCTTGTTCGTTTGGCTCAGGACAAAGGGGGAGTGTTGGAAATTAAACGTCAATGCCTGTAGGTTGTCCTCGAGCCCCACGCCCATCTACCTTGTCAGGTCACCGCAGGCATCCATGAAAGGCAGGCATTCATTTTTGGTAGGTGAGAGTTTGAAATTTGAACGTTGAGAGGGAAAGGAAGAATATGACAAAAGGAATTTTTCTACATTCATTCATTCATCAAGTGCAGATCAAGTAGATCAGAGAGAAGTTGCAAAGCTGAGTTGAGAAAGAAGAGGAAGAAAGTTTGTGCCTGCAGTTGCACGTGTCTCCTCTGTTCATTCTGTGAGTTTGTTTGTTGTTTAGATTTGTCCTGTTGAAGCAGTGATTGCTCCAAGCACCATTGTATGCAGCCATTAGAGTTGCAGGTTTAGAAGTTTATTGAAGTTTGAAGTATTTTCAATTTAGGGTTATTTTTAGGGTTTTTCTGGTTGAAGCCGAATGCTCCCAGATTTTGTAATAGTTTAAATCTCAGTTGAGTAGAAAGCAAGCAACATACTTAATCTATTGATCTTCCCTTCTATGTTGCATTTGAGAAATTTGTTTGAAAGCTTAAAGCTTTGGCTCCCTAGTTTCAATGGTGAAAGCATTCAGGTTGAAATCTCTTAAGTTATAATTTCTTTTGTGAACCGAGCATAGTCAGCATTTGTTGCCGAGCTCCTCTTTGTGCCGAGTTCACTCAGCACCTGTTGCCTGTCACTTGGCACCTTCAAGTGCCGAGTAATTTTTGGCACTCGGCACCTTCCTGTGCCGAGCACTTTTCTTCAAGTGCCGAGCAACCTGCCACTCGACACCATCAAGTGCCGAGTAAAACTGGCACTTGGCACCTTCATGTGCCGACCAACTTTTAAGTACCGAGCAAAAATTTTCAGGGTTAGGGTTGTGAGTATTGAGTTGAAATTTAAATTTATATTAATATTTCTCACATTCACTACATGGATCATCCAAAAAAATGTATTTATTATTTAGGGGGGAAGAGAATACAAATGTAGGGTGTGTAGCAAGAAGAATATAAGATGTGGTAGAATGCCAAATTCAAATGATAAATCAAACATAAATCTAAGAAAACAATAGATATTAGAGATCCTGAAGAACATTTTGCATTATAAATAGACACAGAAGCAGACAATAGATTAAGAAAAGTTGTACAACAATTGAATATTACTTGGGATAAATAACACAACAATAAACTCTCTTTTCTCGTGGTGGCACTGTTTGTGAAGAGCACAATAAAATGAATATATAAAACAAGGGTAGCAGAAGAGGATTTTAAAAACAAATATTATTGATATTGTATCGAGCATGACTGAAATGAGTGGGAGGGGTTTTAAAAAAGCTTCTAGCACGGATACTATGATGCCTAATCTTCCAACTATCATGTTATCATATGGAAGTAGTGTGTGGCATTGTATTATAAATAAAGGCTTCACAATTCTCATAAACAAGCAATCAGGTGCCAAAAAAACTGCAAAATGAAGTTGAACCATGACAAGGCATTCCTACTGGTCCAATTTGCTTCATAAAAAAGGGAAATAACATATACTATATGGAAGATAATAACATTCACAATTCTGGTATCAAGTAGATTGGCAGCAAATGTTTTTTAACTTTTCCTATTATTCAGTGTTGAACAAATCATTGGAATGAAATTTTGATACAAAGCATAGGTATCATGCCTCAAATGTCAAGTCACCACTTATGGCTCAATGGTGTTCCATACAAATCTGGTAAGTTAGATGTTGAAATACTCATTAAAATATGTTTCCGATTTTCTTTAGCAAAATGAAAAGTAAGTGTTTACTGTTTCCAGTTAGTATTGTTAATCCACTATTTTGTTAATAAGTTGGGTATTGAATTTATGCTTGACTTCTTATGAAGATTTATTTTGATATTTATTTGAAATGATTAAGCTATTTTTTAGATATTGCAAATTGTGAATTTACATTTCAAATAGTTATATCACTAAGCATACATATTTTGTGTATTTAAATTTCTTGCTTTTGCATGCACAAAGCATAATACACAGAATATATGATTTAGACACCACTATATTAAACAATATACAACAAGTACAATAGTTTGGTATATATGTAAGTAACAGAGGTTGAAGTTGTATACAAAATATGCTTCATTTCAACACTCTTGTCTAACCAAACATATCTGTAGGTGGCCCATTCTTCCAAACAAAAACAATAAGGTGTGCACTCGATCATAGTTCAAAGTTGTCTACAAAATAAGGCTCATATAAGAAACCTATGCTTGGCCAGCAATGTCTAGGTAGCCACTTCCTCACAAAAGTACAAAATGACATACACTTTATCGAGTATACTATTGTACGATATCATATTTACTATATTCATAGGTATAAATGATATACACTACACATTATTGAGATAATTCTAAAATTCAACTTTGATATTAGGAGCACAACTGAGAGCAATCATCTGCATGCATGTCATGTAGGAAGTTACAATATCCAGTTAACATGTCACATGTCGCATGGAACTTGAGGACTCTTGACTCCATCAGCATTACATCGATATCTCACACAATTTGGATCATTGAGCATGTTGCCTTTGCATGTTCAAGTATGTTAATGCAACTAAGAGAAACTCCATTTGAAAAATTTGGAATACTATTCGTAGGAAAACCAACCTGATTGATTGATTGTGGTGACTAATTTGGTAACACGAGGGGACATTGCTACTGTTAATCTCAATAGCAGCCATAGAATTGAGTGTATTTTCCATAACTAACTGAAAACATTCAATAAAATATTAGAGTTTCAAAAAAATGTATCCAACATGTGGAAAAAAAGTGAATTTCCAATTCTAGATTCGAGTAACCAAAAAAAATGTTAAACATAAAAAAAGGTCTAATTACAATAATATGAGATTATAGAAATATGACATAATAAAAGTGAGTAAAAAAATATGCAATATCTATAGGAAAAAGAATCTCAGGCTAAGTTTGTGCAGGCTAAGTACTACATGGAGGCTTTACGACATAATAGATTGTTACAAAAGATTCAATAAGAGGGCAAAGGTTACAACAAAGTTACAACTACCACTACACGTAATTTTTTTTTTAAGTATTCAAATGGAGGAATTATGAACTTATTAACCAACATGATGAGAGGAATTATGAACTTATGAACCAACATGATGAGAGGATCTAACCTATGTTCATGCAGCAAACGAGAATTAAAAGTCTACTGGAAAGGCCAAAATAATTTATTTTTAAAAAGTATTCAAATGGAGGAATTATGAACTCATTAACCAACATGATGAGAGGATTTGACCTATGTTCATGCACCACATGAGAATTAAAAGTCTATTGGAAAGGCCAAAATAATTCTACCTGGTTTTGACACTATATACCCTTACCAATAGATCATCATGACAGCTTTGTGGGCCTATAGTGAATCTATAGATTGGTTGTTTGAATGCTCTAGTTGTGGGGTTGATAATAAAAGATAGGTTCAAGGCTAACATAATTCAATAATCTAAAGCAATCTTCAAATTTTCTTTATTTAGTTTTAGCTAATTAAAAAACCTAACCAGATGCATTTGCAACGGTATATTGTTTGTGGTGATGCTCCTGATTTCAGTCTACACTCCCTTCTTTGAATATGTTTCCTTTGATATTTTTGACCTACACACAAACCCTAGTGACCTATTTCGTTATTTTATTTTCATTAGTTATTCCTCACGATAACATGTGAAGTAAAATATTTTCATACTAATCTACAACTGCAGTTGCAGTGAGAAGCAGAAAGAAGAAATTTGTCCCCTGCAAAAATTGAAGCTAAAAATCATAAGGAAATGTTTGAGAACTAAAATATTTTCATACTAATCTACAACTGTGATTGTAGTGAGAAGCAGAAAGAAGAAATATGTTTCCTATAGAAATCGAAGCTTAAAATCCTTTCAAGCTTAACAATGTATCTCTAGTTTCAACAATTGCTTGATCTTTGTGAGGGATCAAATACAATCATTTGTTAGGGTCTGCATAAGCATGTTCTTCTAACGATAAAATGAAATGCAATGAAAAAGAAGTAAAACAAAATGAAACTATTGCTATTAGAAGAAGGATAAGTGCAAAAGGTCAAAGGATTTTCTATCATTTCCTCTAAATTCCAACCATGTTGATGAGGCATGCCTATAGCTCAATTTATTCAAGATATAGCTTATTTTGGTCAATCTAGGGCAAAGATGGCATCATTTCAACATGAGCACCTATGTAGGAGACAGAATATCATCTCATTTAACCATAACTTAGAAATCCAAACAAATAAGAACAAATCTACTTTATATTCTCGTGAATTTGCATCACCTATTACGAGCTGGACAAATCTCCCAAAACACTATATCTTGAATGACTTAGAAGTGAGGGTACTATTCATTTATGTATTTTAATCCATTTTGAATTACTTCTATAGTTTTGGTTTTGAGTCCATAGTATTTTTGCTTCATAACCATTGTATATACCATTTATGCGCAAGCTCAAGCGTTCATAAAACCTATCACAAGAAAGGAGGTCAAGTGTTCATGCAACCTATCATGAGAAAGGTCATGCAACAATAAGGAATTGTGGTGAAAAAAATGGGACGATGTATGGGTTATGTAGGGGCAGAGTACACAAAGAAGCAAGTGCAAGTATTGTGCCAAAATACAAAATAAAATGTTTGAAAAAAGAAATAGCGTTTGTATTCCATTAAAGATCCTCTCCTTGATAAAACCTTCTTTTGTGTGAAAACTCCACCTCATGTAATGTTGAATTACAACAAAAAAGAGAAAATTCAAACTAACAAGTAAAACAAATAACATTAGCTATACTCTGTTTCAAAACATAGGATATTCATTGAAGCAAAAAAAAGTTGTTCAAGCAGGTAAATTATAGAGTAAAAAAATTTGTAAGATAGTAATTCAAAGTCATTAACCTCTGTCCTATTATCATACTACTCAAAACCGTAAAACCCAAGATAAATAGAAGGACCAAGATTCATGGACTTACCTAATTGAAATAGACAATTCACAAAGCAACTCTTCTACTCAAGATTCTAGTTGTTTACGCCTTTAACGAGATAATGTTTAGACTATTCATGGGAAGTTTTATAGAGAATGCAGGCGATGGGATAGGATGAATTAACTCCACCAAATATCTGGCATAACAAATCAATATACAAATATAGTAGATCTGTGAAGATATATAAATATTTTCTAATAGATATAGTAACATATATGGTCGGTGCAGTAGATTGATATGGAAGTTGCATTTATTGCTTGAATTTATTGAATAGATTGATATCGAAATCATTAATGGTCGGTGCAGTAGATTGATATGAAAATTGCATTTATTGTTTGAATCTATTGAGTAGATTGATATCAGAATTGCAGTTATTGCTTGAATTTATTGGTTGATTAGTAGTTTACAAATAGAAATACCGCCTAGTTTTTCAAATGGACAAGTTTGTATGAAAAACCCACCTATAATAGCCTATCGGCTAATTAAAATACTAAAGTTCAAAACAAATTTTTTTGTAAAATATTTTTTTGAATCGTTATTTCATTTTTCCTATTGGCTACTATCAATTTACATAGGAGTTATATAATTTTTTTTAGTCAAAAAATGGCAATTTTTCTCTTGGTCTCCTCTAGAAACTTCTTAAGAAGATTGAAAAATAACTCATTAAACTTGATTAAGGAGAGTCATGGAGCTTAGCTGAGATAGATTCATGTGAGACATTTGGTGTTAGTTTTAGCTTGTTGGAATTCAAAAGAGGGAGTAGATTCATGTGAGCCATTTAATGTCAATTTTAGCCTGTTGGAATTCAAAAGAGAAAGTAGAATTGACATCTCCACCGTTGACATCTCTATTTTCTTTGGGCGCCTTTACACTTCCACATTATCCAACTTTGTCGAGATGCCCTCCACATTGAAACGTTTAGACATACTACACTTTCTTTCTTTTTTTTTGACTTTTCCACTTTTCTTAACAATTTTTTTGTGCTTTCCTATTTCAAAGTTCAATTTCTTTTAATAATATTTTTCATTTTTCCTTTTTAAGTTATATGCATTTTCTAAATTTATATATAATCTAAGCTTGTAATCAATCTTCCTTGTTATTATATTCTACAAGTGATGTATAAATAAGATTTTAATTTCTCCACATATGGTATTTTTAAAAGTGAGTACTTTATTAAGATATAAACTTCTTCATCATTGTTATTTTCTATGTTTCATATTTTTTATTAATTATTTTTTTTAATTAATTTAAAATGATTATCTATATATGCTTTGTTCAACGCCTTCATTTTTACAATTCATGGGCTGAGAGGAATTTGGCAGTTAAAAAATCTATATTGCGTTCCTTGGAAAAAACAATTGCACTAGATTGACACTCTAGCCTATTCCCATACATTTGTAGCATATCTTGACGACTGATCTCCCAAGAAAGTATATGTGGGAGACAGAAGATGGTGTGAGATGACTGGGCTTCAATCTTCTGGGAAAACAAGTATAAATACAATTAGACATGTTGATTCAAACAACAAATATTGATTGAGAAATTGCATACACAAAATACTCTTATTAACTTCAAACAGATTCCTCGCTACTGACTTACGTTCTGGTGGATTCCTCTTCTTATTTTTTAGCTTGGGCGTGGGAGGATCATGCGTTTTGCCAAGATACTCCCATTTGATTGGTACTCTTTCCCTCTCTCTCCGTCAAACCAGGAAGTTAAGTGGTATTGCGGTGGAGTGGAATTGGTCTCGACACTTAACAAAAACATGGACTATATATTGAGCCACTCAGCTCTCCTCGGTTTGACACCAAAGCTGAAAAAACGAATGGCTTCTACATCTAGATCGAGCGCCCCTGTTCTACCTCTCACAAAATTAAAGCTTGAGCGCTCCCAATCCCCGACTCACCATTTTCACTCTTCTATTTTGTTTGTCGTTGTCTGTATGCATGGTATATCTTATACATACATACATTTTTATCTGGAGATTAGCTAGTTAAAAATCCTCCTCCATTCATTCATTGCTTCCTTTCCAGACATACCTGTTTGTTTAAAAATTTCAAGAGGCGGTCTTGAAATTAAGCTTGTGACTATAAAGTGTAGCAGGCAAGACTAGAGCAGATGAAAAAATCTTGGATTGATTAAAAAAAATAAAAGTTAATTCTTCACATCTATATCTTCTGATGTCACTCACATGAACAAACTTGTATCATATGACTTACATTCTTTTCATCACACTACAAACACCAGTGTGCTTCCAAAATCTAAACTTGGTCATGATAAAAAAGATATCTGCTTTGGAATTATGAATCCTTCAAGAGCCCTGAATCAACCATGGAATTCCAACCTTCAACTGATCTTAACTGCTATAAAAACTCTATGAGAGGCATAATCAACAATCAAGCAACATTACTATCATCTTTATCAAATCATCTTCACAATTGTCAATCCATCTTCTCAGTCATTAATCCGTCATTAGGACCCAGTCACATAACACCCATCTGCAAGCTAATCAAAACATTATCCTTGTCGAGGCATTACCATATCCATTAATTCATAACATCAAAAAGGCCTCTAAGCCTTATCAGTGTACCCATGCATAAATCAACAACTTACCATACCCAATACATTTTTCTTACAAGAACTCATCATGGCTGCCACATTCCATCACTCTGGCTACACACACACACAAATGCATCAGTACTTAGTTATTCAACTCTTCCGTGAGTTAGTAACTCCATTACATGTTTATTGTCCTACATATTCTAGGTGTCACTCATCTCTGTAGCATAGATTCCTGATCAAATTATTATCAGTACCTTTACTTCCCTTGATCTGACAACCTAGACGAAGTTTAATCCAAATTATTAATGTACAATACACTGATCCTGACTGTCATGTCATGACAGTTGACTACTTGCTCAAAAAATTTGTAATATGAGTTTGTTTCATTCACCAATTGTTTTTTCTACAACTTAGGAGAAGTACAAAGCTTGTCTAATCGTTATTCAACTCTTATGTGCTATTGGGAACATTTCAGTTTGTGAACAATCCCTTCAATGCAATTAAACTATCCAAAAACAAGGATTTTACTGTGTTCAACCCACTTCAGCATCAAATAACCCAAAAGATGCAAAACCAATCAACTTGAAACCAAATGCAATTTAAATTGCTCTGAGTCTACTTTTAAATCCCACAGTTACAAAAAAATTGGACGGCTACAATTCATATTATTCTGAGACTGGGGGTTTAATGGTAGTTTGCAGATAATTCACCCTACTTTACACCATTAACCACGGCTAGGGCTTCATTTGATTTTAAATCAAAGTTAACTCAACGCTCATCATGTTCCAATTGATATTAGAGTACATTCAATCTTCTTTACCAAAGTAAATGTTCATTGAAACAAGAAAAACGTGATTGAATCAAGAACAAATAAATTAAACTGTCTTCATATTAAATAAACTTAAAATAAAACAGAACCTTTGAAATGTTTTACATGGTAGTACCTTCCAACCAAGATCTTTCATCTTCACATGAAGACTTCCATTTACATTGCATACAAAACTTTATTAATGTCTCCAAATTTGCAAAAATGGAGTGACAAATAGAGGTGAATAGAATTGATCTTTGGAATCGACCATTCCATTTCCTTTTATAATGCTTTTGGCAGTTTAAAATTGTTCAACTACCCATAAGACCGACCAACTTCCACTTCCAATGTTTGTGCAACTTCACAAAATCCTGCATTTTGCAAATGTAGCCCTTTTGCAACTTTTGTGACAAGTTTTACATTTTGACACAATTGACTTTAGAACTTTGTATGAACCCTCCTAACATATCAAAATGGATTAAATATGACCTTTTTATAACATTATTACCCTTCCATGGACTTAGTTGCATGATTTGACCAATTCTGGTGCAATTTCTGTTGGGCACTTACATTAGACCATGCCAAAAAAGAATCAAGGGATAACTTAATATACCTATTAGCCTAAGTCTAGATCGCCTACAAACTTAAGTCTGAACTCTGAAGATAGAAAATGAACCTGAGATGCAGGAGCTGATAAGCAGATTCAGATTAGAATGCGCTAAGGAATTGTTCATTAGATCACATGCTGAGACATGATTGTCATCAGTCAAAGTTCTTAGTCTTTCAATTTCCTCAAGCAAAGACAAAAATCAAAACTTGTCACCTCCAATAATAAAATTGTCAGTCTAAATTTGACAGGCAAACAAATGGCATCCTTGTGGACCATATACAAGACTAAAAATTTGACACCTTAACAAGTTGAGAGTAAAAAACTGGAATTCAGAAGAAAAAAAACAGCATTCAAGGATTTTTTTCACTCCATTGATTTTGTCAACGCACTCCAGACCTTGAGTATTGAAAACTTCACAACAATTGTTTCAAAGGAATAAATCAACAAGCCATATCTATATATTACACTCTCAAACTTGATTTACAAATGCATGTTCTACACCTTATCTTAAATTCTAGATATTCCAGCAATCTCTTAAAAGTTGTAACAAAACCCACTCACTCCCTGACTTTGACACATTATATTATATTAGCTTTGTCCCGGGAGGGAAGACGAAAATGTGTAAGGTGAAATGAATCCAAAATTCAAAGCATTGACATGATTTACGACCTACACAAGTGCTGACAACCAAAACTAAAACGTCAACAGTTAAAACATGGCATGTCTCTGTTACTTGACAGAAGTTCACAGTATGGAAAGTTGTGCTTCATGAGACATCTCTCAAACCTGGCACTTGTTTTGCAACCTTATAGCACTGTTTGTTGGAATCCAAATTAGCATGAACATTTCCCATGTTTCTCAACCTTGAAGCTCTCTTGAACCCTACAGTAGTGAAATTTTAGTTTGAGCCATGCTTTACTCCATGTCCCGGGGAAAATTTATATTTGCAATTGATGATTTAATGAAATATGATATAGTTTAAAATAAAGAGAAATGCACTTATTACAGAACTTTAGAAAAAATAACTCTCAATTTGGGGGATAGTATTGTCCATCTGCACAAAAAATCTTTAAATTCTCAACGAAAAGAAATTATTGTTTTTCCCATCTTAGAGAAAATGTATGTTTATGACCAAGTAAGCATAGTGGCCAGAAAATATGAATAACTCCAATTGCCGTACGAAATATCAAACATTTCCTAAACAACGCCTCTTAATCAAGTGGTAATTTTGTTGATGTCTTAAGAAGAATGCAAACAAGAGTATGTAGGATAGGATATCTACAAAAAAGTGCATCACTGGCATTATATTCTTGAACAGGGCGATCATCCAGTAACCTTAGAAACTGCAGTTAAGTTACTTTCATAACATTTCTATTCCATGCTTTGACAGCACCATATTACCAATACGAAGGGAAAAAAACATAATCAAACGTCAGGAATTCCCAAATATGATTCTGTTATAGCACACTGGACAACATCTAAACATGACAATAATGCAATCGAATTCAGAAAACATTCCTAGGCATCGATAAGATCATGTCTTAAACAAGTGCAAACTGCAAACAGAAAACCATGTTTATTCAACAATTGGCAGAGTTTTTACTTTCCAAAGATACCAAAGGACTTTGGTGATTTGCTCTTTGAAATATAGATATCGTAGTTCACAGATTCGGGCTCGGAGAGTACTGAGCAAGCCCAAATTTTTCAACTCGACAACCTAGAAAGCACTAAAATTTAAAATCTCTTTAAGAAACATTTGTTTTTTGTAAGATTCACTTACAAAATGTATTGTATTAGAAATTGACATCTCAATAGAGAAAATGCATTGTTTTGTAGCACTAACATGTGAAACATGCAAATTAACCAGCGTTTTACTTGCATCGACATTTTTACCTACACTTTTTACATCTATAAAAGAAGAGTTAAGACTTGTGAGTACTCACGCAGTAAAAAAAATTAGGAGTACTCGGCAACTTAGAGAATACTCGTAGAGTTTGCAAACTATGATTGATATTATTGATATTTTTATTTTTTTGTTTTTTGACCCATCCCTAGCATTTTCACCATAGTTGCTATAACTTTGATGTATACAAGCTATTATTGGCATTAGATAACACAATCTTTTATTTTATTTTTTGCTATTTTTATAAAGATTGTCACTTGTTAATTTACAGTGTTTTGATGAGATTTATTTATTTTAGACTTTTGATGAGATTTATTTATTTTAGACTAAGTTGTCGGTTTGGGTTTGGGGATGAATTTGGATTTGGGTTCCTATTCATGGGTTCAGGTCAAAACAAATCACATTAGGGTGTGCGTGCACGTGCACATGCGCATTATATATACAAAAAAATAAGAGAAACATGCATAATTGCAAAACTAAGTCATTTCAAAGTATGAATATATGTTGCTTGATTATTAAATGCCAAATATCAAAGATGAACATTAAATAATCCTCATTAATCAATGTTCATGATTGTAAAGAAAATCATACATTGAATTACTAAATTGAATAATAAAACTTCAAAACAAAGACTAGTTCATCAAATAAAAAAGTTCAAAACATAATGATAAATGAAATTGAAAGCACAATGACAAGTGTTTAATAGTTTATCAATGATCATAGTATCAATGCCCTTCAAGGGTCAAATGCGTCATCAAAAAATTAGGGATCAACGGCCTCATCCCCAGCTGCAACTATATCTATATCTAGATCCACAAACAATCTCGACAACCTTCTCTTCGAACTTGCAAAATGGGCACCCCAAAATGAGAGAGCAGATGAGACATTGAATGAGTGAAATGTTCTTTATTAGGCTCCTTTTAGGGTTAGCAAAAAACAATATTTAAAAATCCATATTTTAAGTGTTTTTGTTTTTCACTTTTTGCCACTCACTTTCTCCAGATTCACAAGTTCTTCCCAGGTTCACCCAGGTTCGTGATAGGTCCCCACAGGGTCTGCATCACGTCCTGTGGGTCCGCTTGGGTCTGTGCTGGCATGTACCCTGACGAACCCACAGGCCATGATGCGGACCCTGTGAGGACCCGTCACAAATCCAGGACAAATCCAGACCCGGACCTGGATCCACTTGGCAGGGTCTGAGCCCAGTAACTTAGATTTTAAACAAATGCAATTGAAACACTTACACTTCGCCATGTAACTGTAACACTTACAATCTTGGCAATAGTGTAAATCTCAAAACACAATTAGCAACTTGACAAGCACCTTGATTTAAGTAATGTTACAGTTAAGGAAGCAAGTACACTTTCTCGATCTTGAATATACAGACAAACTCAAGAAACACTGTCTACATATGCATTAAATTAATAAACAGAAAGTTTAATATATTGATCAAATACACACACCTCCATCAAATGAGAGACCCTCGATCTCAACCATCCGCTTCAATTGAAGCTCACTAGAAGTTACTCACACATGGTCAATGTGCAATAAATCGAGCATCAAATGACTATCTGGAAATTTGTTCTAGTCTGCCTCCAAGATTGACAAAATTCAACAATATAAACTTTCCAAAACTCCATCATAATAGTTTTAAACTTCCTCTCGTTAGTTTAATTATATCATTTTAGCATTGCACAAAAACATTGAGATGGTTCTAAGTTTCCAATTGACAGTCCCATTTAAAAACTTGTGGCACAAATAAAAAAGGAATTGTAATTAGTTATGACAAAATACATGGGCATTCAAATCACAAGTACTCGAAAAAAGAACAGATGATTTTGATTTCTATAAAGAACATGCCATCACTTTTAAGAGTTCAATGGCATTAGTTTAATCTGGTACCATAAAAATATTCACATACAGAAAGAACAGTAATTGCAGTGAGGACTGAACCATGAACTTTGCTGATCCGAGAGATATGTACAAGCTACCAATATCAAATTTCCCCAAGCAGCTGCTGTTTTTCATATACTTGTGTGTGGTGGGAGATGAAAATAACAGAAAGAAAGGATGAAGAGCTAATTTGCCTCAAGAGTATGAAGAGCCATCAAACATGCAACTAATCTGGAAGCAATCAGTACCTGCCATGATGTTTTGGATAAAGACAAACTGCTGGTGTCAAGTTGACACTGAGTTGGAAATACTGTTAGAGTGCTTTCCAAACAGTCAACTTATTGAGGCCATACCTTCTCATGTGCATCTCAAAATATGATACTCGAGTCCCTAAATTTGACCACCACTAAGGAAGCCTCTGTTGTCATCTCCAATGGGCAGATGCATTATACCATGGCAGAAAAATCCCTAGGTGTAAAGTTAATTTATAGGATTATCAAAGTAAATATGCAAACAAGTGTTCCCTTCATTATTTGTAAACCACTATTTTTAGTTCTTGCTTAGTGTTTCACTGGCTAAATGTATTATAGATGTTATTCTATAGTATAACATTGGCTATAAAAATTGCTGATATATTAAATTTTGCCCATATAAATCCCCAAAAGTGCAACCCACAATCATTCCAGATGCTGCAACGCTTTTCTGGTAAGGCATAGAGATCACATAGCCTCGCATATGAATCCTGAATACATGGAAAAAGAAGGAATATTAACTCATTCTTCATCCACTTTCTTCTTCCTTTTCTTCTTTTTGCTTTTTTCCTTTTTCACCTTGTTTCCTTTTCCATGCTTTTTCTTTGATTTTTTGTACTTGCTATTCTTATCCACATCACCGTCCATTCTTGAATGTCGTTTGCTCATTTCCTTGCTCTCTTTATTTCCAGAATACTTAATTTTATCTGGACTTGCAAAAGCAGCATCAATCCTGCTGGAAGATGGCAAGCTTGGTCCAATAATACGCTGCTCCCAGTCCTCCTTTACTCGAGTCTCTGTAGGCACTGCCAAGGATGATTCCCCTGCAGGAGACATGAGGTAGGGACCTGGTTCATCCATCCGTGACCCTACAGCTCCCCTACCTCTTTTGGCTCTATGATTCACAACAATGTTTTCTTCAATCAGTTAAAATGAACATATCTCCAGCAATGGCAAGAGTAACACTGAACATTCTTTTGAAACAATCCTCTAAAAATAATCATTGGGACAAGACATGCTACGGACCTTGACCGTAAGAAAGCCTCAATCTCTTCATCAGATAGACCTTCGTCACTAAGGCCAGGATGATGTATTTGGCAGTCATGTGCTGAATCTTCTAAATCTATTGCATTCTTACAAACCCTTTTCCTCTTAGCTGAATAGTATTGCTTGTCTTCAGAACAGTCTGATAATTCAGAAGAACGAGCAATTTCTGAGCTACTAGACAGTTTTTTACAGCCCTTTGCCTCTTTAGAACTTGAATATGCTGTATAATGTGAATCCTGCATGATATGCTCTGAACTCTTGGATGGCATATTTTTCTGATATTTACATGATTGGTTCTGACGCATTTGTCGCTCAAGTTCCAACTCTTTTTCCCTTAGCCGCCACATTTCATTTACATCTGCCATGCGGTTAGCTGCAATTGCATACAAACAAATATTGATGACAAAATTCAAACAGAAACCTTTATTTTATAATAAAGAAAAAGAGAATAGAAAATGCAACCAAATATCCAAGACAATGATCAAACCAAAAACAGATTTGCTTTGCAAACAAATATCTAAGACAAATTTCAAACAGGAACCAAATTCACTTTCATATGGTATAGCAAAAAGAGTAGAAAAAATAAATAAAGCTGAGCACAAAGAGCATTAGAAAATAGCACCTGAGAAATATAAGCAAAGTAATCCTCTAACAAATTCTTCATTTATAACACCATCAAAACAGTAATGTAGAAAAAAGAGATCAAAAAAGTAAGCAAAATATTTTTTCCTGCTGCTTCTCAAAACCTAATAGCCAAATGGCAAAGAAAAGATAAAGGATGTAGTGAAATGTTGTAAGAGGGTTCAAAAAGTGGAAATTCTGACACGTTTGCAAATAGAACATATTCAGTTCATGTAACCATCTGAAAACTGAACTTTTATCTTGGTTCATAGTTCTGAATGACCAAATTAGATCTGGCGAAAGATGTTGAGCAAGAAAGTTACTAGCTATAGATATGGAGAAAATAAAGTGCTTTAGTACAAGAAAATGGATGCATGCGGGTGAGAAGGATTCAAGAAACAAAACCATTTTATAACTGAAAAATAGAATAATACTGAAGCGACAAGAAAAGGGGTCATTAATCAACATGAAATTGCTACTCCTGCAATGGAAGACGCATGATCAAAACAAAACTATCCTTACGGGCATCAAGTGAATGATGACAAACCTTGTTGTACACCACGCACCGTTGCAGTTAGAAACTGTGAATTGGGTCGTCCACGGACCTTTGGTTTGGCTAGATAAGCATGCACACCTTCTTTATCAGCTTGTAGGCGTAACAATTTTGCTTCTTCCATGATCAATGCTGCTAAATGTTTCTCTGTGTCTGGGTCCATAGTGCATGCAAAGTGTACTGTCTATAGAAAAAGCTTCAGGGTAATTTTAAAAGACAAAAAACCTCTTCTCCTCTATGACATCCATTCCCACAGTTTCTTCATAGCAGGATCCTGGTCCAATTGAGCCATCCAAATCAGTCTCAAAACCTTTAAATGCTTTGCAAATAAAAGCAACACGCTACCAAAGTCATATAAACTAAGACTAGAAATTATTACTTGCTATCACAAAATCCAAGAAACGAGATTAAGTCACCAAGGACAAGGTTCCCATATAACTTTTAAATAGAGAACTCAAGTGGGTGATGACTTGTGAAGGTTCAACTGAAACCAGGTACTTTCCCACCTCTTATATAATAGAACAAGACTTGAAGGTCAAGCACATGCAGAAAGGCAGATTCATCCTTTTCATTTTCACTTATTCTCTAGCACACAAATGCATCCACAGAAGAGAAAAGCAGATATAAACTTTAAACTCCTTACCAATGGTATGGAATGGCATTCCTATTGTAAGAACAAGATAAAGAAAATTTAAGAATTTCAAAAACAAGGATGAATGTTACATTTTACTATATCTACCTCAACAAAATAAAAATAAGCTGCAAAAAAACAACAAAAGAAATGTGGCCTACAAAATAATCCTGATTGAAAGTGAATGTCAGAATTCTTACAAATAAGAATAGAAACCAAACCCTAGGTTTCTATCCGCATAAATCGCCAGCACAAAATTTTAAACAACCCAGGGCCAATTGATTTTAAAAACCTCTCAGCAGTAAGGCAGCTCACTGTCCCAGAAAAGACATGGCAACATTTTTGTGTAACAAATACGGGTTGCCTTTGAAAGGAACCCAAGTTTGACATGCCATGTCGGTGCACAATCCAGGTTGAAATCTAAAAGCTGCAGCTTGAACTTACCATATTCTATGTATCTGTTTTAAACACAGCTCACAACCCTAAACAAGATGTACTTAAAAACAAGTCTACACATTTAAACCCTGATCTCCACATTGAAACCCTGTTAAGTTCAATAAGCAAGAGCTCAATTTGTTGTTTAAAAACACAAACAGAAATATAGAGATTATTGAGATAAACTAGAGCAAACCCATATTCAGTTAAGTCTAAAACAAGCAAAAAGAAGGGAAAGAAAATGTTTTTTCATTTATTTAGAATTGGTGAATCTCAAAGCACAGATGTGGGTACATGCTTAAAAACAGAGCCTCCCAAGTTTGATGCTTGGTGAGAAACTTGTTAGAACTTAGAACTACTGATAACATCATCTTTAAATTGATTTGATTTTTAAATCCTGAGCTACTGAGGCTCAAGAAACAAACATGACTATACTTATTCGTTGCCCTGAGATATTTTATTTTTTAGGAAGCTCTGCATCCATTAATACACAAACTTTGCCTGGTAAGTGATCACCGTGACCTGGGAATGTAACTAATCAAGAACGAATCAACTCAGCCATACAAACAGTTAAAACCCAATAGTATCATCACTACATACCCAGCAAGAGAGTTTGTTGTACACAAAGGTTCAATCAGCAGGAAGTAATGATGCCGACTCCTACAGATTCAAACCAAGCAAAAGTTTATTCAGTTTACCTTAGAAGATTCTATACATAACATGGGTAGCCCCTACTATTCTATGGCATCATTGCCCTAATAATTTTCTCACGATCTCAATCTAATACTAATTGGCCCCTGCCCAACACCTAACCCTAATGTTTGTACCCCTTGTGTTTATGTCTCTTCATAAGAATGAGAAGGGAAATAGTTCCGACACTTTTTGACCTAATCGCATGCATGCTCAAAGCTGTGACATAATCAAAATAAAATCTACATCTACAATTAAAATTACATCAGTTGGTTGATGATAGCAAAATTTGATATTGTTCAGGTAACTAGAATGAAATGAAAGAGCCAGGTAATTTTTCGTGAAAATGGTCAGATACTCCTCACCGCAATAAATTGGTAAAAAGCTACATATCCGTGTATCTAGAAAAAGATTTGGGGTGCTGTAAATTGTGATCCATCTTTACAGTTCTTTAAGATAAAGTGTGTGTTCATGGCAAACTCTAACCTGACTCAAGACACCTAACAAAAATGCCAACAACTAAAGAACAAGATGAAAATAGAAGAACAGGTCAAATTTATCTATGAAATTTTATAACATAAAGCCTAAAATTACTAGCAAGTAAAATATTTTTCAGGTTAAATTCAAAAGCCAGAGAAAGATACAATCTCTACAAACCAATTGAGCTGCAGAGAATTTAGGATTTCATTTGCTATATACAATGCTACAAAAGATGTTTCAAAAAAGGCTTCAGTGGGAATGCATACCTGCAGAACAACATTAGATTGCATAATGATTGTGGGTATATATTAAAAGTGTTCATCCATTGCAACTTGCTTTATTGGCAATTTTGTAAACAATTTTTATTTATACTAGCACTTGTGCCCAAAGGTGCAGGGGTTATGACAATAATTATTATATAGAGTTTCTCATTAATTTGACATAAGGTCTGTAGCTGCTTAAACCTACAGGATCATGCTTATATTGCAGGACCAAAGAAACAACAGCAGAGGCTTTTGAATGACAGAAAATTGACACTATTAATTTCAGTAATAACGGTGATTTGGAGACTTGGAATCAGGGAAGCTACAAGTAGCATAGATATCTTAAATAAATCTATGTAAAGAAATGCCAAGAAATATCAATTATAAAATACTTTAAATTTAATTTCCTATACTAAAATATATTTATATTTGTTTTTTGGTATTGACATTAACTTTTATTTTTATTTCTAAGAATTTTGATTATTTATCTCCAAAACTTATGATTTTAGCAAATATTAAATTATTCTTAAAAGTATATTATATTATAATAAATATTGATATTTTGACATGTAGATGGCTGTCGAATTTAAGCTAAAAGGTAGTTGCTAACATTAACACACTCACGCCATCACACTCCTCCCTTTCTGCCATTGTAGAATGCCACTCAACATTAAAGATCTTAGCAACTGTGACCTTGGATCAAAGTCTTTGGTGAAAGTTTGATGACTAAATTTTTGCAGGTTTTCCTTGCCCATCAAAGATGTGGTTTAAGTCAAGTTCAGATTTTGACTCTGTTGTTCTTTGCAGACACCAATAATTAAGAGTGAAACTCACTTGTCCTCGTGCTTACAAAGAGTGCAGCAACAGAAGCATGCCTTCTATGTATACAGAACAAAAGAACTTGTAGAGATACCTTGCTTTTGTTGACAGGAATTCTGCCAACACGTGTGCCTAACTAAACAAAAATTAGAACCACCAAACAAACGTAAAATTTATTTCATGGTTCAACATATATCTACTTGAATTTGAGATTTCACTACAAATTAATTGAATGCAGACAGATGAAAACAAATAACAAACAAGCGAGGAAAACAGATGCTAGAAAGTCCGAAAAAGATGATTTTTTTTCACAACTTATGTTTATAATTTGGAGTGTCTTGAGGTATGAAATGCTACCGGTGCAGGATAGTTTATGTACAAACATGTAGAAGGAAAAAGAGTTTTAAAAGACGTATATTTTCAAACAACTGCAAAAAAACAAAATAAAATTGAAAAATTATTTTTAACATCTGACACACTGGAAATTTACTATTAAACATTAATACCTTCAAACCAGGTGCATTTTATTGTGTTTTTATATGTTGATTGTTACTGAAATCCATGAATAACAGCAATAATAAGTTAATAACAGCAAGTTTAAATTCAACATTAATTACCATTAATAGCTTCTCAGACTATCATAGTTACTGCTGAGCATGAGATAAGCATGTATCCAAATGTGAGACCATTCAAATTTCATATATATAATATTTTCATATGCATGCCTCTTCGCATGACATATGACACATCTTTTTATATAATATTGACTTAAATATTCTCACAAATATCTCTTTCAGATGAAGATGACCATAATGGTCATAACGCATTTCTATTTTACAAGAACAGAGATAAAGATCTCTATCACAGCTACAAACTTCAACTCCCTCTTAGCAAGAGAAATCTTTAATAAGGCAGGCACTCATAGCTGCAACCAAAAGATGATAATTTCACATAACACATATTATCTCAGCATAACATGACTCACCATAGTTACTTCATAAGCACATAAAAAATGAAGTCACACATTATGACTTTCACCATGCCCATTCACAGATGGTGATCAACCATACCTACTTGAAGAAGGTGGCACAAGGGCTTTCACCTCAAACTTCTCCCAAAGAAGAATGCATTTCCACCATGCCTACTCACAAGGGTGGTCCACCAACTCACAGAGGGTGGAAATGAGGGCTTTCACCTCAAACTTCTCCTAGAGAAGAATGCATTAATAACTGAGATTATCTCTTAACAAAGCCTCCCTCTCGATAGGGACAACTTAAATCACCACAATAATATAGCTGACTATTGCATAAACTTGCAAAGGGTTAGACATCTCCCTCTGTCACATAACCTCCCTTTGAAACTGAATAGTCTCTCTGTGAATATGCGTCATATAAGCACCATCCTCTTCTCATTACTTCTTGTTGCATCTTGCAACCAAGAGAGATATTAAAAACTCATAAGATCAACTATAATAGAGATCAATGTTAAAGTCACATGATACTCAATACTTGAGAATACTTATCTCCTTGTTGAAGTTACGAGCCAAAATGCAATAATCAGAAACCAAAAAAAAAATCATAAGAGCAGAAGTCATACCTACAAAAATCTCAATGTTTCTAAATAGCAAAACTGCTTACAAAACATATGAATTACATCAACAAGATCAATCATACATTGATCATGCACATGCTCTGCAAGACACTAAAACAAAATGACTCTAACAAGCAGGATAAGTGAACTTATCTATCACTGCAAACACACAGTATTGGCAGAATAAAACCAACACACAGCTATCCTGAACACATCTATCACTGCAAACACACAGTATTGGCAGAATAAAACCAACACACAGCTAAGTACACAATGTCACTCTATAATGGACGATATCACTGCTTATAGAGAGACAAATATTCTTCAAAGCTGAAAGCTCTGTCACCAAGCGACAGCAGATTACAAAAGACACACGACATCTTAAATATGAGAAAAAACGATGAAAGCTCTCTCACCAAGCGACGACAATTACAAAAGACACATGGCATCTTTAATGTGAGAACAAATGATGAAACCTCTCTACAAAAGACACATGGCATCTTTATTGGCTCAAATAATAAAACAATGACCCCAAAATATAAATCATCAGCATATCAATAATGATATTCACTGCCAACAGATCATTATAACCGCACGGTGCCAAGTAAGCACACACAAGGCACAAACATATATACAGATCCAATAACAATCTGAGACTACGGACAATAATAGACACTCTGAAACAAAACCAATATGATCAGTTCTAAATGAACTAAAAAACGCAGCCACTGCATAAAGATCAACAAATAATATTTATGAAATATGATCCAGGAAGAAAAACATGTACTGTACACAACACTCAACCAGTTTTCCCAACCAAAAATTATTTTTCTTCAATGCTAAGAAGAGACTTTTAATAGGAATGCTAAGAGATGCATAAGAAAGAAACGCTTTAATGTCGTTTACAAGCTAGGTGACAAGACAATATTAATATCAACGGTGAAGGAAGAAAAGAGCTACCGCAAATATAAAACTGAACGCAACCAAGAAGTAAACCCAACGTTGTTGGAGAGTTAGGAAGATGAAGAGAACACAAGAAGATAGAAATGCCAAGTCACATGCTGAGATGGATTTCTTAAAGACATGCACAAAGGTCACAGGAACAATAGAGAAGATGCAGAAGACACGAACCAAGAATAGCACGAACAAAATAATCTAGAGCCATATAGAAGAGAAAAGATCTCCAAAAAGAGAGCTCAACCACCAACAAAGAGAATTCATAGAAGGATCATACAGGGGAGAATATATATATATATGTGCTGCAAGAACAGATTCTCAGATCTCTCTCAGAGCTACTATTCTCAACACTCACGATGCAACACACTTACACAAAACTGAAAAAGAAAAAATTATCTGGTCCAGACACAACCAAAAACCCAATGAACAAGCAATAGATCAAACTGAAAGATCTAACAGCAAACATAAGAGGAATACTCCTTTATTGCTGATATCAACCTAGGTCTGATACCATGTTAAGTTTTGAGTCCAGAAATAAAGATAAAACAGCAATAAAGAGCATAAACAATATACAAAAGACTCAATAAATTTATCTTAGGAAAACCCTTTCCACTTGAAGAGAAAAACCCAGCCACCCAAAAAAAAAGATCTCTTTTATTGATAATGAAAAATGTTCAAGTACAAGGCTTTCCACTTAATCCATTACAATGCACTAAGCAATCACATAAATAGATAGCATTTGACTCTTCATCTTACACACAAAGGTCTTTTCATATCCCAAATGTGTAATGGGCACCTTGGTAATGCCCAAGAACTGAACCAATTGCTGATAGAGATTTTAATGTCTTTGCATAGATTTGAAACCACATAACATGAACAAGAAATGCGCCCAAGCTGCCTGTTATTGAAGCTGATAGCAATGAATTCCAAAGGCCAAACCCCAAGGGGATGACGTCTAGAATGTCACACAAGAGGATAGACGTCCTCTAATGCCAAGTACAGATCTATAACTCACACATCCAAGTTCTTATCAAATGCCATTCACAATAATCCGATGCTAAACAATGAAACTCCCACCTCTATTTATACTTTCCCTTCACCCTTCTAGAAGGAAATAAAATATTAATTAATTGCATTTACTAGAAGCTTCCCCCTTCCAATAATTAATACTCTCTAGAAACTCCTCCCTTGCAATACAATAATTAATTGTGCTTCTAAAAAATTAAATTACTAGAGGCTTCCCCCTTTCCAATAATTAATGCACTGTCTAGAAGCTTCTCCTTGCACTACAATAATTAATGGTGCTTCTAGAAAATTAAATTAATTAAATATAAAGTCGCTTTTTAATTTTAATTTATTTAATGACTTTATAAGAAATTAATTTAATCAATTTCTTATTTCTCCACTTAGCCTTTGGAGAACATAAAGGCTAAGAACTCCACTAAATTACTAAAAAGATGGGGACATTACAATCCGCCCTCTTTGAAATTGCTTGACCTCGAGCAATCTCAATCCTATTTGTTGTAGCACCTGCTCGCTCTCCCAAGTACCATCTTCCTTTGGCAGGTGTCTCCATTTCATTAAATATTTTTTAATCAACCTGTTTCGCAGAGTCCTTTCCCTAGTATCTAGAATAGCCTCAAGAATCAATACGAGCTTCCCCTCCTCATCTAATGGCAGCAATTCTGCAGAAGGCACAACTCTCTGACCGATGGCTTTCTTAATCCTACATGAAACACATTATGCACCCAATTGCCCTCTAGAAGCTCAATCTCGTAGGCAACCTCGCCCACCTTGCGAATCACTCTGTAGGGACCATAAAACCTAGGCTTCAACTTCTCTGCTCCGCTTTTCTTGAGTGATGACTGTCTGTATGGTTGTAGCCTCAAGTAAACCATATCCCCAACCTCAAAGCTGCGCTCTAGCCGATGGTAGTCAGCATACAATTTCTGCTGATTTTGCGCTTGTTGTATATTCTCCTTGAGCACCCTCAAAATATCCTGACTATCCTACAAGAAGTTTTTTGCTTTGGGCACTCTATTATCCCCCAAAACCAGATCCATGAAACTAGGTGCTTCATAACCGTATAGTACCATGAATGGAGTCATCTTGATGGACATATGATAAGTGGTGTTATAACAGTACTCTCCCATTTGTAGCCATTTGACCCAAGCCCTCTATTGTGCAGTCACATAGTTTCTCAAATATCCTTCCACCCATTTATTCACAATCTCTGTATGCCCATCTATCTGCAGATGATAACTAGTGCTAGGTGTAAGATCTATATCACACAACCCAAACAATTCCTGTCAAAAAGTACTCATAAATTTTCTATCCCGATCACTGACAATAAAACTAGGTAGCCCATCTAACCTGAATATCTCTCTAAAGAAAAAATCAGCCACCCATGTTGTTGTGTAAGTGGATGGAATAGCAAAGAAGTGAGCAAACTTCATCAACCGATCTACTACCACATAGATGCAATCTCTCCCCTCTACTCGTGGTAGTCCGGTGATGAAGTCCATAGAAATACTTTCCCATTTCCTATCAGGAATGGGTAAAGGCTGTAACAACCCTGCAGAATATGTGTGCTCTCCCTTATTCTACTAACAAACTGCACACTTCCTGACATGCTTTTGAACATCATCCTTAAGCCCTTTCCATGTGAACTGCTCACGGACCTGCGCGTAGGTCTTAAAGACCCCCGGATGTCCAATTGTAGGTGCATCATGATTGCCTTTAGTATTACCTCCCTAAACTGTGATGAAGGAATCAAATATATCCTACCCTAGAACTTGATCACTTCGTCCATCACTACATTAACGATCATCCTATATGGTGCTTGAAATCACTCCAGAAGCCCAAGTATCCATCGCATACTCTGTCGTAATCTTCTTTATCCAATCTCCTATAATCTCAGCTAGAGCACAAATATGAGGTCTCCTGGATAAAGCATCTGCCACCACATTCTTCTTACCTTTGACAAACTCAATGTCAAAGTCATAAGCCTACAACTTTGTAATCCAATTATGTTGTCTATCATTCAAATCACGCTAACTCATTAAGTATTTGATGTTGTTGTGATCAGTCTTAATAACAAACTTCCCCGCAACTAGGTAGGACCGAAACTTGGCCAATGCATGCATAATAGCCAACATCTCTCGATCATAGATGGAATAGCTCCTTTCCACTCCACAGAGCTTCCTACTCTCAAAAGCAATGGGATGCTTCTCCTGCATCAAGACTGCCCCAATCTCATCACCTGACGCATCACAATGAAGCTCAAATGGCTTCGTGAAGTTTGGTAGAGCTAATACTGGACATGATGACATCACTTTCATGAAATGATCGAAGCATCTCTAAGCTTCCCCTGTCCATACGAAGGCTCCTTTCTTGGTAAGGTCTGTCAAAGGTGCAACGATCTGTGAAAATCCCTTTAACAAATCTCCTATAAAACCCGCAAAAACCAAAGAACCCCTTAAGCTGTGTGAGGTTCATAGGAGTAGGCAATCAACAATAGCTCTAATTTTTTCAAGATCTACCCGAACTCCATCTGCACTGATGATATGCCCTGGGTATAGTAGCTCAGTTAACTCAAACTCACACTTAGATTCTTTGGCATATAGTGACTCTTTCTCCAAAATGGACAACACCACCTCAAGATGTTGTAAATACTCCTCCCAAGTCTTACTAAAGACTAAAATGTCATCAAAGAAAATCACGACAAATCTCCTAAGCTACCCCTTGAATACCTGATTCATGCAACTCTGGAATGTAGCAAGGGCATTGGTTAGCCTAAATGGCATAACCAAAAACTCGAAGTGGCCATAGTGACACCGAAAAGCTGCCTTCTCAATGTCCTCCTCCCTCATCCTGATCTAATGATACCCTGCCCATAAATCAATCTTCGTAAAAAAGCATACACCATGCAATTCATCAATCAACTCATCTATCTGTGGGATGGGATATTTGTTCTTAATGGTCTTCTTATTTAATGCCCTGTAATCAATGCACATGCGCATCGTCCCATCCTTCTTCTTTACCAATACTATTGCTGAATCAAAAGGGCTCTTACTAGGCCTGATATGCCCCATCTCCAACAACTCCTTAATTGCCTTCTCTATCCCATCCTTGTGTTTCTTAGGATGACGATAGGGAGTAATCATAACTCTCTCCTCGAGCTCAATAACATGCTCTATCCCCCTGTCAAGAGGAACTCCATGCGGAATCTCACCAAATATCTTAGTGTGCCTGTCAAGTATCTCCTGGATATCTAGTGGATGACTCTTCACCTATGGCTCCCGTAAAGCTGGCATAGTGAAACATTCTGCTGCCCACTCTATGTCATTATGCCGAAAAAGTCTCTACATTCTCCTCAGGGAGACTACTCTACAACTCCCATCTGAAAGTCCTCTAAGTACAACAATTCTCCCCTCATGTTGAAACCTCATCTCCACTTTTGCTAGGTTGAGTATGAACTCGACTAGCGAGGCCATCCATGTCATGCCAAGGATGACATCATAGTCTCCCATGTCTACTACATAGAACTCATCCTCCAACTCATGACCTCTCTTGGCTACCAATTGTGCATCTATGAAATTATGTGTAGCCCCAGTGTCAATGAGTGAGATCACTTTCTACCCCTGGATAGTACCCTTGACCTTAAATGTGACTGCCTTCTAAGTTCCCGTTAATCGTGCCAATGACTTCTCATCCTCAGGACTGTTGCTCTCCTCTATAGTGCTATCCTCATCTGAATCAGAGTGTTGATCCTCCCTCTCTAACTGTACTCCATTGGATTTGCCTTAGCCTTGAACAGGCACTTATGAGATAAGTTCCAAGGCTCTCTACAATGAAAACATAGCTTCTTCTTCCTCAACTCATTCAGGGTGTCATTATCCAACTTATTATCCCTTTTTGGTTGAGCATCCTTGTGAAAAGATTTTTTGTCCTTCTCCTTGTCCCTTTTCATATAAGAATCCCTATGCTGAAATCTGCTCCTAAAAGAAAAAGGTGCTAAGTCATGAGCCTTCTTAGTAGCCTCCTATAATGTAGTTGGATCATGCCCCTTGACCCAACCCCTCAAGGGATCTAAAATTCCATCCATAAACAACACTACTAACCTCCTCTCTAAAATATCTGTGACCAACACAGCTAACCTCTGAAATTCACTGATATACGTCTCAACTGATCCCCATTGCTTGAGTTGTGCCAACTCCTTAAACTGTAACTCGAGATCCCTGGTATCAAATCTCCCTATGAGCTTCTCAGTAAACTCCTCGTAAGATGTAATCTGATTGTGCCCCAAGGTTACCATGCCATGGTGCCACCACTCATGCACCAGTCCATCCAAGTGAATAGCCGCATACTTTATAGCTCCTCCTCAGGTATAGGATTCAGTTGCAAGTATCTATCTACCTTCTGTACCCAAGCTCGTGCGGTCATCTTCCCTAAAGTATCATAATAAGGTAAAGAAAGTTTTCCAACTTTCTTTCTCAGCTCAAAGTTTTGATTTCTCCCTCCTGATCTAGGCATGTGTCTCATCCTCAAGTCTATAATCTCTGAGGGAAATATCCACCTAAAACTCCGCTCCACTAGCCTCCCAGTCCCTCCTAAACTGATCCTATAACTCGGTAATTTGCGGTTCATTAACCGGTTGAACCGGATCTCTGGGTGGGAAGGTTGGTAGAAAGGTCTCGAGCTCGCTGTTCGAGCTGATGTCTAAAGTTATCAGCCTCATTCCCACTGTTGCCATGTCTATTATCATTAATGTTATTCTCAAGACCGTTGTTCTTGCCTCGGCCTCCATTATTATTATTGCCCCTATTATTATCGTTTCCCCCATTGTTATTGTTTCCATTATTGGCATTGCCTGGATTAATATTGATGCCCATCTGTCTAGCCGTAAGTTGATGCCCATCTGTCTAGCCATAAGCTGCACCATCATATCCATTCGCCTATTTTGCTCCTGTTGAATATGCTGCCCCTCCTCTAATGTACCCAACAACCGTCTAAACATTACATCCTCCTAATCTGGACAAGTATTCCTGCCTCCGCCTAGTCCTATATCCTTATCATCTTGTTCACCCATACTGCTGTCCTGTTCAACGAATATCTCCTCTATGTCTGTATGACTGGATTGTATGTCCCTTTGCACGGATGAACTAGACTACTCACTCTGCAAGTCTGAACTCCTATTTTGTCTTGCTCTGGTATTGCGGAAATTATAAAGCCCATGTCGCATGCTCAAACATAAACGCTTAGCTCTTTTAATTTCTTCTTCTAGTGTTTTGACATTTTGTCAAACACTTTTCCCTCTATCCGATTGTGCCAAATTCCCTATAAGACCTCCACAGGATGGCAGGACAACCTGGCTTTGATACCACTCTAATGGGCACCCTGGTAATGCCCAAGAACTGAACCAACTACTGATAGAGATTTTAATGTCTTTGCATAGATTTGAAACCACATAACATGAACAAGAAGGAATTTATGCAAACTGAAGATTGAACTACTGCTGAAATAATATTAGTTTTCAAACTAATAAAACTAAATACATACCAAACTCACTAATTACTCCAGCATCATGAAATCAAATTCATAACAAACTCTTCAACTCACTAATTACACCCAATCTACCTATAGCTGGAAATGTACTCACACTACCTGTTAATGGAGTTGATAACAATAAATTCCGAAGGCCAAACTCCAAGGGAATGACGTCTAGAATGTCACAAGAGAAAATAGATGTCCTCTAATGCCAAGAACAGATCTGTAACTCACACATCCAAGTTCTTGTCAAGTGCAATTCACAATAATCGGATGCTAAACAATGAAGCTCCCACCTCTATTTATACATTCCCTTCACCCTTCTAGAAGGAAATAAAATATTAATTAAATGCATTTACTAGAAGCTTCCCCCTTCCAATAATTAATGCACTCTCTAGAAACTCCTCCCTTGCAATACAAAAATAAATTGTGCTTCCACAAAATTAAATTACTAGAGGCTTCCCCCTTTCCAATAATTAATGCACTGTCCAGAAGCTTCTCCTTGCACTACAATAATTAAGTGTGCTTCTAAAAAAATAAATTAATTAAATATAAAGTTACTTTTTAATTTTGATCTATTTAATGACTTTATAAGAAATTAATTTAATCAATTTATTATTTCTTCACTTAGCCTTTCGAGAACGTAAAGGCTAAGAACTCCACTAAGTTGCTAAACAGATGGGGACATTACAAAATTTGAGACCATTCAAATTTCCAAATATAATATTTTCATACACATGCCCCTTTGCATGACTTATGACACATGTCTTTTTATATAATATTGACTTAAATATTCTCACAAATATCTCTTTCATATGAAGGTGAGCATAATGGTCATAACACATATTTCAATTTTACAAGAATAAAGAAAGATTTCTATCACAGCTACAAACTTTAACATAGAACACCAGAGTTATGTGAAAATTAAGAAGGGCAAAACCATGGTGCGAATAGTTGCTTGGAAATACTATCCAAATGCAGCCTCCCAAAGATAATATAAAGTTTACAATATTTTGTATTCACTAACCCACATATATTACAACCTGTAATGCCTACACCTAGTTGACTTTTATTGTCGTATTGCTGAATTCTTTTCAGCTAATATTATGATTATGCTTTATGAGTAGTGGTACTTAGTTACTAGATTTAATTAGATGCATTTCATATTCAGTTGATATATGTGTTGGGTTACTTAGTTATTTCATGTATTCATGATTATTTCAATGATGATACATGTATGTTCATATAGTGATTTCAGTTATCTCATGATTATTAGTTATATGTGTGATTTATATGTGGTTTCTATAGATACTTACCCCATACTTGCATGTGTATAGTGTACTTGTATGTTTTACTTTATGATTGACGTTTCTAATGTGGTTGGGAGAGGGAGTCGTAGTCACCTGCTAGTCGGGATCTACACAATGCACCACTTCCCGCCATTGCCTGTTTAGTTTAAATTATATGTGTATGTACATGCGTGGATTTTATGCAGATTGCAAGTACCGAGCATCGACTTCCCGAAATTGCCAGGATGAGCGTGCCCTATCTCAGTATCTAAATGGTAAAAGTGAGGAGATAATTCTTGAGTCCAAACCCTAACCTAAGCCAATTGTCCTAGAAAGTAGGACAAGTATCGAAGTTGTTTACCCATCCAAATTCGTTAATGACATGAATTTGTGATTGGAGTTTGATTATGTTCTTTGTCTTCAGTTGAGTTGTTGTATTTAGCTTTGTGGGTCTATGGTGATTTTCAGTTATAATTAAATCATATTAAAAGATAATTTAATGAAAAATTTATAAAGAAAATTTGATATTTAATTATATTTAATTAATTGAGAAATTAATTAAATAAAAGAATTAAATTTAAAGATTTTATTGAAAGTTCTAATATTGGCGTAAGCATATTTATTTAATTTAATAATAATATATTTAGGAGTTTCTTTTTATAATAAACTCTAAATATTATTATTAGTTGAATTAATAAGTATTTTATTTACAATGTATCATGATTTAATAAAAGAGAAAAAGGTGATTAATAAAGATTATTTTAATTAAATTGCAAAAGTTAGTGCATGAAAATTAAAATATAATAAAGTAATTAAGGCAAAGGGGTTTCGCGTGATTGCACAATTGAAGCCCTAATTTGGGGAACAGCTCTTTATTAGGAAATCAGAACTCATTTCTGCATACCAGGAGTTGGAGGAGCAGCTTTCCAAGGTGTTCAGAAGAAGGGAGATTACTTGCGTACTTCGTGCATTTGTCGTTTTCAGCATCTGATCCGGGTAGGATCTTGTGGGTTTATTTGTACAAGAGTTTTCCGTTCTTCGAATTTTTGTCTTCTTCATGTCTAGATGGATCTGTTTCAAAGTTTTTGTAAATTGGGTTGAAACCCTTGTAAATTTATCGTTCTTTGATTGAGAGACATTTGTATATGTATTGAAAATATAGAGACCCTCGTTTTGTAATATTATAGAATTATATTTTAATCGGGTAGGGTTTCGAAAAGAAATCAAGATTTGAGTTGTGAAATTTGATTAGTTATCCATTTTTTCCTATTAGGTCTGTATTAGAAATTTATTAAAAAATATATGGTAATAAAATTTTACCACAATAAATTTCTTACTATGATAGTTTTTATCACATATCTTTGAGAAAAAACATGAAAAAGCGTATGAATTTGTACGAGGTACTATGATCGATTTTGTTTTTTAAAAAATAAAATAAATTACATTGTTTTGGGGAGGCGGGCCACCAACCCCACCTCCCTCCTCCTCCCTCCCTGTTTCTTATCGGCCACTTGTTTAAAAAACATAAATATAGTTTTAAAATGGTGGGTGGGAGCCACCATCCCCCTATCCTCCTCTCCCTGACTACCGTAGCAACACCTGCCAAGGCAGCCATACGATTTGGGATATGTAATTTATATCGCATTTAATTAATGGGATTTTTTATTTTTTTATTTAAGTTTTGTTTTATATTAATAATAATATTAATATTAATTATTAATTATTAATTATAATATTATTATTAATAAGATTTTTATTAATATTGTGTTAGTTAATTTAATAATTATTATTAATAAATAATATATTATATATATTATTTTATTATTAATTAAATAATTATTAGTATTAATAATTTAACAATAGATAATTATAGTTTACTAATAATATTTAATTATGAGGTTGTAAATATAATTAATTGAAATTTTAATTGATTTGTTATTACAATATAATTGTGAGGTAAATGGGTAATTGTAAATTTGGGAAAATAATTATTTTAAAGTAAACTCGGATTTTACTTGATGATGTAATTATGAAAATGATTTCTATTATAAGGGAAAATCTATTATATCTTTTGATAATTGGAATACCTTAGCAATTATCATACTTTGAAAAGACGAAAACTATAATGTGTATGTTTATTAAATCTTGTGTTTTGATAACAAATTGAACTATGAAACAATGTTTAAACAACTTTTTATGAATTGTTGAGTGTTGAGACTTGCGTGGACCCAAAAACTTTAGTGAATCTATAATACTTGAAAACAAAAAATGAGAACTTGAAACCATAGTGAAAATTGAACTTTTATGTTTTCAAAACCTAATGAATTATGAAAGTTACTTTTGTATGTACTTTATGTGACGTGTGGTTTACTAATGTTGGGTTCAGTTTGACTTAGATCTTTGAGCAATCAGGATGTTTACCAGAGGCTTGGGGGTTTTGTTTTGTGATGATGTTATGGCTTATTTTGGTTACAATATTTTATACCCAACTATGGTGATGTGTCATGTGTGTTCTTTGATGAGTTTGATCAGATGATTTGTTGTACTTTCTAGTTTCTTGTGTAGAATTGAGGGGAATGGTATGACTTTTCTGGTATAACCTTTGAGTCTTTGATCAGTTATCTTTGGATTGCTTTCCAGTTGCTTGTATAGGACAGGTGATTATTGTGTTTTGTTTTTGGTGATGTCATGTGATGTCATGGGATGGTATTTGTGTACATGATATTGGATCAGTCCTGTTAGGATGATTGTATTGGTGAAATTTGTGATTTTGATCAATGATATTTCAGTGCTTTCCAATTGCTTGTTTAAGAACTGATGTGTATGTTATGATCTTATGAGATATTCTGCTTTACTGAGCTTTAGGTAGGTTATTTGTATGTCATGTTGGGAAGTGGTTTGCAATGGAGGCCCAGAGCCCTAAAGAGGCTGCCTTGGTAATCCATTGTAAGTTGTTTTAATAAGTGATAACATTTGGTTTAAAATAAATTATTAAGATACGGTGCCACATAAAGTCACTAGGGGGCCGGAGTCCTGAGAGACTACCAGGGTAACCTTAGAGTTGACTTGTTAGTATGCCTTGTCTATACGAAAGGATATTGATGCTTTATAGAGACACTAGGGGGCCAGAGTTCAGAGAGGCTGTCAGGGTAACCTTAGAGTTAGCTCATGCGATGAAACTTGCCCACGTACATAGTAGATTTCCTACGTGTCTTTGTTGCCTCTGGGATTAGTTGATACTTGTGTCTTGGTACCCTTTGAGATAGTTTGCTTTCAGGTGTTTCCTTGACCTAGATGTTGGTTATGACTTGTGTTTTGATATCCGTATGAGACTTGAGTTTATCTCCTCAGCACAGTGGGAGTGGACCATTTAGGTTCCACAAGGTCGGGTGGTAGTGCATTTTTCTTTTACCATTGAGATCCGACCACTGGATGTCATTGTTGGATGTGCTTGTGCAGATGTTCCTTTCTATCTGATCGTATATTTCTATTGGATGATTATACTCTGTTGTATGTATTTAATTACCAAAGATCTTATGAGATGATGTATTTATTTTGTGATGTATATTCTTTCAGCTTTTCATACCCTATGACTTGTACAGTGGATGATTGTGCATTTTGATTATTGCCAAGTGGCATCCTATGTAATTGTATATTCTTTAAATGGATTTGTACTTGTGATTATTCCATGATGTGGATTTTGGTTATGTGTTAGATTTAATATTAATTAAGCTTAAATGTGATTCAACGTCACAGAACCCTAAGAGATGTAATCTGTTTTATCATGGTTGTTATGTATCCGAGTTAATGCTTCCGCTATTATATCTGTCGATGTTATTATCTTTCAAAAAAAAAATGTTTGGCACACTTAGTGAAACTTTAGGTTGATTTCTTTTGGGTTCCCTGGAGGGGCGTTACACAACCCAAGTCAAAGACACCAATCCCTGATTAGATTTTGCAGGCACCAAGCTACAGGAAACACAAATCTCCATATCCAAGAACTGAGCACTACCTCAAATAATGAGGCATCAACCTCATTTACAACCAAATATGCAAAAATATGTCATACAGACCTTCAATGCTGAGCCTCCAACATTTCTTTGATCTAATCTACTTCAAAACACACTCACATAGTACACAAAATCCGCATTTCAATTTGCACACTTGAAACAAATTGAGTAGACAACTTGCACAACTTTTGCCACAGTAATTTTCTACTCACTTAAGCACCCTTGGAATGAATCTAATCGACATTATATATGCACTCCATCATTTATTACATTTTCAAGTAGGCCTAGAACATATTTGCAACATCCACAAGTTCGCCACAAGAAAAACCTTTAATCAAATTTCTAATAGGCCCATGTAAAAGCCAACACATTACACCAAGAGTGAGAATGCGCTATTCTTTACTTAGGACTAACTCAACTAGTACTAACAACCTTCATACGCTTCCTTCAAATAAAGAACGTTACAATACTCTTGCACATTCATTGAGAATACCAGCACAAACAATGAACTAACACTATAAGCATACTGCCCTTCTTGAGCTCCACCTCTAAAACTTGACTGGATTTGTCCTCAAGCATAGCCTTATTTTCTTTCAAAACATAGTCATAAAAAATCACTATGGCAGAATGTAGTGCAAACATTGTGCCAATGCACAACAGTTTATGAGCAGCAGGCCTCAGAAACTTAACACAGGCACCTCTGTACCTCTACAAACAACTGCAACATGTTTATGATAATTCCATTAATATCTGCAAGTGGGCTATCCACCATAGATTGACCCTGTCCTTCCATAACATAGATGCTCTAACATGGCATGACAAAAGTAATTAAAATTTCAGTAACCTTCTGGAAGAAAGGTACCCATCATAGCTGGATTCTATTCGCCCTAAAAACAGATGCTTTGACAAGACATGACAAAAGTAATTTAAATTACAGCAATATTATGGATATCCTGACAACAAGGAGAGCATTGATGTTTGTTTTGTTCCACTACAGATGCAATCTTGTCAGCGACTCCACCCACCTAGAACAAGCTACTAAGGTATACTGGAATGATTTCAAATCAATACTCCTCTTCATTCATAACAATGGATGCAAACTAAAATTCAATATCAATTGAAGTTGAGTAAATTCAATCCCTAGCTAACAATGCACAGCATACTTACAATCAGCAAGAGGCAAGCGGCCTAGTTTTACGTCCGAGTCTAACAAGTAAACATACAATTTCTTTCATCCAACTGAGTTACTTGAAATGAAATCAATTCTAAGTGAGGGATGTAGATCACCATGCAATACTTCAAACAAAATCACAATCATTCGCCATGCAAAACACAACAACGAATAATAAATCAAATTTGACAGAATATTAGCATTGATTCTCCAACAACCTCATTTACAAATGAGAAAGGTGGTGTTTATATAGGAGCCCCAATTACAATGAATGGCCAAGATTGATTTAGAATCAATCGCCCAAATGAATCCATTACAAACCCTGATTAGAGTAACCAAAATAGCTAATGAGAATAACGCACCACAAAATAAGCCAACAAGAAAATCCAATGGCTTGAGGACCAATAGGAAGCAAGGAAGCTACCTAGTCATCATACAACCCATCCAAGATGTGCATTCCCTTTTCCTTCTCCCTTTTAGCAAAATCAATGAACTTAAGCAAAATTGCACTAATTTCCTCTATGTCGGTACTAGTAAGGTTGTCATGTTGTATCTATATAACTTATATCTTCAACATGCAACTATCCAATGTATTATCCCAATCTGAAGTATGCCTATGTGGACCACTTTTAGAGATCATAAGTGAGAAAAATCCATTCAATTGACTCTTCCCAAGAGAGTTTGTGCCTTCGAAACAAATTGATTTCATCTTCTCCTTCAATTCATACAAATTTAACTCACATGAAGCATCAATGTCCAAACCAAACAAATTTCCAAGATAGGACCCTCAATATTCACACATTTTAATTGTGTTTGCTCATATGCAGTCCTCCTTGTGACCAATAAAAGATTCCAATGACCAAAGTCAAATGCAATTCCTCTAGGGCCTGTTTGGTTGCTGGAATATGATTTAAGAATTGGCATTCGAAATCATGGATTTGGGATTCTGGAACTTGAAATCTAGATTATGATTTCCGAAATTTATTTTGGGACCATTTGGTCCAAACCCAAAAATATTTGATATTCATAATTTGTTATTCCAAGCCTGTTTGGTTCAAAATATGAATGATGTGGTTTCAAAGATGAAAATAAAAGTTATAGTGAGAGGCGGTTCATATCTCCAATTTTCTCAGTGCCCGACCACATCAGATTTTAACCTTTCACACAACATTTTCAACAGTGGGAACCACATTTGTTTTTGAGAGTGTGTAGTTAGTCAAACGGGCAAAAAATCAGAAATGGAGCCGATGTGGGGAAAATGAAGTTTGGAAATCCAACAGAATCAATATCATGAAAAGAGAGGGTTGGAGAAATCAGATGTAAGATGTGCAGCACCTAATGTGGAACAATTTCAGCCCTCAATGGTGACAAAGCAAGAGGGAAGTAGAGACAAATGGAGCATTAGTGCAATGGAAGAGCTCCTCTCTCAAATCATTGACAAGGAAGTTATGAGAATTACTACCCATCCAGTGGGAATAGAGTATGGGCGCAAACCAAAACTGGAAGCTAGGTATGCGAAACTCAAGGCACGAGACTCGAACCTACAACCTCCTACACCTTGTCGTCACGCACTGCATTTCAAAATCTTCCACAAACTGATCAAGACAACTACTTTCAAAATCTTTCACAAGTCTTCGTAGTCCCACTGGGTATTTGGCCACATGCAAAGAATAAAACACCAATTTCATTTCCATAAGAAGTCTAAACATTAAATGATCCAAAGCAAGACATGAGTTAGAAGTGAAATTGAAATACTTCAGGCATCATCTTAGACATAGAATGATAAAATAAAAGCATCTACCATTTTATCCTTTAAATATGGTTGACTGAGGGCATCAATGAACAATGTTGGAGGAAAAGCAATAGTTTGGTTCCTATTATCATAATAACTTGGAGCTTTTCTTCATAAAATTGCTCAGACCCAAGTCTCAAATTTTAGCACACTAATTGGTTTGGTCATTTTAATGTTTTTTATTTTATGAAAATAAAGCATCAGTTTTGTTTCCAAATATTATTCTGATCAAATGAGTTGGGCATACTTCGAGGGCAACAATAGCTAAAAAAATGGGCATTCAAATGTCAATCCCACTTAAATTTCACTTTATTTAGAATCCTGTAATATCCCTTGCCCAAACTGACAGATTTTAGTCAAGGAATATTGTTAAACACTTGTATTGCTGCCTTTCAATGCTAAGAAATTTAGAATGTTCGCAAATGATATTACAATCCCTCTTACAATGAACTAATATGCAAGTGCAATTCTTTTGATATTTTCAAAACATATACATGGAAACTAAATATGGAATTGCATACCTCTACCCAACTAACATTTTGACAAACAATTGACATACAACTATTATGCTGATCATATATGCTATTAGATGGACATTTCGTCAAACAAATGGTATGCAACATGTGTCACCTTTATTGAATTCATTCTCATGTACAATGTTGCTATAAGTTTGCCAAGACAAATGGCTTACAATAATGACTACGGTAATGCCAAAATCTGATTCTGAATTATCACAGCAAAATCATATGCCCTAAAAAAAATTACAATGTTAACTACGCTGCAAGAGGAACCTGATAATAGTGATGCCCAATGATGGTGATGAATCAAGCATAAATATTGTAACACAACATCGTTCTTGCGTACTGTAGTAGCCAACAATAAATGTATGCTCCAATTTAAGAACAAATAGAACTCCTGAATTGAAGCTCTCTTGAATACCAAATTCAATGAATATTTCACCACCTCAAATGATTGCAACATTGAAGAGTTGACATTCTCCAATGGCTGACTAAAATTAGAAACCTTAGTTTCTTCTCCCAAGTTCTTATCAAATGCAATTCACAATAATCGGATGATTAACAATGAAGCTCTCACCTCTATTTATTCTTTTCCTTCACCCTTCTAGAAGGAAATAAAATATTATTTAATTGCATTCTCTAGAAGCTTCCCCCTTTCCAATACAATAATTAATTGTATTTCTAGAAAATGCACTCTCTAAAAGCTTCTCCCTTGCAATACAATAATTAATTGTGCTTCTAAAAAATTAATTAATTATATATAAAGTCACCTTTTAATTTATTTATTTTAATGACTTTATAAGAAATTAATTTAATCAATTTCTCGTTATTTCTTCACTTAGCCTTTGAAGAATGTAAAGGCTAAGAACTCCACTGAGTTGTTAAAAAGATGGGGACATTACAAATCCTTATTTTGGAAAAATGGGATTTGAAACATGAATTCCAAATAACAAGCATTTTGAAGGGAGATGGAATTCTTGTTTTGGGGTTCAAATGGGGATACCAAATCCACATTTCCCCACATCTCAATTCCGATTTTGCGCACCCAAACAACATATTTGAAATTTTCAGGCATTGGGCATCCCAATTCTTGTCTAATTCTAACAATCAAACGGGGCCCTGTCAATTACTCCCTCGAGTCAAGATTTCGAATTTGAGTTCGAGTAGACTTCCCCAACTATAAAATTTGAATGAAGTTTGACACGGGTAAAAAATTCAGGAAAATAATCGAATTAAAATTGCCTTTATATAATTCAAAAATATAATATTTTATTCTTAACTATACAAAACAGAAAACTCAATAAGTATTGAAAAAATATTTTTAATATTTTAATTGTCATAAAATTATATAATATTAAATAATTAAATGTTTAGCATATTTGTTAAATTTATTTATTCATTTCTACATTTATTAATATTACTTTTATATGCTATTTCAATTTAATAAGTGGTGATAAAGAGGTTGAAGCGATTTGGTCCAAGACAAAAAGCAGAAATTTAAGTTCCAAAGTCAAAGTGCGAGCAAGTCAAAAGCGTTGCTCAATTTAAATCTCCACACAACGACACCATTAAATATCAAGAAACATTCTAGCAATTCCAAAATGTCTCATGTTGGAATCCTGTGCAAGCGTACGCCATTAACAACAAATTGTTTTGTCCTCAGGAAGTTTGCTATGAGCAGCAAATCTCTTAGGAGCGATTTAACAACATCAAGCATCACAACAAAATCAACAAAAAAACCCACATGACGCCCAAGTTTTTCCGTCACACAAGACTACAGATTTACGAAAAATCACCTAGAGATTGCCTTTGAATCCAAGAATCATTGGACAACCCCAGAACAATTCTTTATAGAAAATAATGGGCGAGAAACATTCTAAAAAAATTTAGAAACTTTGGAGACAACAAATTTTTAATGCTTACACTAAGAAACAAGCTCATAATACTCCAGATTTTTCTGCACGAATAGAATGGTGAACTCCAACACCACATTTAACTCTCATTCAGCCTATTTGGGGATCACCTTGTGGTGTAGTGGTGACTTGGTGGCACTATTAATGGTGCACCCAAGGTTCAAATCCCCTCTTGGCCCAATACAGTGTTAATGTTGGTTGGGCCCACCTTGGTTATCGTGTGTGTTGGTAGATAGGTGCACGTATATAGCGTACTCATAATGTAGGTCACAGTGTTGAGGCCACCCACCAATGGAGATGGAGAGAACGATAGTCAACATTCAAGATCGTCATTGGGATAGGAGTGCTCGCGAACCCTGTGTTGGACCCATGTTGGATGTGTTGGTTGTGCCCCTCAGGCTTGGCGTCCCTATTGGGCTTTCATGCTCGCGGTTCTTGGTTGTTGTATTCAAGGATGAGGTCCCCAAGATTCGTGGCCTCACTAGTTCATAGCTCCAATCAAAAGTGAAATATTACCAATCAAAAAAATGGCAAACTCCAACAATTTTTTTTTTTTTAATTCAAGAAAATCCGAACTTGAAGCATTATATTCACTGAATGTTGTGACTTAGAATGTAGGGATACTCATCAATATCTTGAGATATGGGTTGAAACTCCTTCCATGTCTCCTCCAATCCTTGCAATTTATTTATCAATATTGTGGTCCTTGCATATGTTTGAACTATCCTTGCAAGAAAGTCCTTTGCTTGCTCCTCAATTTCACTTGTACATCCTTTTACCATGGCACAAGTAGAATGTGAGCCCTGAGAAGTAGAGACATGTGGAATAAGTAAGTGATCCACTCTTCTGCCTTGATGGATTTATGTGTTTGTTTATGAACTCCGTCATCAAATTCTCTATTTTGGGATCATCTCTTTCCTTTATGAATTTATGCATCCTTTAGTGACATTTGCAGTGTCTCTCCACTCCTGAAATTCTTGCTCCTTAGTTGCTGGCTCAATATCAAATGAGATGTTGTAATCATTGGGAGTAACTTCATCCCTAGTCTTGTCACCAACTATGACAACAAAATGCAAAGTGCAAGAGCCAAACCCATCTCTAGTAATGTTATGAATTTTCTTTGCTGGGTTAGGTTCTTTCACTCTGCCAATTCTACTCAAGAACATAATACTGTCATCCATGGGAAGTACCTTCTCTAACCTTTTCTCCATACCTTCACTTAACCATTCAAGAATTGTGGATAAATCCATACCATCTTCCATCTATTAATCTTCATCTGATCTCTTTAATGTTGAAATGATCTCATCCTCCATTTCCTGAGTGTTGGGATTAGGTTGTCCCAAATTGTCTCCCAAATCAATAACCAACTGTGATGTAGAAGATTATGGCAATATCTCTGTACCTTACTGCACTAATTGAGTGTTTGATTCTACATGTTGTAGTGGAACAAAACTCATATCAACAGATAGCATAATGATAATATAACAGCATTGATAGCATACACCTTTGACATAATGACAATGCTTGACATCTATCTATAAGAGAAACGTGCATAAAGCGTAATTTTAACCGTGTTATGGAAGTGGTCGTTATTTGGTGAATGAAAGCAATAATTTTCTCTAATATTTCACCAGCCTTGCAAAGCACAATCAGAATACATTGTAATACAACTTCAATGATACAAGGAGTAAATTAACTATCCAAACTGCAAATTACCTCCCCATATATAAAATATGGGATAAAACAACACTGTGATTTGGAAAAAAAACATGTCACTTGTTCATTTAAATATTATGGCTCACACGAATGTCAGCAGACACAAAATCCCCTTGTTGGACATCAAAAATCATCAATACTCTCATTTTTGCAAACACTGGCATACCCCCACCTAAGAAGCCATAGCATTAATCAAATCTAGTTGCAAAAAATTATAAATGATTAATTTGGGCAATGAACTACATTGAATAACAAGACCAGGAAAATATGGCAGCAATTAACTATATGGGAGGGACCAACTCAGGGGGAAATGACAGTGTTTAACTATATAGAGGAACCAACTCGGGGGAAAATAGCAGTATTTAACTATATGAAAGGGGTCAACTAGGATAAATGTTGAATAATTCCTGAATAGTGAATTCAACAACGGCCGACTAAGTTGAACGTGAAATAATTATGTGATGGCAAATCCCAGGTGAGTCTGACCCAAAGAATGTGAGATTAAAATAAACTACAAGTAATACCTAAGGAAAGGAATAAAATCTGTTGCTGGATGGCTATCACCTGGGCTAATATTTGATACTTTTTATATTTCCTCAATAGCTGTGATCATGAAAGGGCAGCAGATATAAAGTACAAGGACAGTGATTGCCAGAATAGGTACATCATTTCAATATAAGCAAATGTATTTTCATAACCAAAAGGTATGACACTTTTACTGATTTATTGTTATCAGACTAGTATTAGCACAATTATGTGTGAATATATAATACGAATTTATGACTGCAATATATATTCCTTGCTGAAATTATATAGGGATTATTGTAAGTAATTGCATTGTTCCAATTTGAGTGTTATTTCCCAAATATGAATTTATGACTAAGTTGAATGTGAAATAATTGCATGATGGCAAATCCCAGGTGAGTCTGACCCAAAGAATATGAAATTAAAATAAGCTACAAGTAATACCTAAGGAAAGGAATGATAACTGTTGCTGGATGGCTATCACCTGGATTAATATTTGATATTTTTTATTTTTCCACAATTATGTGTGAATGTATAATATGAATTTATGACTGCAATATATATATTCCTTGCTGAAATTATATTGGGATTATTGTAAGTAATTGCATTGTTCCAATTTGAGTGTTATTTCCCAACTATGTGATGACATATTCATTTATAGAAATGGTTGCAAAACAGGAAGGATGGTCAACCTTTCCAGTTTGTGAGAAGTGAAGGCCCAACATAACCACCATCAAGCATGCCTCTCAGAGGTGGTTAAGCCTCATGGGCTAGGATGTGTATATGTGCTCCCAAGCTTGGTGGAGAAACACAATCTTCATACACATATCAAGCATGCCACCCATCAGCGGAAGCCACATGAAGTGGGAGGTTGATTAGTGCTCTTAGACTTGATCAAGGAGGATGAAGTGCCTCAAAGGACTGAGGGATGGAGTGTACCATTTTCCACCACATGCTCTCACAATACAAGGATAACTATCCTTGACATTGTGGTTTGCAAAGTGTCTATCTAATTCCTACAATGGTTACTATAGGTATGTGCTTTGGATGATTATTAACACTATTGATTATACATACACTTGTTGGATTCCTTATCCTTAAGAAAATAGTTGGCCGATTACATTTCAAATGTTGACCAACATGATTGCAGCCCTACAACAAGATTTGGATTGGGAAAGAATCTTTTGGTTGGTAAGTTTGTACTTTAAATGAATGAAATTTCTTAATTTTATTTGAATTTGTGATTTTAGGACAAAATATAATAATATCCGCAAAATAGACATCACATACACCTTAGAATGCAGATCAGAAGATCTTTAATGGCATTCACATTCATTAAACTACATCGCAATGATGGTACTGTGGCTTTCTGTGAAATGATGGCTAGTAACTGCTGGTGGTTTGACAGTTTTAAATTACAACAGACGTCTAAAATGCATAGGTTTATGGTGCCTATGTGGCGGATCAATTAGTGCTGCAGGTTGTATTTTTTACCTGAGTAAAGATCGAACTCTTCTCTTTAAGCATGGCTATCTGACAGTACTCACCTCTGATGCTTGCATCAAAACATACAGACAAATTTATTATAATTCCATACTTATTAGTAAACTAAAACAATAGTATTTAGCTGAGCCTGGAGCGCGTAGGAAGAAAATTGTTTACATTCAATATATTATAATCATTTCAGATTATTTTCAACTACCTTAATTCCAGTGAGGAGCAATACTCTTCACATATGCAGACTACTATTTATTCACCAGTCTGCATTCGATATATGTTAATCCTCTGTCGCCTGCCAAAACTCATCATTTAGTCTTAGCTTTATAATTTGGAGCTTCATATATTAAAATAGCCATAGATGACATGAAACCGTGCCATTTATTTAACAGGAAATAATAGAATTGTTTCAGATGAAGTAAACCATAATGAAAATTATTGAACCACATGCAGATTTCGTCCAAAAATAATCACTGAAACCGAACGCTACCAAATTACAAATTTTACAAAAAAAAGGAGACGACCCGGAACCAATCTCCCTAAGAATTGCTTCAATCTATTCAGAATAAACGACATGCAAATCTAAAAGTAGCCCCCCGAACAAAACCAAAGAACCAATTCCATTAATTTAACATTAACAACAAGACTGTTTTCGAGTTAAATAAAATACAGCGAAAATGATTCGACTGCGTACAGATTTCCCCCAAAATGGCAAGTGGGTTACCTCAAAATTCTGCACAAATTGTGTTATGGTCTCGAAGACGCTGTTGAAAACAATGGGCGGAGCTTGGAATAAAAATATTACGAAACCCTATCACAACAGCTGCTACTTTGATCAATTCAAAAAATCGAGGTTCCAACAAGATTTTTCTAGCCTCTCAAACGGAGAATACGAATTGCGAGTACTACGGGAATGTATCAACAATTTTGCATACTATGTAGGCGTGAAAATTATTTTAATTTTTCAACAATAGTACTCTCCTGGTTCCATCGGCCTTCCTCCCTTCCGCGTTTGAAGCCGTGAAGTCGCACTGGATAATTATGCACCTTGATGGGCAATGGGGGCACCGGCTACGGTGCTGTTTAGCATTTCCGTCAGCCGTTTCCCTTTCTCTCCCGTACCGTCAGTCTGCTGTCGTACCTGTCAGTAGCTGCTGTATAAAATAGATCGCTGAAATGTAATTTACCTTTTTGTTTGTTTTTATAATTTTTTATATAATATTTTTATAATATAATTTAATAATATATTGAGAATTAGAATTAGTTAGGAAAAAATATATTTTATATAATGTTTTTATAATATAATTGATTGTTTATCAACAGTAAATTGATTAAATGATTTTAAATCTAGTCTACAAATAGATTGTTTATCTTAATTGACTTAAGGGGATGTATTACATTGACAAATTTGAATAGTGATTATTATATTAAATAGGTATAATTTATTATTTATTAACATTAAATTGATTAAATTACCTTAAATTATAAGTCTACAAATAGATTATTTTTCTACATTTGTCTTAAATTGGAAAATTAAAATATTGATTGATGTATTAAATATATGAAATTGATTAAATGATCTTATTTAGGTTATATTGATGAATTGATGCATTAAGTGACCTTATATGGAAGATTAAATTGATTAACTAACAATATAAATATATAAAATTGATAAATCGATGTATTAATTCTAATCTAGATATTTAAAGATATAAACATATTTAGTCTTTAATCATATAACCATTATCAAATAAACATCACATAATATATGAAGCTCTCTCATAAACAAAAAAAATTTGTGTGTGTGTGTGTATATGTGCACACGCGCACGCGCACGCGCACACACACACACATGTATTATACGTATATACATATATACTCACGCATATATATTTTATAATTATAATATAAATTATACTAATTAATGCATATAGGCATTCTACAATGGCAGAATGGGGGAGTGAGATTGGTGTGACGATGTTAATGTTAACTTTTATTCTTCTAAATTAAATTTGACAACCATCTACATGTCAAAAGTTTAAATTTTATTATAAATAGAATATACTTTTAAAAATAAGTTAATAAATATCACATAAAATATCCATATAAATTATTATAGAAAACAAGGGCTCTGCAAGAGCTAGAGTCCCTGCCTTTTGGTGGAAAAATAGATGATTGTTTTACTGATTGATTTGTCAAATTTTGTATTAATCATAAATATATCCATCCATCCGTAAGTATGTAATTAGAACATAATGTACAAATATATAGTATGGATAAGATTCAATTCATTTCTTGCAAACAATTTTATGGCAACAAAATTAATATTAGTTATTGTAAATAAATTTATTTTAAGATAGATAATAATAAAATAATTGTATATACTTATTTCAATATATATTCATAGTTGATGTTTTAGAGAAAAGATATTTGAATACACCAATTTGTCCCTCAAAATATCACCTGTAAAAATTTGTTTAAAAATTTGAAGGCAAGAAAAAGATTAATCAAATAGCAAAAAGAAATTATGAAATTTACTACAAGATGGGCCAAACACTAGAATATTCACCGTGAAAGCAAAGCCCCATCTTTAAAAAATATTTCCTTTAAAAAGAGATGTCAAAGAATATATACCTGGCTAAGGAGGAGAATAGATACATGACTAAGGAGGAGCTTCACATTGAATGGTAGCACAAACTAAAAGTTAGTAACTACAAATATAAAAAACACCTAGAACATAGAAAATTATGGAAAGAAGAAGAATGAAGATGTCTGGAGTCTTCCATACAATGACAAAAACTATGTACTATTAATTTCGTAATGAGAGTAGATATCCTCTCCTAAAGTATAATGTTGAACACCATTTTTATCCAAGGAGTACATAACACACCACTCTGACTTGAGGTTTTCATTACTTAAAGGATATGAACTCTGTATAACTCTATTTTGATGTGTTATTGAGAATGGAATCCCTGCAATAAATACAAACCCTTTATAAAAATATGTAAGGCTGTTGCAATACAATACAAATCCAATGTTGATGTGATATGAACAAAAAAAATTCAAATAATATAAAAGACAAGAAAGCCATAAGGCAGAATGAGCTATAGAATATAATGGAGAAAATGGAGAAAGACAACTACACTAGTTTTACTTATCTCCAACCCAATCCCAAAAAAAACCAAAGCTTTGTGAGTATTCAAGAAAGCAAGTATGAAATATAAAACAAGTGTAATATAATGGCTTAGTACTTGCCTTAGTTTTAATAGTTTTAGTATAAATCTAATATTAAAATAATAAATTTATCGTAGTATATAAAATATTTTAATCAACGCAAATCTTATATAGTTAAATTCTACTCATATATATCATATATACTATTATTAATAGATAAAAATATATAAATAAAAAAAATTTAATATTAATAATTAAATATAATAGTGTTTCTTAAAATATTATATAACATAAGTGTAAATAATATTTTAAAAAATATTTTAGTTGAATGAAAAAAATTAATTCTTAAAAATAGAATATTGAAAGTATAAACATCTAAACTAACTTACTCACAAATAAAAATATTTAATTTCAATCTTGCACATATAAGACTCAAAATGATTCACCCAATCAAATCATCAAAAAATATTTAATAGAAATTATGTAGTTAAAAAACTTGCATCTAACTATATGCATTTTATAATTAAATTTGAAAATGCTAAATTAAAACTCCTAAAAACAATAAGTTTTAATTCAATAAGTTTTAATCCAATAAGTTTTAATCACGATTAGGTGTGAAATGTAATGCACAATAAAATGCATATATCACTGCTCAATAAAATGCATGTGGTAGAAGTTCAATGAATATAATGCAACCACTAAGGCGAAATTAAACGTCAGTCCTTTATTTAAGCCACTTTCCTTTCACATAGTAATAAATTTGAATGGATTTTTAAAAATGTTTAAACCACTAGCAAAAATAGTAATAACCAATAAAAAAATAGCATTTAAGTGTGAAAAATATGTATTTTAATAATGATATTAAGAGACATTTAACATTTGGTAATGTTTTCAAATTTTTGAAAAAAGTAATAACAGTATAAGCAAGGCAAAAACTATAGTCTCCTGCCTATAAGATAGGGATTAATAAAAAGCTTAAGTTAGCAAAAAGCTAAATAAATAGAGATAAAGGAAATATAAATAATTTTTAATGTAGTAAATTAAATTATAATTATTTTGTAGTGGATATCTATTGACATTTATTTAGATAGATTTATTTAAGATATCGATACTAGTTTTATAATTTTAAATTATCTTAATTTTACAATTTAATTTTTTAACCAATTTTATATAAAATATATTATTATTTAGAATTTGAAAAATTAAAAATATATTTTTTTAAATAGAAAAATGCTTTGAATTCTAATACAATTAATTTTTTTAAACTTATATGCAATTAATTGCATTTTTATATAATCAAGAAAAGAAAAAAAGTTGTGAAATATTATGATAATTAATGTCTAACAAGTAGTAATAAAAATTTTTAAAATTGAAAATATTTTTAAGTATGACTATCTTGATATCAAACTATTATTTAACATGTTTTAATTCTTGAAAATAAATTTAAAAAAATTGATATTAGAATTCAATTATTTATATATAAATAGTTGCACAATTAAAAATAAAAATTAAGAATTTTTTGTTCATTACATTTATTTTATCGTTGCCTATTTGAAACAAGTGCCACGTAGTGGCATGTACTTGCCGTAGAAATAGTTATTCAATATTAGTATTATAATTAATCAATTTAGTAGATGAAAGATTTAGAAATAAATAAACAAATAAATCATTCTTTTAAGTATGTAGTATAGTATTATAGAAAATATTCTAAAATAATATAATATAAGTTAATGTTAGTCGATTTCATTTTTTTAAATGAGAGGACTATTTTGTTAATGAATATATCTTAGTACAAATTAATAAAAAATTAATAAAAGATAAATTTGAAATATTAATGTTATATATGATTTTAAAATGAGATAAAGTAAGTATCAACTAATAAAAAGGTAGATAAAATTAATTATCAAAAATTTATAAATAATTTCATGAGAATAATAAATTAGGTGAAATGATAACAAAAAAATTAAGCAAAAATATAGCAATATGGTGGAGACCTCCGCAAAAAGGGGTCTTATAAGACAAAATCAAATGAACCAATCATGATTGAGATAAATGATTTCAATAATAAATTATATTAATAAATTGTTATTAAACTTTATGAATATTTGATCAATAAAAAAATAATTCGCAATGATTGGTGCATAGTTCTTAAACTAATTGAGTAAAAGTGCAAACTGGATACAATAGTACTAGCCTACAATAAGTACAAAAACATGAAAACTAATAACTAAATCTTAAGACAGAAATTTATTAGATTCAAGATAAATGGACAGGCCAAGATATGGAGAATCCAACCGATTTCTATAGCACAAAAATTTAAAATTTAGATTATGATACAAAGTGAAACAATAAAATTAGAGTTCTCTATGACAACTGAAATGACATCATAGAGAACTATTATAATTTTATTTATAAAAATTAGTGCATATAATTGAAACTAGAAATGTAAACTAGAAAATTTATTTATTAATAATTTTTAAAAAATTATTTAACTTAATAAATCATAAATAACATATCATTATAAATTATTACTCGTAAAGTGATTATTTTCTTGGAGTATTAATATAGTGAGGAAAATATCACTCTTCAATTGATATACACTAACTTATCCCATTTATGTCACTAATATACACAACCCTATAATGATTGAGTATGTTAGTAAAATGTTGCAATTTATTACACTTGCAAATGTCATATAACTTCGAACTAATTAAAGAAAATAAAATGAAACATGTTAAATTAATTTGATGTAAAATTATGCAAGAGCCTACAACACAATGGTAACTTGTGAGTCTCTCATGTGGGAGATCTTGGGTTCAAATTTGCTTAACACATTTTATTTTTTTTTAAATATCTAGGCTTCAACCCTTTACCGATTTTTTTTTTAAAAATTGATGTAAAATTATAAAACTTAAAAATCATCTTTTATTAACCTAATATATTTAAATTAGAATTCTTTAATATAAAATAAGATAAGATTAATATATTATCTTCCTTTATTAAACTAAGAATTCTTTATTTTTTTAAATAATTTATAATTTTTTATGTTTGAGTATTACAAATAAGATTTAAAGTTTAATAATAATAATAATAATAGAAATTTTTTACAAGTAGATATTGCAGCCATGATAATGGCTTGGAGCTTGCAGAGTGGGGAACATGAACAAGTGGTTGGCTGGATGATGAGGGAGCTCTTTGAGAAGGATTTAATCCTGAATATGGATGCCCTTTTGGAATGGGCTCACCCAAGGTGGGCATTCGATTTTAGTGAAGGATATGTGGATGAGGAGGAGGGCATAGAGAAAGGAACTGTGCCTTTTGTAAATTGGCCAAGAGGTTTTAAGGACCAAGAAGGCTACACAAATGAGAGGCGGCAGGCTTGGAACGCTTTAAAATTTGCCATTATGGATTTTAAGGAGGAGCAGAACAAGAAGATAGTGCCAAAAGACTATCCAAAAGGAAAGTGCTCGGCTAGGAGCAAGCACAAGTTTTGAAGTGGTAAGTTTTAACCAAGCTGAATGTGTTGTGAGATGCGAAGCTCAAAAGGAGTGAAACCTTTTTTGGAGAATGCTGCAACAACCAGGAAGGGGCAAGATGAAGTTTGACAATTTTTGGAGGTTAAGGAGGCCCGTGCACACTTAATTTGCAAAAAGAGAAGATGGAATGTGGCAGATGATCGGGCGACATCAAGTTGGAGAAGAAGCAGCTATGCGACGAAGATGTTTTTGTATTTTTTGATTTTTTGACAGTCACAGATCCACTTTTAAGTGAAAGTTTTATTTTCGTCCTATGTTTCTATGTAAAATGTTGTAACTGGCCTATAAAGAGGTCATGGAGGTTTTAATGTTTTAAAGCCATGTTTTTGAAAGACGGTCCAAAGTAGTAGGACCTGTATATCGATGTAATCTTTTTATGATATTAATAAAACTATCTCTATTACCGACCAAAAAATAATAATAATAAAAATTTTAATATTATAAAATTATTTATATAAATTTGTGATACTTAATATATTATTAAATTATATTAAAATTATATTATAAAAACATTATATATAAAAATATTCTTTAAATTACATACTTCACACATTTAAAAACTATAAAAACAAACAAAGAAGGTAAATTCCATTTCAATGATATATTTTATATAGCGGCAAATATATTTTCTCGTAACATTGATTTGCTACTGATAGGTACGACATCAGACTAACGTTACGGGAGAGATGAAAGGGAAACAACTGACAAAAATGCTAAATGACATGGTGCAAATAAGTTGCACCGCAATCAGTGTCGTGCAATGGGTAGGTATGTTGAATCATCTTTGAAGAAATATATAAAGAAGAACATAAATAGAGAATACTTAAATGTGTTCAATGTGGATGATTAAATGTGTCTAATGTAGATGATTGTATTTAATATCTAGAGTACGAGCTATAGACATATAGCATCAACATTGTTTTTTAATGGATTGAATATTTTACCAATATTTTGAAGGTTTATAAGTGCAATTAGTAGCAGTGTAAGAAGCATGAGAAGAATGGATGATTTCTAAAGAGATTGGGATATAAAAGGGGGTGGAATGGTAAGAGAAGAGAAAATCACATAACAAATATAGATTGTCACAATTTAATAACATAACAAGTTACACATATACAAAATAATCATTTTACTAGTTTCTACTAAGTACATACCTTATCTAAACCTTATTCAACATGCTTACACTTAAATATTCCCTGCTAACATTTATTACTGTATTTGTTGGAGGCACATACTATTGCTCATATTATTTGAGTCTTATAAGAGCATATTTCCAAGAACCACTACCCTATATTTAAGGATGAAATATATATATAATATGAAACACATAAGACTTATATCAAACTCATAAAACTTATCAAATATTTTTTTAGCCATAATAGTTACATATTATAAATTCAAAAATGTTTTTATGTTAGAAATATATGTAGTTTGAATGATAATTATTTTTAATCTTAATAATTTAAGGAGAATAAGTGAATTCTAACATTACATTGATGTGATAAAAAAAAAATTAGTTATAATATTTTTTAAAATTATTATTTTTAAATATTTAAATATGTATGAAGATAGTTTTTTTGTTAAATTATATTAAATAAACATCATTACAGTTGACTATTAAATTTTTATTCTTAAACTATGATAACTTTCCTCAACTCACTATTTTCTAACTATTAAATTTTTAATCTTAAACTATTACAACTTTCGACAAATACAAGCCACTATGTGGCACTTGTCTAGAATATGTAGTTACACTATGCATTGACCAAAGTTGAGGTCGAGAGAGAAAATGAACAATATAAACATAAAAATAAAAGAGAATAAGAGAGATCAGAAGTGATATATAGAGAGGTAGGCAGAGGGAGATATATAGTGATAGATAGGGATAAAGAGATAAAAAGATAGAGGTAAAGACATTTTTAGAGCAAATGGAACATATAAACATATAAAGAAGAGAGAATGAGAGGGGTAGAAAGTGATATAAACATAGAGGTAGATAAGGGAGATATATAGTGATAGAGATGGATAGAGAGGTAACAAGATAGAGATAAAGATGTTTCTATAAGTGTGTCAACATCCTTGTTCCAAAACTATTATTTTTACCTTATATTGGGAACTTAGTTGTTTGTAATAGGATCTTATTATTGTCCATCTACTAACTTATCCAAGTTTGATATTTCATTCTTGTTCTATTTTAAATTTCTTCAAACAATCTTGTCATTCATAAATTTAATCGCTATTAATTTAATCATATCTTATATTGTTAGAATTTTTCATCCAAGTCTCATTTAGATTAAGAGTTTAATTTTTGTTCATAATTTATTTAGTCGATAGGCTATTTGTGGAAATGCTATTCTCGAAAATTGAAATTTTGACGGAAAAGTTGTCAATTAGCTGGAAAAGTCATCAGTTGGCCAGAAAATTTGTCAATTTGACTAGAAAATTGTAAATCCTTCCCATTAATTATTTACCGATAAGTTTTTATCTCACTCCATTTTTAACTCTTGTTTTGATATTTATTAGTTGGTATCTCCACTTTTAACTATTGTTTTTTTTTTTTTTTTTTTTTTTTTTTTTTTTTTTTTTTTTTTTTTTTTTTTTAAATTAATTACTTGTGATCTCTATTTATTTAACTTTTAATATAAAAATTGATTTAGATTTTAGTTTTTAAGTTATTTTAATTTATTATTTCTCTTATTAATTTTTTATAATAAATTTTTGATAGGGTTTTTTTAATGATTTTTTTCATATTTGATAAATTGAATTTAAATAAATAATATTTATTAATCTATTTTAAATATTTTAGTAAATATTATTTTCTTTAAATTGAAAATTGTTAAGAAAGAGCCTACAACACAACAGTAAATTGTGAGCCTCTTATTGGAGAGGTCTTGGGTTCAACTCTACACAAGCTTAATAAATAATAATAATAATAATTAATCACATCACGTAATAACAATGAATCTTGGCTTCGGCCTCTTACCGATAAAAAAAATTTGAAATTTGTTAATAATATAATTCACATAAGATTATATCTTAAAAAATAATTATATTATTGAAAACCTATTGGCTTATCGTTGCAAGCACAAAAGTGTGCAAGTGCTAGTGTATATTTATGTTATCTTTACTAACCCTTGTTAGTTGAATCCTAAGATGTCAGAAAAATTACCTAGATTTGTAATGAGCTTCTTATGAATCGTAACAATACTTATTTATTCATTTCTTTATTCTTAAAAGAAACTTTCTATGTAGACAACAAACACTTGTTTGAATATCTAGAAGTTAATTAATTCTCCCTCTATACATATTTCAATTGCAACTTTTGAATATTGTATTTCTTATCATATTATAGTTGTGGTTTTATTTTTCTTCTAAAAATTAATATAATATAATAAATAATATATAAATTAATTTATATATATCAATTATTTGATAATCTAAATTAAATTATAAAATTAATTCACAATTGAAATTACAAAATAAAATTATTTAACATTTTTTATACATATTTAAATTACTTAATAAAAAATCATCTTACATATATTATTGCATTTAAAAACAACTCATAAAACAAGGGGTGCATGCGCCAAAGTTCATGCCTTCATGTTTTTATGGTTGGCTAAATTAGTATTACATGAAGGGGAAAGTAAATTAGTTATAATTTTTAGCAAAAACTTGTTGACTTTTGTTAACCTCATAATGGTTTTTGACACTTGAGTGCGAATACACTTAACCACTTTCTATATTGGAACCAAGTACACCATGTATGTCGAGCCACAACATGAGCCGAGTCAAGAAAGACTTCAGGTGCCTAGTAGCCTTTAGGTGCCGAGTGAAGATCAGGTGTCGAGCAAAGTTCAAGTGCCGAATGACTTTAAGTGCTGAGCATGATACAAGTGTCGAGTGATATTTAAGTGTCGAGTCACAGATGATGCCGAGCAATACAGAAATGCAACAGGAGCCGAGTAAGCCAGTTTGTTATTAGTGCCGAGCATCTGAAATTAGCAAGTGTCGAGTAACACAGAATGTACATATGAGTTTGTAACTTCATTGATTCATATGTAAACCATTTTCATGGACGACATATGACGAATCTTGAAGGATTAAATGATAAGATCGAATATTTTGTATTTTCTATGCAATCTACATGCAGCCAATTAGAAAAATGGAGAAGGCATGCAACCAATAAGAAAAGTGCAAGGAATGAGTGAGAAGCAAAGATTCAATATGGATCGTAGATCCATACCTAACCCTAAGTCTTCAAATGTCTTTATAAGGAAGACGAAATCTCATTAGAAATTAGAAATGGATGTACAAGGGTGTGGAAGGAACACTATTTCAGAATAAAGAGTATCAAATCTCAGAGGATCAAGATTAGAGAAAGCAGATCAAGTGTCTGTATTCAACAAACGAAAGATTGCAAGCTATCAGGTTTATTGAACCTAATACTCTCTAGCAATTGTATTAGAATGAAAAACCCTATGGTGATAGGTTAGCTTAACAGCTATTTTGTAGATCCTTTAAATAGGTGATTAAATCCTTTAACAGGGTGACACTTCATGTAAAGTGTTTGTAAAACCTTTAACCAGGTCACTATTGATATAGTGTAAAGCCTTTAGCTGGGCCGGCCTTTAATGGGGCAAACTATCAGAAGTGGTTAAATATTATTACTACAGTGATTTTGTGGGTATTATCCCCACCCCAGTTTTACCTTCTTATTTCTGGAGGGTTTTTGGGTTACCAAAATTTCAAAGTGTTATGTGGTGATGCTTATGTGTTTTTCATAACTGTCTGATATGTTCATATGCATGCAATCTACTTTCAGTTAAAAGTTTTAATGGTTAAAATATAGTACTTCTGATTCACCCCCCACCTCTCAAAAGCATTCTTCTTATTTGAATATTCCAACAATTGGTATCAGAGCAAGGTTCTCACAAGAAGAAGTCTAACAACTTGGAGAAAAAGATCTAAAGATGGAAGTCTTCAAACTTGGAAAGATTATTGACAATCAAGTGATTGATGTGCAACTGGCTCTACACAAAGTAGAGGAAGCAAGGGAAGAATTGAAAAAATTCTTGAAGAAAAGAAAGGATATAGCCATAGCTGAAAATGATATAAACTACAAGGAGATTGATACCACAAAACTGTGTGCCAATGGAGACACCAAAGAGTTTGATGCAGCAATAGCAGAACTAATGGAGAAAAACAAAGTTCAAGCAAAAGAGATAAGATCTCTCAAGATGGAACATGAATCACAGGCCATAATGTTATGTGGAATCACTGAACAAAAGAAAAGAGTAGTTGAGGACAAAGTCATCATGGAAAATGACAAAAGAAATCTTGCAAACAAACTTGAAGAAAAATGTATTGAATTAACAAGGATCTCAAACATGCAGATGGATACACTTGCCCAAATGATGAACCTTCATCATGAACTCAATATGAAAGATATTGAGGTCTCTACTTTGAAGATGCAGAATGAACAACTGAAGAATGAATTAAACAAAGAAAAAGAGGTAGCAGAGAATCTCAACAAGTCAAGTGAAGCCATCAAGTATTTTGAGCAGTTGCTTAAATCTCCAAAATTTGCCCATGATACATCAGGACTTGGATACAACAACACTAAAGTTGGAGAATCATCAAAGAGTGTTGAGCAAAGAAGTGACAAAGGTAAGGATTCTAAACCCACTTGTCATTATTGTAATAAAAAGGGACATACTGCTAATATTTGCAGGAGTAGGAGATTCAATCGAACAAATACACCCAAGAGCAAGAGTTACTGTCACAAGTGCAACATGCAAGGACATATAACACAAGATTGTAGATCCAATGCCACAAGGACTCAAAAATTTGAAGGACATTGTCATAATTGCAATAAGTATGGACACAGAGCATTTGAATGTAGATCAAAGCCTATGTGGACATCAAATCAACCAGCAAAATCAAAAGGAAATGAAAGTCACTATCGTTGGGATTACAACACCAGGTATAGCTGTCATTATTGTTAAGAATATGGACATACACCCCAAAATTGCATAAGAACACATTTCAATGGAAACTATAAAAGATGGTTGAGCCAAACTACATGTTTCAGTTGTCTAAAAACTAGACATACCAGCAGAAACTGTCCTACAAGGTCAAAGGCACCCAAGACTAAAGAAAATAAGGACAAAGAAAAGATTGATGTCGAAAAGATAAGGGGGCAAATGAATAAGACTTGGAAAAAGAAAGATGAGTATAACACATCAAGTGGAGGGATCACTTCACCCAATGGGTCAAGTGATCACACTTCATCAAACTAAGCATGAGAAGTATATGGGATTGATATACAAAGTTATATCACACATCAGTCCCAAGACAAAGAAGCAATGCAAAGTATAAATCTAAATGAGACAAGATGTCAAGACAAAATCTAAATGATGTTACCGAGCTATCTTTGGATGCCGAGCTAAACTCCAATACATGCCGAGTTCCTAACAGCGATCGAGTTGATAACTGATGCTGAGTTGGTTAACTCCAATGCAAGCTGAGTAAAGTGGAAGTGTAGTACAAGCTGAGTAATGTTAAAATCCATCAGAAAATGAGTTGGCAGTTGAGCATTTAATGCAACAAAAATAGGGTATATTATCGCGATTCCAATCAGTTTTTCTCATCGCGATCAAGAAGCAAAGAAGAGAAAGAGAGCAGAGCAACTTCATAGCAGAGAATCTAGCATTTGAAGTAGATTGGAACATCTCTCAATGTGTTTTCATCGATCTTAGGTATTTTCATTTGTGTCGAGCTACACAGTTTCATATTTCATTTATTAAAAAAAAAAAAAAAACCCCTAGTTTGCATAAATGGCGTCAAGTTCCAAGAAAATCGAGGAGAAAGAGTCATTTGAAGTTCAGTTAGTGTCAAATGAGGTCGAGCAACCTGAGTTTTGTCACATCCCTGAAGTTGCATACAAAAATGACCCAGCCGGAGCTCTCTCCCAAATACTCCCAAAAGTTGTAATGGTTCAAGACGTGAGAAGATGCTACAATTGTAAGATAGGAGCCCTAGGAGATATGGAGATAAGGCAAGCCTATGAAAAATTGTGCGTAGATGGAGTCTTAAAAGATGAATTCAAAATTGTTGAAAGGAAGGGTTTGACCTGAGTTTTGAGCTTTCCCACCGTATTCAAGATAGAATGGGTTAAACTTGTGTTAAGCAGAATTCATGGTGGAAGTCTTTGGTTGGAAGATATTCCCATCAAATTAACCAAAGGAATCATACATATGGTAACTGGGTATCCTACCCTAGATCGGTTCAAAACCTTGAGAAGTGAATCAAAGGAGGTTATTGAAAAGAACACTAGTGCTCAGTGGAATAAAAGAGGAATGACAATTCACACCATCCAGGATCCTCTAGTTGAGTTTGTTGTTAGAGTCATAGCCCATAAGTTCTATCAATCCAGTAGACTCAACAGTGTGCCATGTATTGCAGTAGATGTAGGTTACAAATTGGTGAAAAATGATCATACTTATGATCTTGCAGAACTGCAACTACAACAGATTACTGAAAACCTAGCTGCCATAAGAAGGACAAAGGGTGCTCAATGCAAATTTGGAGCAATTCTAGTTTGTATATTCTTTTATGTTTAGAATGAGTTTCCCTCTTTCGGCAAAGTTACATGGAGGAATGATAAGACTATCATTGCCCAAATCAATGAATATATAGAACAGATGGGAGAAAATTTTGATACATTGATGACAAGTTATTTTGAGGATTTCAAGAAATCCATGAAGCAAAGATCAAGAATACCACTTTCCTTAGTGGAAAAACATACTAATGATTTGTGCTTCTTAGTTGACATTGATTTTACCTATATTCAAGCAGTAATTCCAAGAGTGAGATGGCTAAGGCCATTTGGATATGAAATCAATATAGACGAAGCTTCTGTAGCAATAACTGCATTATTGGCAGAAGAGACAGATAAAAGTGCTCCACACTTTGGCACTTATGATATGGTAAGATCAAAGATAAATATGGAGCTAAAGACTACCTCAACATTAAAGAAGAAAGACAAATTGTTAAAGAAGATTAAGAAGAAATTTGGTGAAGAAATTGAGGCTGAAGCAGAAGAAGATGAAGATGACAATGATGATGATGAAGATGAACAAGAACGAGGCCCAATGGAATTAACCCAAGGCCTAGGTGAAGACAAGGAGGAAGGTGCAGAGGAAGAAGAAGCTAAGGAAGCACCAACTGAAGCTGAGTCAAAGAAAAGGAAGGCAACAAAATAGCATCCAGCTTAGCAAAAACCAAAGAAATCTGCTATGCCATCACCTCAAAAGCCAACAACTCGAGCTTCAACAAGGGCCTCCACAAAAAAGGTTGTAGAGGAAGCTATAAAGAAGAAACCAATCAAGGAAACACAGGAAGAGCCGAGGAAAAGAAGAAGATATGTGGCTCAATCTAATACTGATGAAGAAGATCAATCTGAAAAGGTAAGCCATTTTTCAGTTGATACTTTATGTAAAAAGATTGGAAATGGTGATTTAAGCAACTTAAATAAAGTTGATTTCAATAAGTTTACTAAAGAAGAACAGAATAGGATAGAGGAAATAGTTTATGGAATGATGGCACAGTTCAAGTACACTCCTCTTGAACTAGATGGACAATTGCCAAAAGAACTGTCTAAAATTGTAGAAGACAGATGGCATTTTTGTTTGAAAATGGAGAAGGAGATGAGGGAATCAACCCTAGCAAGCGTGTTGCCTGATTTCACCAAGGAACAAATAAAGGAAGCAGTCAAAAGGCATAATACTAGGTTTACACCTAAGTATAGGGCATTCGTTATTCTCCAAAACAAGATGGAAGAAATTGTTCAAAGAACAATGAAATCATGAAAAAACTTGTACAAAAAGATTGAAGATTTTCTTGAAGAAGAATACAAGGAAGAAGTAGCTACTCCACCAGAAGAGAGAAGAAAAAGGAGAGAAGAGAAGACAGTAGTAGAGAAGGAAGAAGAATAAAAGAAAGAAGAAGAAAAGATAGAAGAAGAAGAAAAGAAAGAAGAAGAAGAAAAGAAAGGAGAAGAAGAAGAGAAAGAAGAAGAAGAGAAGAAGGAAGAAGAAAAGAAAGATGGAGAGGAGGAAGAGACACAAGAACAAGATGTAACGGCAACAGCTGAGCAAGAGCAGCAACCAAACCAGAGTGTGCAAGACACACAATTGCCACCCTCTAGCCCTCCTCAAGTACGCATCACACCTGCAAAAACTATAATTATAAAAGATGTTCCTGACACTTTTGGTCAGAACATCAATCCATTAACTGTAGAAGACCTCAAAAGAATCCTTGACCAATCTACGCAGCAAGCAAGATTGTGTACAGATCCAATATTGGTCAGTATGGATGAATTAAAAAAACTAGTAGAAAGCACAGTTAGAGAAAAGGTGAATCCACAAGAACCACCTTCCATCATCTCTACAACTACTAATGGTCAACCTCAAATGCCCATAGTTATTTCATTAGGCATACTTGACACCTCAATACAGAAGCCGAGTATAGCTGTAGAAAAAGAAACAGAACAAACAGGACAGACTATTACATTTGATCCTACAGCACAAACACAAGGTGCACTTCCTAAGATTACCACAATTGATCAAGGAAGTAGACAGCAGGAGGAGAAAATAGAGGAAACTCCTAAAGAGCAAGAGGCAATACAAACATTGATAAATTTGCCTACCTCAGGAACTCCTTCACAACAGCCATTGCAAATATCTGCACCAGGATCCAGTACTACAAAAGTTGCAAGGGTACTTCACTATGGAGATCCTGAATTAGATGAGGAGATAGTCATACCAGGATATGACTCAAAAACAATAACCATTGATCAAATCAATGAGGTGCAAGAAGCACTGAATAGGAGAAAGAGACAAGAGATACTTAGGAGGGAGTATAAACAAAAGCAAACACTACATGAGATTAAGGACATCTTTATGGATGCCTTCAATTTGCAATCACCAGATGAGTCAAAGCATATCATAGAGCAATTATTAGATATTGTTGACCAGGTGACAAATGAAGACCAATAGACAAATGCAAAACTTATAGAATGGTCTGAAAGAAAATTCCAAGGAAAAGTAAATGAGCAAGTATCAAGTCAAATTGCACTCTCCCAGGTTGAACTAGAAAAGCTTATAGACAAAGTGAAAAAGGTACTTGAGAATATATTCTCATTGTACAAAAAGTTGTGTGACTTTTCATACTTCACACAAGAGACAAGCCAAAAGATACTGAGCTTGGAGAGAAATTTAAATATTTCAAGCATGCAACTACCAAACGATCCAGCTCAAAGTGAGAAGCATTTTGCTCAATCACTTCACACTCAGAAAGAAATAGTTGTATTATCAACAAATGAGGCCAATATCAAGGCAAAACTGATACAACTCCAGTCCTCCATTACCCCACATTTGGAAATACTCCATAAGGAACAAGTCTATGCAGAAATTGTTCTCAAGAAAGATCCCAATCTTTCTACTTCAGATGGACTTATTCATCTTGCTGTAGAGACTGCCATCCAGCACAAGTCACTGGAAATTGCTTTGAACAATTGGGATGCAACTCTTAGGATGATTATGGAAGTAAACAACACATTTTTGGTGAAATATGGTCTTAACCCTTAAAATCCTTTGACATAAGTGTCAAAAAGGGGGAGATATATATCTTATTAACAAAAGGGGGAGATATTATAAGATGAATGAGAGAATGGGGGAAATAAAACCAAGGAAACCAAGGGGAGCATGATATACAGATAATGGCACAAACAACCAACTCAGGGGGAGTTGCAATAATTTTGAGTTACAACAATTTTGAGGTATATATATTGTAAGTTACACAAATTTTGATTAAAGGTTTTTAAAACCTTTGTATATACCAAGCAGATTAGTTAATGTACTCATAAGATCAGTTAAGTATTTTTGTCACTCATGTCAAAGGGGGAGATTGTTAACCTCATAATGGTTTTTGACACTTGAGTGCCAATACCTTAACCACTTTCTATATTGGAACCAAGTACACCATGTATGCCGAGCCACAACATGAGCTGATTCAGGAAAGACTTTAGGTGTCGAGTGATCTTCAGGTGCCGAGTAGCCTTCAGGTGTCGAGTGAAGATCAGGTGTTGAGCATGATACAAGTGCTGAGTGATATTTAAGTGCCAAGTCACAGGTGATGCCGAGCAATGCAGAAATGCAACAAGAGCCGAGTAAGCCAGTTTGTTATTAGTGCCGAGCATCTAAAATTAGCAAGTGTCGAGTAACACAGAATGTACATATGAGTTTGTAACTTTATTGATTCATATGTAAACCATTTTCATGGCCGACATATGACGAATCTTGAAGGATTAAATGATAAGATCGAATATTTTGTATTTTCTATGCAATCTACATGCAGCCAATTAGAAAAATGGAGAAGGCATGTAACCAATAAGAAAAGTGCAAGGAATGAGCAGGAAGCAAAGATTCAATATGGATCGTAGATCCATACCTAACCCTAAGTCTTCGAATATCTTTATAAGAAAGACAAAATCTCATTAGAAATAAGAAATGGATGTACAAGGGTGTGGAAGGAACACTATTTCAGAATAAAGAGTATCATATCTCAAAGGATCAAGATTAGAGAAAGCAGATCAAGTGCCTGTATTCAGCAAACGAAGGATTACAAGCTATCAGGTTTATTGTACCTAATACTCTCTAGCAATTGTATTAGAATGAAAAACCCTAAGGTGATAGGTTAGCTTAACAGCTATTTTGTAGATCCTTTAAATAGGTGATTAAATCCTTTAACAGGGTGACACTTCATGTAAAGTGTTCATAAAACCTTTAACTAGGTCACTATTGATACAGTGTAAAGCCTTTAACAGGGCAGGCCTTTAACGGGGCAGACCATCAGAAGTGGTTAAATATTATTACTACAGTGATTTTGTGGGTATCATCCCCACCCCAGTTTTACCTTCTTATTTCTAGAGGGTTTCTGGGTTACCAAAATCTCAAAGTGTTATGTGGTGATGCTTATGTATTTTTCATAACTGTATGATATGTTCATATGCATGCAATCTACTTTCAGTTAAAAGTTTTAATGGTTAAAATACAGTACTTCTGATTCACCGCGCCCCCACCCCCCCCCCCCCCCCCCTCTTAGAAGCATTCTTCCTATTTGAATATTCCAACAACTTTTGATAACTCATCTTTAAGTAAAATGAATTTAGTCATATGACGATGACAAAGAAAAGGGGAGATAAAGATACAAAATACACTTGGCACACAACTACAAATTTTGATTATGGTCATGTGAACAAATTGGAAGGCTAAAACAAAATATGATAGTACATTAGTTAAATAAATATAAACTATTTATTTAGTTAATAGCAGACAAAATCTAGGCTATGGCAAAATCAGATAAATAGTAAATATTTATTTAATTAAGGGAAAGAAAAGGCTAACGAATCAATTAGATAAACAAGATTTATTTTTAATTAACAAAGGAAGGCATTAATAAATTGATTAAATAAATTAAATTTTTAATATAATAAATAGAGGAATGATGGTAAAATAATCAAATAAACAAAAAAATTAGTTAATTTTGTGAGGAAATTTTTCTCATTTGTTTATATTTTGCCTCTCTTTAAGATGATGTAGTTTATCATACCGATTCAAAGAAAAATAACCAAATGATATTTTTCCTTAATATGTCTCAAGTAGGGATGTGATATGCCCCAGTTGGAGGACATTAGCAATTGTATGTTCCTTTGTCAAAGAGTTTTGAAAGATGAAAAAATATATACTTCTAGATTAGGGGAAAAAACACCCTCAACTACTAGTGCCCTCCATTTTTAGGTCTACATTTCAAACACAAGTTACTCTATGTCTCTTATTTTTATATTTGTACTTTATATCACCATATCAAATCTAAAAAACCTTGCATGTTATTTAATGTCAATTCTACACCATTATCCCTAGATCTTTCATTCAATTCACAAATTTCTATAATTTGTTTTCAACTCAATCAAAGAGGACTGAAATTCAATCAATTCCATTCCTCTTAAATGCAATTGAATGTGAAAGCTGGTTAATTACATGTTTACATAACTAAACTAGGGAATCTCTATTTTTACCACCAATATAAGGATTTTTATAAGTTGGGTTGACTAAGTTCATAATTTTTTTGGCTATTGAAAAATGTTTTGGCTTGATTATAGGAGGACATAAATATCGATGTCACTTAGGAGATGCATCCTTCAACACATATGATACCACATATCAAATTGTTAGCAATAATATCCCCATAAGTTTGACATGAATCACACTACTATACAATATTTTAATACTCCAACATTATAGAAGTAACAAATACTCATGTTAATAGATACATTTGGACCACATCTCACATTTGATTGACATAAATGACAGAATTGGTTCATATTTATAATAATAATTTATTAGAATATAAACAACATAGTAGAAAAATAATATGTTTAATATTTAGTCATTCAAAGTATTTTGGCTTGATAAGTGTTTAAGTTTTATATTAGAACCCTAAGGAATGTGGATTTTATCTTCTTTTCAATTATGTTCATATTCCACATTAACGGCATTATTTATGTTTTAGGCAACTTATTTTTCTAAAAATGCATAAGACTTTGAAGGCAAATTGGATGTACTAGTTAGGTATCTATTTGATCCTTGATTGTGATACTTGGATCAAAACATTTTTCCAAGTGTATGTGATGCAATATCATCCTTATCTTGGAATGATCTTACATCAAGTTGCCCTAAAATATTTCAAATGTACTTTCAAATTCTTTGTGCAATTGTTTATGGATTTTTATTGGGATAGTTTGTGTTGGCTAAGCTTCACTTGTACATGTGTGTTATAGATTGTAAAGTTTTGTAACAATACTATTTAAAGTTATGTTCATACCATTTTAATTGTCATGTGAAAATTTGAATGCAAATCATCCTAGGCATAAGCTTTCCTTGCAACAAGATTGGGACAAGCTTTGGGTTCGATATGTGAAGATTGGATAGTCTTCAAATTTATCCTCATACTGTAGAATATGTTACATGTGTGTACCATATAAATGTCGATGTTATAATGATATGCTAGTTTTTTATTAGATAAACAGGTTTTACAGGGAGCCTGAAACCCAAGAGTTAAAACATTAACAAGGCTGAAAATAAGCGTGAAAAGCCCAGCCAAAAGAGTTCAAGTTCAAAGGCTGATAATAAGCACAAGGCCCAGCCGAAAACCAAAGAACATAGAAAAGACCAGGAACAAAAACAACAAGAACTGATAAAGGCAAAAGCCCTGACAAAAATCCAAAAAAAGGCACAGATAGAAACAAAAGAACAGGCAGTGAATTAGTCCTCGATCTTTCTCTCCAGCTCTTACATGACCTGAGCAGCTTCATAGGCCAGCTGGTTCTCCTCAGCCTCCTATTGGTGTGCCCTTTGATCCTCTTGGTCCTGATAATTGTTGATGTTGTCCTTTATAGGATTAACCACCAGTCTGGCTTTTTCCTTATCTTTTCCTTCCTCATCGTCCTTCATAACACTGTCTTTGATCCAACTAGTTAAAGATATGATGTTGTTGTTAATGGAGCTTAGCAAGGAAATCATCTGGTTCGAGAGATTGTGATTGTAGATCTCAAGATTGTTAATCCTTCTCTCCACCAAACTAAGCCTCTCACCGTGGCCATCTATATTATCAAAATCTACTCCATTCTTGTATTCCTCCATATGACCCACCTACTCTTTGACCTCCTCCAGCTCATGGAAAAGCCACTTGATTGATATGAAGTTATCAATCATATTGTTGCGAGCATTGTTCAAGAGGTTCATCCCAATTTCTCTTGCTTTATCCAAAATAGCCACAATCGTTAGGTTTATGAGTTCTTCAAGCCGCGACTATTTTTGGTTTTCCACGAGGACCTGCAGGTTCATGACCTCTCTAAAAATGCCCATTTTCGAGGTCCTAACATTAAAGTTTTTCCAAGATTTCCTCCCATCTTTAACCTGCACCTCCCCTCCCTCAGTCTCAGAATCCATTTTTTGCTCCTCAGGTTGGGCTTGAATATGGATAGGAGAAAGAGGTAGCGAAGACATATCCAGTTCTTGTTGCTTTCTCTCATCCTCCAGACCCTCCCTCTTGCATTTCTTCCCTCCCCGGTCTTCCTTATTTTCCTCCTACATCTCCTTTTCCTCCTCTTTCGTCTCTACATCCTCCTCATCATCACTGTCAACCTTCTCATCCTTCACAGGTTGCTTCTACTCATTAACCCTAGGGCTTTTTCTACTAGGGGTTATGGAAGAAGGCAAATTCTTGACCTGATGGGTGACTTTTTTACCAGCGGAAGAAATCTCTCCATCCTCAGAGCTTAAGCTCTAAATATCATCTGAGTCTGAAGAGAAGTTGGAACTTTCAGAGGTCACATTCTTAGTCTGAGGGGGGGCATTGCTTATTGTCTGAGCCTTAAAGTGCTCATAAATAAGTAGCAAGAGCCCCTGATGCAGAGTGGGGTTATCAGTGGGCTTCTTTTTGAAGCTATCCACCGCCTTGCTCATGGAAGTTAACAAGTAAAAAGGAAAAGAAATTTTACAGCTGTGCCGAAAATTATTCAAAAGAACAAAGTGGTGGGTACGAGCCCGATCAAACCTAGGGTCCAGAGTAATATACTCGATTACAGCTCTCAAAACATACCTCCATAGTTTCTTCATGGTATCAAGAACATAGTACGTGTCAATCTTCTTCAGGGCTTTCAGTTCCTCCGCTTCCTTCACAAAATCCTGCACAGTATTAGCCAAGAGCTTCTTGTCCCTGAAGAACTTAAAACCTTAACAAAATAACTTTTGTTAGATGATAATGATTATACATTGATGGATTTTGAATTCTCAAAGTAAAAAGAAAATCAATTAAACTTTATTAAGAACAACTCAGCCATTTTATTTAAATGCAAAACCCTTAGTGCTTAAATATCTTCCTATTCGGACATGTATGATGACGACTATTTTACAATTGTCAAAAATAAACATCAATGTAAAACTATATATATATATATATATATATATATATATAAGAAATAAAAAATATTTAACTCTATATTCAAAGATAGCTAGTAAAATATAGTGTAAACTTTAAGAAACAAGGGGCGCATGCGCCAAAGTTCCTGCCTTAATGTTTTTATGGTTGACCGAAGTAGCTTTTGCAATGATCTCTATCTTGTCAACACTTCTATGTTTTACTGACAAAAACTTATGGCTCAAGATTAGTTTTTTGTGTTTAATGAAGAACTAATGAAAAATGTTGAAGTGTATTTAAAAATGGAAACGTTCATACGTTTTTCTGTATATATACAACTAAGCTAGTGTTGATATCAGTGATGCCTATGGCCCATGGGATATAATGTTATACGAAGAGAGAGCTAAAAGAGAGAATAATATGTTATTATAAGGACAAGTAAAGGTAGAATAATAGAGAGAGTTGAAGAGAATTTGAAAAATATTAATAATTTTATTATTTTAAAAAATATATAAATAATAATAATTATTATATTATATGAATGAACTACTCATTTCTACCAATTCAATTATAAGTTGAAATATTTATTTTAAAAAAAAATGTTGATTACTTAAATCAAAGTACCAAAATATGTAGTAAGTTTGATGGGTAGTATTAATGGTATAAGAAAAAATTGAGCAAAATTGTAAAATAGCATAAGATAATAAATGTGTTTAGAATAAGAAATATATTTAACTCTATATTTGATTAAAATATCTATATTTGAATAACATTTTACAAATTACAAAAATAAACATCAATGTAAAACTAGTAATAAATATATTTAAAATAAGAAATATAAAACATTGAAGTCTATATTTGAACATGGTAAGGAAAATAGATAGGAATAATTAATATTGATTAGACATATTTGTGAGGTGGAAGATAAAAATGATTGTTTTCTAAAAAAGTTTATCCACTTGTGACAAATGTAGAAAAGATAAAGTTGCAATTAATGCATTGATTAATAGAAGCGTTAGAAAAATGCTTGTTTTTTTAAAAGTTTATCCACTTGTCACAAATGTGGAAAAGATAAAGTTGCAATTAATGCATTCATTAATAGAGGTATTGGAAAAAATATTTGTATTTTTGTTAAAGAAAATTGAATTTTTTCATTGCCTTTTTCATCATTAGCCAATAATTTTTTTTTAATTTGTATTTTTCAATTCCAAAAAATATATAAATTCATATAGCTTTTGCAAACATTAGTATATCATGAAATTTTTAGCTTATGTAACTAATATGGAATCTCACGATTCCATTAATTTCTTGCCAACAGGAGGAACTAATAACATTTTACAAATTATAAAAACTAACATCAATGTAAAACTAATAATAAATATATTTAAAATAAGAAATATAAAACATTTAACTCTATATTTGAACTTGGTAAGGAAAATAGATAGGGATAATTAATATTGATTAGACATTCATTTGTGAGGTGGAATATAAAAATGATTGTTTTTTTTTAAAAGTTAATCCACTTATCACAAATGTGGAAAAGATAAAGTTGTAATTAATGCATTCATTAATAAAGTTGTTAAAAAATATTTGCAATTTTGTTGAAAATTTTTGAATTTTTTCATTGCCTTTTTTATCATGGGCCAATACAATTTTCAAAAAAAAATTATTTTTCAATTTAAAAAAAAATGCAAATTAATATAGCTTTTGCAAATATTAGTATATCTTCAAATTTTTAGATTTATGTAACTAATATGGAATCATATGATTCCATCATTAATAGAGTTGTTAGAAAATATTTGTATTTTTGTTGAAGAAAATTGATCTTTTTCATTGCCTTTTTTTTATCATGGGCCAATACAATTTTCAAAAAATTGTATTTTTCAATTTCAGAAAAACATGCAAATTAATATAGCTTTTGCAAACATTAGTATATCTTCAAATTTTTAGATTGATGTAACTAATATGGAATCACATGATTCCATTAGTTTCTTGCCAAAGGTAGGAACTAATAAGAAACATGTAATACACTTTTATCATTCAAACTTAGAAAAAAAAAACATAAAAAGGTAACCAATTTAGGTTTATAAGTATCATCCATCGTGCATGATTTGTTGTCATATTATTAATGTATAAATGAATGTCTTCCCCATGATAATTCCTCCTAAAATGATCAATTCCTGAATTGTTTTTTATGATCAATTTTTCTTTCTTAAAAATTGAATTGTAATTCTCAAGCAAAATGGCCATGACCGCTGATTAGTTGAATAAAATTTAATGAAAGAAATATTCATGCTAAAGCTCTTTAGCAGAATAAGAGTGTGGTTTTATTGTACATGGAGTCTAAATGACAAACTAACTGATACAACCTTGCTTTATTATTTACAAACCTCGGTGACGAGGAAAATTAGAAATGACAGATATAAGAAATAGTCAGAGAAGACAAGAATAAAAAGGGCAATTCAATTGGAAGAAAAATGGACCATTGTGATACGTTCTATGGTCATCATTATCTTTATACAACTAACAACCATTGATGTTAAATATGAGCTTCTCCATCTCTGTTAAATATGAGCTTCGCCATCTCATTTAGGGAAACGTCTTTGGCATAAAAAATAATTTAGGTTCTCTTGGAATAAAGAGTTTTTTTCTTACAATTACACCAAAAGAATTTAGTTGAAAAATAAATTACAATTTGGAACTACAATATTACAATTCTAACATAGTGGCTTAGTACTTGTTTAAGTTTTTAGTATAAAAATAGTTTTAATTTGATAAATTTGTTATAGTATATAAAATATTTTATTTAAGAAACACGTTATATAATTACAATTTTTATAATAATAATTGTATTAATAAATAAAATTAATATAATTTTATAAATATTTTTAATTTTTAATTTTTAATAGTCAACTATAATTAATTTAAATCTTAATTTTAACTTTGTTGTAAATATAATTATTGATATTTATTTTTATTGCATATCATATGGTACTATTATATTATAAAAATATATATAACATCAATATAATAATATTTTTATAATAATAAATAATAATATTTGACAATAGATTAGATAATATAAATATATATTTTTTATATTTTTTATTGAATGATAAAACTTAAATTCTAAAAAAACCACTTCAAAAAATAACAATGACAAAATAAGCTTAAAATAATATTTTATAATATATTAATTAAAATTATATGTGAAACTATAAATTGGTATAAGACTTCAATTTTATCAACCAATTAAAAGATTGAAAATTAGTATAGAAAAAAATATAAAGTTAAAAATTGTTATGTAGCTTTTAAAAACTAAATAAACAAATTAAATGAATTATAATTGGTCTATTAGATCTCATTTAATAACTAGTATTTGCACCAAAAGAAGGTGAAATAATTAGCACATAGATATATCTACAATTTGACATTCCATTTAAATATTATGAAATATTTTTTCTGGCTAATATTAAGATTTGTATTATTATTTTTACCTTTTCTATTGTATAAATGTGTACTGACAAGTACATGGGGTGATTAAAAATTCCATGACATGTTTTGATTAAGTAAAAACAAGTTTTAAAGGACCCAAAACCTTATACAAAGTATCAAACAGAAACAACTGAAAAAACCCACAAGGAACTATGCATCAACACTGAAACTACAAAACAAACTAAGACAAAAGCCTTAAAACAAAAGTCAAGAAAAAACAAAAAAAAAAGCCAACAAAAAGGATAGCACCTAGACAACTATGAGGTCTTCAGTATATCAACAACTTGTTCAATAGGGATATTCATATTCACTATAGAGGCCTTCAACTCTTCGATTTCTTTGTCTTTCACCACCTTTTTCTTCTTAGAGTTAGCTATATTGTGTTTACTAGGGCCCTAATCCTCATTCCTATCCCTAGAACTATGAATAGTCCCTTGATCTAGTTTGTCCAACAGAGAATTGATGTTATCTGCAAGTCAATATGGAACAATTATGGTCAACCAATTTTTAAATAGCCTTTTCCATATTGTCAACTCTATCACCCATAGTATCCATCATTTTTTGCATATCCTTAATCAATTGTTCATTAGTCATGACATGTTGAAAAATAGTGATTCAAACATTTAGAGGAGTGTTCTATCAAAACATTGATAAATACTCTTTTTTTCGAAGAAGTCTATGTAAAACCTATTCAATCAATAATCTCCCCAAAAAAAAAAATTCAAAATCTTTAGATTCAAATAAGTTTACATACCTAACAATTAACAAAGATTTTTCTTTTAGACAGGGACTTACATCTCTTCAACATAATTTAAACCAATTTATCTTTTAAGATCATGTTTTGGAGATCCTCTTTAGGATCTGTTGACTTGCATGTAGTGGAAATTATGTGTCTTTAATTAGTGAGTGATCAATATCACTAAAAGGGAACTTCCAAAAAGAGAAATAATGCATGAGTTCTAGATAAACAAGGTTGCATTTTTTACAGCGCTCAATTCTCTTGTACATACATGTAAATTTAAACAATTGAATTCAGGGGTAATTCTCGTATATTGGTCAAGTGAAAACATGGTTTTAAGGCTCTAAAACCCCCTTTTTGCAGTCTCGTTTAATTAGAGTTTATGAATTTAGATGGGATTTCAGGATTCTTTATAGTGGAAATTCTCTCTCTAGAATGCTCATTTCTGGTGTTAACAACTTGATAATAGGTATTTGTTTTCCCCACAATCTTTGTCCTTTCAGTGGTAATATCCCCTCCTCTACTTGCCTGGGTTATTATCCTCCTAGGTTGTAACCATCTGGAGGCTCTGATACCCACAACAATTATCACCAATTTGACATAGCTTAAGCTATTGGTCGAGTGGGTTCAATTTTATTTTATTAGCAATCTAATTCCTTTAATTATATCAAGTTAGGTCAACTAAAATCCCCTTAACAATTTGAAGTGTGGGACAATAACTTTAGCAAAAGGATTCCAACAAAGTTGAGCAATTGTTTAGTACTGGGGCTACTAAGACAATAGGGCATATACCTAAGTGGGTCCATACCTCCATAGTTGGGTTTCCTATGCTTTTGAAATTCTTGTACTTTTCCACTTAGCGTCTATTATCTTAACAGTCTCCAATTCATTTTGTTGCAGCTTCATTTTCTTCACAATTTACTAATCGATCCTCGCAACCTCTAAAATTGTATTCACCTTCTACGAACTTTCCATCACCAACACACATTTATGCTCAAATTTTATAATTATCTTGTTAGAATCCATAATTACCTATTTTCCCTACTCCCCTTCTATATACTCTTCAAATCTTAGCTTGTTAGTCACAATGAGAACACTTTTCTACTTGACGACAAATTCATCAACATCTACCCTCTTTGTTGTTGAACGCCCAACACTTTTTACATTGGTTGCTGATTTAGAAGCATTTTTCTTGCAAATTTTCATTTCTTTCATAGATAATGACCACCTCTTTTCCCAACACCGTTATTCTTCTCCTGGTGTCCGAATATTTGTTCAAAAATAAGTTTTTCATATAAATCTTGTCCAAGGAGGACAATTATTTCAAGAGGAAATTGAAAGAGGTCTTTTCCATTAGCTATCATCTCATTAACCTTAACCGTGATGTGGGTGGTCCATTAACCATTCATGGTGCCCCCTACTTGATACCCTTAAAGCCTCCATTTTGGAACACTTGGTAGACCCCACCATCCCTGATGCTTTTTGTGGCTTCACTTCTTGCTTTTTCTTCAATTTCTTGTGTTTTTTTTGTTTCCTCTTTTCCCTCCCCCACTCTCATGCTCTTCCCTCTCGGTCTTTCTCTTTTTTGTTGACCTACTATTTCACATCTTTGATCTCTCTCTCTCTCTCTCTCTCTCTCTCTCTCTCTCTCTCTCTCACACACACACACACACACACACACACACACACACACACACACACACACACACACACACACACACACACACACACACACACACACACACACACACACACACACACATCAAGCATTTTTCATTTAAGTGTTTTTCTTACTTAGGTCTTTTGATCTTATCGATTTTTATCTTATGGGTCCTCTTTTCTCTGAGATCTATTTATTTATTATTTTTTGTGCGTGTATAGGGCTTTCTAATTTTGTGTGTTTTCCTTGGTGGTTTAGGGTTCCCCTTTTTATTGATTTTTCTTTTTATTTTCTCTTTTATTTTTCATGCATTATAGCCTTGATAGTTTCTTGCACTCGCTTCTTTTGTATGTGTGTGTGTGTATATATATATCTGTGTGTGTGTGTGTGTGTGCGTGTTTATATATACATATATACGTATATATACATATATGTATACCTATATATAAATATATATAGATATATATACATTGATATAGATATATATATACACATATCCATACACACACACACACACACACACACACACACACACACACACGACATTTTGTATTTATTTTTGTGATTTATTATTTATTATTTATTTATTTTGATTTAGTGTCTCTATTCTTTTTATTTTTGTTCGAGTACTAGGATTTCCTCCTTCAGGGGTGTGTTCCTCGTTGGGTTCTGGTCTCTTTCTATTTCCTATTGTTGCTTTTTTTTTCGTTACTCTCTAATATTACTTTTTTTAGACGTATAGGGAGGTAATTTGCATAATAATATAGATTTGTATATAATATATATTCATAATCTTGTATCTATAATGTACACACACACACACACACACACACACACACTCATACATACATACATACATATATATGTATGTATGTATGTATGTATACATATGTATATATCTATATATCTATACATATATACATATACATATATATGTATGTATGTATGTATGCATATAGATATATATATGTGTGTATATATGTAACTATATGTTTATACATATCTACATATATATTATTATACTTACATATACATTAATTATATATAGATACATACGCACACATGTTTGCTTCATTATTCGCTTGCTTTTATTAAATGTTATGTATTTTTCTTATGTTTGATTTGTGTTATTTCTCCTTTCATGTTTTTGTCTCCTTTCATTTTTATTTTTATTTTGGAGTTTTCCCTTTAAAGTTTTTAATTATTTTTTGCCCTTAATCTTTTATCTCTCATTTAAAAAAACAAAAAAATTGAGTGTGACACTTTTCAATCTTTGTTCTTTTATTCTTTGCATTGTTTTGTGTGCTTTCCCATTCTCTTTTTATAGTCCTTGTGAAAGGTCCAATTTGCATATCTTTACTATCCTACACTTCCTCATCTTGATGATGGATCATATAGTGTGATCCAAAACGTTGATGATAAAAAAACGCACACAATCAAATCTAGAAAACAACTTATTACACATCACCATACTGGTGGAAGTCTCAAGTATAATAGCCTACATTTTCTTGCATGACTACATTGATATGGAAGCCACCAATAAGAAAGGTTAGTAGATACCCGAACATGAGCAAACTAAAATATTCTCCAAAATGTGCACCACTACTCTTATTGCTACCAACATGATAAACATTAAGGAAAAATAAAAATTACAGGCTCTAAGATCATACTCTGTCATTTGACAAAAAAGCTTTCCTTGGTCACACTTTTTAAAATTATTTGTATTGTGAACCATGTTTTCTCTCTTATTAATTATATAGGTGTTCTTATACACATATTTTTCAATGACTAATCTACCACATTCATAAATTATATTTTCCTTGAATAATATGGAATATAAACAATCAAAATGACGATAGATAAAGTATATTTTCTTTGAGCGCTACAAAGTATGAAACAATCATCACAATGATACAAAGTAAAAACATTCATCACAATCATAGAATATTTTTCTTTAAACAATACAAAATATAAACTATCTCACAACCATTTAAAAAATGATCAATCTCTAGTTTCAATACAAAAAATGTTTCCTATACATTCCATACACTTCAATTCAAAATCAAAATCTAAGTTTATAGAAATGAAAAAAAGTTTTAAACATTTTAGATCCCAATCCATAATAGTTTTATTAATAAATAAATATTTTTGCATTATTTAATACATAAATATAAATCTAACATTCCAGAGTGCAAAGGAAAAGCAAATAAGTAAAAAGTCCCTCTTCTATAAAGCATGATACTTGTCTATAAAATAAAATTAAAGTTGTGTGCATATGTTACATTTCTTGATATAAGGACCAACAACAAATAGAAAGAGTAATTATTTCAAAAAAATCATCCATTGGAGCTAGATGTTGTAAACTCAAGAAATGTAATCTATGCACACAACTTTAAGTTGATTTTATTGTCATATGGTGATACAGAAAAGAAAATTCTAAAACCTTTAAATCCTCTATGACATGATCCTCAGTTTAATATGTTGGTTATACAATAACTAGTTTATTTAATTCATCATTATTTGATGGGAAATCAAATTCTTGTAGTAATATTATTATTGGAGGAAAATTTGGCCAATTTTGAAAAATGTGTTTTTAGTTTTATGCATGTAGGTTAGTCATGGTTTAATGTTTTTAATTGTTGATGTTTACTGTATTTGGAATTGAATTAAATTTATATGAAGGTGTTAATTATTGAAGTAATTAATAGTTTTAAGAGTCTATATTAGCTATAGTTTAATATTTTTTTCATTGATCTTATTTTTTGTTTTGACTGAATTAAATTTGATATGCTATGTTATAACCTCAATGATCCCTGATTAAGGTACCCAATATGTTAATAATCGGGAAACCTAAAATTGATTTAGTTGTATCAATAAAGCAATGTTCCATCAAGCAATTGAAATGTTTTAAAAGAATTTGTTGGCGTGATATCTAAAAGGAAAAAGGAAAAAAAAAACTATTTAACTAGTTAACAAATCTAACTGAAATATTACATTTTAAAAATGGAGACACGCACAATTTTCATCAAAAAAGTTTTACACGAGTAAAGAAGCCTACAAAAACCTATTGTTCCTTAATCATTATTTATGTAAAAATTCATTTAGAAATATTGAATTCAAATCACCCTAAAGTATACATTTCTTAGTACCTTAGAGAATTAAAGCATGATATTTTTTTCACTTCACTAATACGTCCAATTTATGCCTACCGTTCACAACTCTAGTGCAACGAGGCAAATAAAAAAATAATTGATGTTTTATTTTTTTTAAATATTTCACTTAACATATTGTTTGACACATAAGAAAACAACATTATAGTTGCTAATAAACAACTATACTTTTTTTAAAAATCTATAACCCATGTTGCATTTAAACTTAACAATCAAGAAATTGGGCATATCCATATTGAACTTTGAAAGAATAAAGAGCAAGTAATTTATAAATCCTTCCCATGTTAGAAATTATATCATCATCATCTTTTTGAAGAAAAATAATGCAGGGTCTCCACCAATCAATGTCACTGCCAATAATAGCACTTCACTATTTGAAATAGAAATTACAATGGTAACGACAAAAACATAAATCAAGAGTATGTGTCTACAACTCTCAAGTAGATGAACAAGATTACAGAGACAAACAACAAGAATGAGTTTCACTTCTATAATAGATATGGTGTATAAAATGAGGAAACTCGACCCACCACAAGGTGATAGTTATCCACAAATACGCTTACCCTATAACAGCTAGAAAATGTGCAACACAATGTTTCCAAGTAGAGACAACATTTCATGGCATCAAAAGATTAAATATTTTTAGCTGATTAGGTTATTTACTACGAGATTCTTGACCAGGAATTGTCCTATCCAAGTCAAAACCTAATGTTGGATAGACATGCTCAAATTCAGAATAGTGCTTATGCTGTGGAGATGGACACCAAGCTTCTTTTGTGATGCATTTTACCACTTACCACCTTAGCTTTGTGGCAAATGAAATTTAGTTTCTGATACAGTGGAGGGCACCACAAAGGTTAGATGGATTAACACCATTGTCTTATCATATATAGAGAGATGTCACCATTACAAAATGGAATCACTTGGCTTTTGAAAGGCTCCATATCTAGGTTGGTTTCTAACCCTAGCATCTACGTCTATTGGCTTGAAGAGCTAGCATGTGACTAAGTTCAATGTTTGATGTTAATAGAATATGGAAGTTCATAAATGTAGGAGTTGTTCAGTTCATCATTCCATATTTTGAATTTCTATAATATTCTATGCCAGGGAAGATAAATTATTAGAAAAACCTACTCTCATATTTGATATGTATGACTAAACACTCAAAGAATACCATACCTTTTATTTCCTTGATAATCATGGACTACAATTTCATCCTTTTAATCATGCAACTTAGTCCACTTTTAAATTTGTGGGGTGTAAATTAGTTTGGGTGTATGGACTGAATGATTTGGGTAGATGTTGAACTTCTTTTCTTTCATAATTTTTGTGTTATAATTCCTTCAAACCTTTACTATAGAGACCTACAAAGGTCACTAGGTTTGACATAATTAAACAAAAGGTAGCTTTCAAACTACTTAAATGCAATGGGGGCATCAATAAATGGTCTTAGAAAAATGGTCCATGGTGAATCTCACGGTGATACTGAGAAAACTATGGGAATCATCAATTTGGAAAATTAGTCCAATAAATTTTAATGTTTGGAGTAATAAACCCTTAGTCTAGCACCCAAATTAGGGATTTTCTTTGCATGTTCATGCGACAAGGAAGGAAGTGAACCAACCAAGATTCTATGCTTGTCTGGAGGTATGCATTATATAAACTGTGCTCTCTCTTTCTTCCAATGGAGATTGAAATGACCAATTAGCTATTTTCCATGTGATACACTTGCAAAAGCATATTTCATTAGAAAGTTCAGGCTGATTTATGTTGAAGTTGGTGAAAGATCAACCCACAGCTCCCAAGAATCACCTGCATACAAACACTTGTCACTGAAGAGAGAAGAAAAAGGTTATGGAGGTTGAAATTGCCAGATCCATAGTTGAGACATTCTTGATGAGAAAAAAGAGAAATTGTTGTTATCAAAAGTGAATCAATCTCAAATGAATGTTTACAATGAGAGATCATCCTTATAAAGGAGATCAAAACCCTAAAAAAATCTAACCTTGGTTGCATAATAATAATTAATAAAAGAATTAATTATTATATGCCTAAAGTTTAGCTTAAGCAAACTATAATTAATTAGAAAATATATAATTACTCTAACACCCCCCCTTAAGATAAACTTAGGGAGTAGCTAAAAACCTAGAAAGTAGATTTAGGTCCTGACAAAAAAGGCCTGATGAGGTACCCAAGCACAACCAAATCTTTGAAAAGAGGAGAAATAAAAAAAACCACATGGGAAAAACCCTACTCCAAAAAGAGATGGAAATAATGTTGAAAAAGAAACTAGTGAAGGACTGAAGAAGCCTCCAAACTAGGGAATGTTCAAAAAGATAGGAACAAAAGATGATCATGAAGAACATCGATGAAGCATATAGAAGCTACAAAGCTCTGTCAAAAGTAACTGTTGATCTGAAGAACCTCCACTAAAATAGAACCTGACTAGGTAGAGAAGACTATAATTTGCATCAAATTAGCAGGCACACAAAGGAAAACAACTGAACTCAAAGATATAGATGGCATGAAACACAAAAGCCTAAGGAGTTGATTAATCAAATCAAGGAAGCATGAGAAACAATACAAGAACCCCCCTAATGCAGACAAGGGTGAGGTGACAAAAAATTGGAAAAGTGGGCCAAAAGAACTACATTTCAAGGAACCATGATCAAGAGGCACAAAAGAGTGCATATGTGTGTACAGAGGTGATCAATCTCAGACATGTCATGAGGCTAATGTCATGGAAGGGACACTCACTGGATAAAGGAAGATGGAAAACAAAGGAAATACATCAACCTCCCTATGACACTTTAATCAAAGTAGTGCATGTACAATAAGGCACAAGATATGGCGAATCCCAAGAATACAATAACCTGTATGAGTGCCATTAGATGACACTACTCAAATCATAAGGCAAAACAATTGAAATGAAAATACAGATGCAATATGACACTTTATCTCAGTGTGTTTGTAAGAACGCATACAAAATGATGTCTAAATAGACCAAAAGAGAAATAAGACTAATACAATAGATAGTACAAGTCATAAGGAATCATCTAAAGCAATGAAATCAAACCCCAGACCTAAAACAACCAAGATATCCACCAAAAAGAAAAAATGTAGAAGACTGAATACAATATGCCTAAGCAAAATCGAGAAAAACAACCAACATCACTGGAAAGAGCTCGAAAATACCTTTCCAACAATGTAAAGAATTCCTAAATCAGAGATCATATGCTCAAATTATGTCTCCTAGAGTACAAAATTATACTCCTAACTTTGATAGTAGAGAAGGCTATAAAAAAAGCATCAAAACTAAAAACTAATTATACCATTATGATAGGCTTAGAACCAGCTTTCCGACGATATCTCATGTGTAGAAAATGTAGTTTGTACACCCAACATAAGAGCAAAAGAAGGAGAAGGTAGATCCAAATAGAGCTTGGGGAGGTGACAAGAATGCTGATGTAATGTTGATGTGGCACTGATGTCAGTAAGTAATGAGCCCAAGTTTGATGGGAAAATAATTGTCGAGGCAAAAAAATGCCAGAAAAAAGACCCCTACTGGACAAAAAAAAATTGATCACTAGAAATAAGGCAGAGTTATAAAATCAATGTTGTCGATAAAAGAGCTAGTGCTAGATTAAAAATTTGTGGCCAATATTTGAAAATGTCTGACATTTTTAAAATATTACCAAAAAATGGAAAACCACCATTCAAACACCAAACCATCGTACAAATCCAAATCCCATATGTGTCAAAAAATAGAGTTAAAAAAAAACTTTGGTACTATATCCCACCAATAGACTAAAAAGCATATCTGAAAATGAATTTCACCACCCAAGGCCAAAACTAATAAGGCATGTATTTAAAAATATAAACACCAAATTTTCATGTGTTGGATGTAATGCACTACACAATTTTACCTTATGCCATCTTTAATGAGCAAATCCGGCCTCGATCAGACCACTAAAAGACAATGAATCTATAAATTCGAATGTAAAGTGACGATTTCATCTACATTGTAGCAAGGGTAGGGTGACCAAGAATGACAGAGGGCTAATGACCAAGCATGGATGGCATGGGATGGTGTGAAAAGAGAAGCCGTAATTGATAGAAAAAATGCCAAAAGTCTGATTTTTTTGCAAGATAACCCTACAAACCTCCATCAATATGAGAAAACATTTCCCCCAAAAAGGGAAAACTTGGTACATGATAGAGGACCAACAAAAAATGTTATGTTTAATGGAGGAGCGCATGAGCGTAAGCATGGGAGGCGATACACCCAAAATTTTGCACAAACCACCAAGTAAAAACTCCACAAGCTTCGCTTCAAAACTGTTGCACATCCATCAAACCATCTGCAAATTACCAAGAAAAATGTCTTTATTGGGGGAAAAAACATTGGTCAATGATAATAAATCTTCCTTGGCATGTTAGATAATACTAAACACCAATTTGCATTTAGCCAATCAAGTCGCAAATCAAGGCAAAAAATGTGCCCATTGACTGAGAAGGAGATGTGGGCCTTGAAAAGTACAAAATCACTGATAAACTGGCCTTGGCATGAAGATCAAGAGGAAGGAAGGGTCCAAAAATGACATTTTAAAAAAATGCCTAACATGCAACATGAGTGGATTCCAAAGTCATCGGTAGAGTCCCCACAAAGCAAACGATGAGGAAATCGACAGGAGTTCTTGAGTTCTTTTCCCATCCGAAAGAGACAACGTGGCACATGCAGAGTTGATGAAGGGTGCCAAAACAGGGGTTGAACCTTCTCCTTCTTCCCATGCACATTGAGTGGTGGGCTGGCCTTGACAGATGATGAGCCCAAGGTAGGAGAGCAAGTTGTAAATTCGATGATGATTCTTAGAAACAAAATTGAGCAAAGCTTCATAGGAAACAATGTCGACACTTATAAAATCTCACACCCTCCAAGCAAAAAAAAAAATGCTACCTCTAATTGAATCATGCACTTTATAAAAAGTGCTTCTTCTTTGATTTAAAAAAAAAAAAATCAAAATACTAACATTTGAATAATTTTTTTTTTAACAAAAAAATATATCATTGCCTCATTTTGTGTGCCAAGGCTAAAATGTCCTTAGTATAAAAAAAAAGCCTCAGATTTCAACAATGTCCAAACTAGGCATATTATTATGGAAATGGGTGTTTTCAAGCGCTTTGAGCTCAACAGTGATGTTTGTTTTTGCTCAAAGTGCCTCAAAAATTAGTGATCCCTCAGATCCAATAAAAAATTCTACTAAAAGCTTAGATCTGAAAATCGATGCCAAATCTCGCACGAATAGAATAGGGGCATGAAGATCTAGAGCTCTGATACCATGTTGAATTTGGTGAAAGATCAACCCCACAGCTCTTAAGAATCACCTGCATGCAAACACGTCACAGAAGAGAGAAGCAAAAGGCTATGGAGGCTAAAATTGTTAGATCCGTAGATGAGACATTCTTGATGAGCAAAAAGAGAAATTGCTATTATTAATAGTGATGTCTAAATAGATCAAAAGAGACATAAGACTAATACAATAGGTAGTACAAGTCATAATGAATCATCTGAAGCAATGAAATCAAACCCCATACCTGAAACAACCAAGATATCCACCAAAATGAAAAAAATGCAAAAGACTAAATAGAATGTGCCTAGAGCAGAATCTAGAAAAACAACCAGCATCATTAGAAAGAGCTTGGAAGGACCTTTCCAACGATAAAAGAATTCCTAAATCAGAGATCAAATGCTCAAGTATGTCTCCCGAAGTGCAAAATTGTACTCCTAACTTTGATAGTAGAAAAGGCTATCAAAAATACATCAAAATTGAAAACTAACTATACCACTATGACAGGCTCAAAACCAACTTTCTGAAGATATCTTTTTTGTAGAAAATGGAGTTCGTACACCCATCATATGAGCAAAAAATGAAAAGGTAGGTCCAAATAGAGCCCAAAGAGGTGATAGGAATGCTGATGCAATGCTAATGTTGCATTGATGTTAGTAAGTAATGAGCCCAAATTTGATATGAAAATGATTGTCGAGGCAAAAAAATGCTAAAAAAAGACCCCTACTAGACAAAAAAATATGATCACCAGAAATAAGACAAAGATATAGAATCAGTGTTGTCGATAAAAGAGTTGGTGCCAGATTAAAAAATGGTGGCCAATAAAGCATGTTTGGAAAAATGTTAGAAATTTTTAAAATATTGCCAAAAAATGGAAAAACACCAAACCATCGTACAAAGCCAAATCCTATATGTGTCAAAAAATAAAGTTTAAAAAAAAACTTTGGTACTATATCCCACTAATAGACTAAAAAGCATATCCGAAAATGAATTTCACCACCCAAGGCTAAAAATAATAAGGCATGTATTTAAAAATATAAACACCAAATTTTCTTGTGTTAGATACAATGCACTGCACAATTTTCCCTTATGCCATCTTTAATGAACAAATTCGACCTTGGTCAGACCATCGAAAGATAATGAATCTATAAATCTGAATGTAAAGCGATAGTTCCATCTGCATTGCAACAAGGGTAGGGCATCCAAGAATGACAAAGGGCTACTGACCAAGCATGGGTGGCATGGGATGGTTTGAAAAGAGGAGCCACAACCATATCTTTGAAGGAGGAGTCACAGTTGATAGAAAAAATGCGAAAAGTCTAATGCTTTTTGCAAGACAACCTCTACAAACCTCCATTGATATGAGAAAACATTCCCCCTGAAAAAGGGAAAACTTGGCACATGATAGAGGACCCACAAAAAATGTTATGTTTAATGGAGGAGCGCATGAGTGTAAGCATGGGAGGAGATACACCCAAAAATTTGCACAAACCACCAAGTAAAAATTCCACACAAGCTTTGCTTCAAACTTATTGCACATCCATCAAATCATTTGTAAATTATCAAGAAAAATGTCTTTATTGGGGGAAAGAACATTGGTTGATGATAATAAATCTACCTCGGCATGTCAAAAAATGCAAAACACCAATTCACATTTAGCCAATCAAGCTACAGATCAAAGCAAAAAAAATGCCCGTTGACTGAGAAGGAGAGGTGGGCCTTGAAAAGTACAAAATCATCAATAAATTGGCCTTAGCGTGAAGATCAAGAGGAAGGTGAGGTCCAAAAATGGCATTTTAAAAAATGCCTAACATGCAACCTGACTAGATTCTAAAGTCATCGATAGAGTCCCCACAAAGCAGACGACCAGGAAATCAACGAGAGTTCTTAAGCTCGATTCCCATTTGAAAGAGACAATGTGGCACATGTAGAGTTGATGAAGGATGCCAAAATAGGGGCTGATCCTTCTCCTTCTTCCCATGCACATTGAGTGGTGGGTTGGCCTTGACAGATGATGGGCCCAAGGTAGGAGAGCAGGTCATAAATTCAATGATGACTCTTAGAAAAAAAATTGAGCAATGCTTCGTAGGAAACAATGTTGGTACTCTTATAAAATCTCACACCCTCCAAGCAATAACAAAAATGCTACCTCTAATTGAATCATGCACTTTATGAAAAGTGCTTCTCCTTTGATTTAAAAATAAATAAATCAAAATACTAGCATTTGAATAATATTTTTTTGACAAAAATAAATAAATTATTGCCTCATTTTGTGTGCCAAGGCTAAAATGTCTTGGGTACAAAAAAAATTGCTTCAGATTTCAACATCGTCCAAACTAGACAAATTTTATATGGAAATGGGTGTTTTCAAGCACTTTGAGCTCAACGATGATGTTTGTTTTTGCTCAAAGTGCCTCAAAAATGAGTGATCCCTTAGATCCAATAAAAAAATATGTTGAAAGCTTAGATCTGAAAACCGATGCCAAATCTCTCATGAATAGAATAGGAGCATGAAGATCTGGAGCTCTGATACCATGTTAAATTTGGTGAAATATCAACCCCGCAACTCTCAAGAATCACTTGCATGTAAACAAATGTCATAGAAGAGAGAAGCAAAAGGCTATGGAGGCTGAAATTGCCAGATCCATAGATGAGACATTCTTGATGAGCAAAAAGAGAAATTGCTATTATCAAAAGTGAATCAATCTCAAATGAATGTTAACAATGAGAGATCATCCTTATAAAGGAGATTGAAACCCTAAAAAGGTCTAACCTAGGTTGCATAATAATAAATAATAAAAGAATTAATTATTACATGCCTAAACTTTTTCTTAAGCAAACTAGAGTTAATTAGAAAATATCTAAATACTCTAACAACTTATTTATTAGGTTTATATTTTTTTGACTTATTTAACAAGATTGACTAATTTGCAATTAATGTTGATGATTGGAATTCTTAGTATATCTTGAAGATGATTCCAATATCCAATTGATAATTTCTACTTCCATTGAATTCGCAATCGATGCCAAATCATTTGAAGCATGATTGACGTAGTAATTGTTTAATGCTTGTGGATGAGACTGACCTCCGACAACAAACCTTTTTTTTTGAATAGATTATATTACTTGTTAGTTTTTCATGTCAATTATAAATAGTTTTATGTGTTGATTGGATCACTTTGTTTTGCAAAAAAAAAAAGTATTCTACCAGGTGAAATTATTATTGGAAATCTATTTGATATATTATCTGAGTGACTTAAATTTGTAATTTTAAAGTCTAATAACTTGACACCAACCCACAATCTATTTGATATCATTGATATTTTATGAATTGATTACTTGATGGACATCTTTGAGTTTTTTGTGATTGCATTGGGTGCTTCCTACTATCATTATCCAAATAGTATTAATATTATAAAAAAATCCTAATACAAGATTGCATTGGAGGGTAGTTTGGATTATAAATTGATCCACAAGAGTGGTGGTTTCTACAAGTTTGCATGTTTTCCTTGCTAACAAAATACATGGATGCATAATTATCTATAATTATCTTGTGAATTCTTGAGTCCCACCAAAAAATACACAAGGTTGAATGACATGGAAATTGTCCTAAAGAAAGAGCTAACAAATTCAACTAATTGAACTCGTGATATCCATCACTTAACTTGGAACACAACTTGATATACAAGATTTTTTTTGCATAAAAAATATAGTTTTCTATGGAGAATTTTATGGGCACAGTCAATTTGGCCATCTAGTAGCAAAAATGGTGAGGGACTCACTACCATCAAATTTGTGATCTTAATGGGAAACAAAGGTCAAAGATGTTAATAGATTAAAATAAGTTAACATTATTGTGGGCAGTGTGAATCCAAAGGACTCAACTATGGATGATGCCTCATTCAAGTATCACTTATCACAGCTATGGACAAGTGGAGAGGGGGCATTATATACTAATATACCCTTGAGGTCTAATGGTTCTCACTATATTATATTGGAGGTTCTCAATGGGTCGAAAACACAAGGTATGGAAAGTGTAGCCAAGAAGTCTTTAGCCAAAAACTATGGGCTATCTTTATGAATATGTGAGGTTCTTGAAAAGGTTAACAAGGTCACAATAGAAATAAATAGTTATGTTAAACATGAACTTGGATTAACTTTAGGTTATAAAGACTGGGTTATAGAGTTATGATTTGAATTTGGTTTTATTAATATAATGTATTACTAAAACTATATTTGTTTTTTTTTTTTTTTTGTGTAGATTGGAATAATTTGAAGTCCCCTAGACTATAACCAATGAGTCTTTAGTCAACAACATAGTGGGCAGAAGGATTTTAAGAGTACAAGCTATACAATATCACATGGATCAAAAAAAGTTGTGGGGTCATGCGAGCCCTAAAGTAAAGAACTTCATAAGCCAATACTCCAACAATAGAGATTCAGTGCCTCTAAGGATGGAGAGCGTGTAGTATGAGCAATATAATAATACTTTTGGTTTTGATAGGGATTCATGCAATTCAAGGATCAATGTTAATTGACTTGTATGGTGTAGGCCCATCAATAACACCACCTATGAAATAGCAATGTAGGAGTAACCTAATCTATTATTTTAGGTTGCATTGGAGTGCAATGAGGATGACTTGTTTACAAATCGTAGTCTTCAATTCAATCCTCACTAGGGAGAGAAATCATGGACAATGTTGTGGGTATATATTTTATAAAACCATGATTTATACATTATCTCACATACATGAAAAATGATGATAATAAAAAAAAAAATAATGATAGTACTTTTCAATCACAAGTAGCCTTGAATTTAACCATGAGTCATGAATCCCAATCTTGTTTTTATTGGAAATTATTTTTAGTTGATTAGGTTATTTATGAAGGGATTCTCAACTGAGAATTGTCATGTCCAAGTCAGAATCCCTTGTTTAGGTGTCGAATCAATGTGTTTGGCCTAAAAAATGGTGCTCGCACTTTGAAGCTGGACACCAAGCTACTTCCAGGGGTGCATTATACCATAGACTTGATGTCACCTTGGCATTGTGGTGAATTTTCCTAAGCCCTAATATATGATCAGATGATGGGATTTAATATTTGATGTAATGGAGGACACGATGCAGAGGAAACAACAAAGGGGTGGGTGTGGTCACCAAGAAACCTCCATGGCCAACGATTGTGGCTCAAGTAGATGGATTAACACCACTGTTACCTTCTATAGGGAGATACCATTCTTGTAAGATAGACTCACCCACTTTTTGGAAGGCTACAGGTTGGTTTCTAACCTTGGAATTTGCATTTTGTTCAAGTTATTTCCAATCTAGAAATTCCTAAATTTATTTATGGCCTTGATAAGATTTAATTTTGTATATGTTAATTTTATACACACACACACACACACACACACACACACACACACACACACACACACACACACACACACACACACACACACACACACACACACACACACACACACACACACATAACCGATTGTGCATCCCAACAAAGTTCCTGAAAATAATTTGTTTTGCCTTGGAATGAACACATAGCCATCGCTGATGTATAGGAAGTTGCCAAAATATATCACAATAGTGTAAATAGGTCTATTAGTCCTTTTGATTTCAGGATTTAGGAATACCTCTTCTTCAACTATAATTGTAAATGTATTATGAAGGGATGTTGTAATTGCTTCCAGGTAAATCGACAACCTAGTTGTCTAATGTTAAATTATTGTTTTATAGATTACAAACAACTTGGGGTTAGTAGTAAAAATAAGCTTGTATGACTTTTGGTGTGCCTAATATTATTTAGTTTTAGTTAGCACAATGATCCATACTAGAAACTAAAACACATGGCATGAAGATATTTGATATAGTCAAGAATTTCTCCCAATTATTTGATAGAATGTCACATAAAACTAGTAGAGTAGGGTGATTCATGGGTATGCACACCAAGGTCAACATACATTTGACCAAATGTAGAAGACAAGTATAAAGTTATCCAAAATCACATTCATAAACATTATTAGTGCATATGCAAGATTTCAAACAACATCCTAGCAGAGCAATAAGATACGAGCAAAGAAGTTCAATGCTTTATTGGATAAGGATGGATTAGAGTCTTGAGAGGTTTAGGAATGTGTCCTCATTGATATGTATGCCAAAAATGGGAATCTAGAGTCTACACACACTAATTTTGATGAAATGTTTAGTTATACTATAACAAAAATTTCCTCTCCAATATAATTTGTCTATATTTGCTTTTCATATGTATATTTACCCAAACATATAGATTTATAAGAAAGATATTTATTTCATTATTTCTTGAAACACATACTCTAAAAGATCCTAACTCGTCATACAATATGCTTTCTCTATTTTGTCAAATCATTCTCTTTCTTGTATAAAGGGAGAAAACTACTTTACAGACATACTAGAAATCCCTACAAATTCCTAAAACTTAGACAATTAGAAAAAGAAAATCAACCTAAAACCAACATATTGGGTCCATAGAAATAGCATGGTATTCCTACAATTATCTACTTTCAAATTATCACTTTCCAAACCCCATAAAAATGCCTAGAGGATGTTTTTTGTTAATTCATTAGCTTACAATATTGATTCTCTTTATGATTCTAGTCACTCATTCATCTAGTCACCATGAAATATCCATCAAAAGAAGACATAAAAATCCAAATAATAAACATAATAACACAATTAAAAAGGCTACTAGGATTTCTTATGTTGGTCTGGCCTCTAATCATTAACTATTAATTATTAAGTTTAGTGGAGGAACCCTAGTGAGATATAACATATCACATAATGATTATTAAGGTTTTTGGGTCCCTTCATTTCATAAGTATAAGTTCTCCTTTATATTTTAGTCCCAATTATAGTTCTCTTAAGTTCAAAGTACTTTTCCATAGGTTGAATCAATTCAATCGTAATATCTTTATATCAACAACTAAATAATGTCTTTTCTTTTCAGAGTTTTTCACACACAAGAATCTCAAGTATTTTGTTTGAGAAATACTAACCATGTCTACTCTTACACTCTACTTGGCCCAAGCGATAGAAATATTTTCGTTTGATGATAACACCAACTACTTATAACGTCATTGGAGAAGTAATTAGCCACTCTTTTTTTCTTTTATGACACTTTCTCTTACTGAAAATATATCTATTATGTACAAGTGAAGTTGTTGTACACTTTTGACAATAGGTGTATAGTCTTCAATTTTAAAAAATGGTTTATTTTATGAAATAAAGGAAACAATCTCTTCAAGATGGTTTCTAGAACATGTTTTTTAAGAAAAATGTTTTAACAGTTGGTAATTTGATACAACTTTGTGAGAGTGTTCCATTCATCATCAAGATATTTTCTTTAAGTCATCCCTTTATAGGAAATGACCAAATAGTAATTTAGTTTCAAATTTTACCTCTATCCAAAACTTGGGTGTAACAAAGCTGAAAGAGTAGTGGTGTGGAGTCATCATTGAGGAAATGTAGTGCAATCAGTCGCAGAGTTGCTTAACACCCTTCTTCCATTATTGTTATTTTGATTGTACATTTTGTTGTCTTTGATTAATTGGTATTGATTAATATATTGAATATTTTTTGTTGAGTATGTACTTAAATAGGACTGGTTTAACTATTAATATATTTGAAGTTTAAGTTTGATGTCAACATAATAATGAACACCTGTCGTTCTACTTGGAAGGTTTTTCTTTATTCTCATGTTGATTTTCCTACATGCAAAAACAATCATTGCTACTACTTCTCTGTAATGAATTTCCTCATTGTTGCCAAAATTTTAATTAATTTGAATAAAAATATATATTGAGAAAATATTGATATTATTACATATATTATTTTTTATGTTTAGCTAAATCTAAAATGCCTCAGAATGATGAGAAAAGTATTGTGATTTTTGTTGCTCACAAGCCACCTTTCTATAGTGTTGGATAGACATCCCTAACATCTAACATAAAACCCTAATTGTAGTCCTAAATACATATAATCAAGCAAAACAATCAAGGTGGGTTCATGTCAATCCATTTGGTAATACTATCAATTTAAAAGGGAAAATACAAACAACCAAGAGAGATAACCCTAACGTCTGACATAAAGCCCTAATTACAACTACAAATACATCTAAATCAAGCATAACAGTCAAGGTCAATTCATGTAAAGCCATCTAATAATACTATCAATTAAAAGGAAAGTACATATAACCGAGGTAACAACAACATGATTCCAATCATCACAAAACACAAACTAATATTTCTTTAGATACAATGAATGTTAACCACAATGTTAGGATTGGCAAGAGAGTAATTGTAAAAGATTTCAACCTACATTTGTGCAAGGTATTATTGTTTCTATAATTTTATCACATTTGCATTGATAACTTATGTAAAAAAACATACTATCAGACATTGTTTGATTCTCTATATGCATAATTCCAAGGTTCTCCCATTTTTTCTATTAATCTCCTAGTTTCTACCATCTACCAATTTATAGTCAACATTAAAAGACATGGCAGGTGCATGCACACCCTCTAGAGGCAATAGAAGGGAGCCTTTACCTAGCCAAGGTAGAAAGGAACTACTCAACTTGGTACGCCTAGCACAACACAACCCAAAACAACAAACACACATGATTCATGTTTCTTAATGAAAATGTGTAGCTACACCCCATGATAGATATAAAAGAGATAATGGTGGGATTGTCCATGTTTCTCTTATGCCATTTTAGCCAAAATTCATTACAGACACATATGGATTCAATAATATTCAAATGAATAAAGGTCACTTACAACTAAATTTTATATCTGTATTCAATTTAAACATAAATTGGTATTTGCATCAATATTTAATTACTGGATTGAGGAGAAAAATTCACAAGTAATGCATATTTTCAATGCTATAGTATTTGATTAAAGTTTATACATTTTAACTAGTTGTTTATTTCATTTGAGATAATCAAAAATTTAAAAAAGATGGACCATGTGGTGGGACAAGGGGTTATTAAGCTCCAAGGGTAATAACATAATTGCTCAATTGAATTCCATTTCTTTTTGGAAGACTTTCTATTTTAGAATATGCACATGCTTTACTTAAAGAATTTTTTTAACTTGATTACTTTATTGCTAGGTTTTATTAAGATCTTTACGCCAAGGTTGCAAGCTTAATATGTGGTCAGCTGGTGTAACCTTGCTTTATTTTATGGATGGGAAAAATCCATTCCAAGCAGGCAACTTTGATCAAAATGTAGTATTTTGTATTATTTGTTCGAGCATGGTTTCTATATTCATGAGATATATAGTTCCATTAGCTCTTTGATTCCTATTTCTTTTGTGTGACTCCTTTTAGTAAATCTATGCCTTCCTAAATTGTATAACCATCAAAGACATTGCAAAAATTTAGAGGCAAGGAAGAAATTTGGGAGATAGCTAAGCTACATGATAGGGAGAGCTCTTTTCCTGTAGTATATATATGATAACAATTAGTAAAAAAATGTTCATGCTATTTTGGTTAAAACTTATTGATTTTCATGCAAGTTTTTCCTAAAGTGTTGCAATGGTTCTATGATTTTTACAAATTTGAGTTTGGGGTTATTTCAATAGAAGAGTGGTGCAAGAATAATACTAAAAGGCCTGAGTTCCTTGATAGTATTGTCACATTACTCTATGATCTTTTTGATAAGTACTTGTGTGTAAATTCTAGGCAGGGGATAGATGCAAATGAAGCTCTTCATCATGAATTTTTATCTCCTTGTTATAAAATTTTAAAGGAAGACAAGGTTTTCAAGCAAGGAATCTATTTTGACCAACTTAAACTCTATCCAAACTCTCGATATTGGATATTTTAAAAGGCACTTTTCTTCCCATCCAAGCTTTTCTATGAAATACAATGCTTCAATACTTCCCCAATTTAATATAAAGGTATAATTCATGGGATTATTTTCTATTATTTGTGGCATAAAGTTTATCAAGATGTTGAACATACTTCAAATTAATGTTTCAGGTGATTGCAAGATTACACCGTAAAGAGGAAAGCAATAAAAGATGTTTCACCATATATTCATGAGGTTAGTCTAGATGAAATCATTGAGATGCCATAATTGGTTCTAGAAAATATCACCTTGGAGAAAACTATTTTGCTGCAAGAATTTTTAGTAGAGAAGAAGAGACAAGAAGAGCTCAAGAGGGAGCACAAACAGAAATAGGTATTGTATGATGTAAATCATTTTTTTTTATGCTTTTGAATTCAGAATCTTGAAGAAGATGCATCAATCATAAACCAACTTGTAAATATAATTAATCAAGTGAATGCTAGAGATATGGAATCAAATGTGAAGTTAATGGATTGGTCGGCAAGAAGATTTGAAACCAAGGTTGTGGACAAAGTTTCCATAACTATTGCTAAAAAAAAAGTGCAATTATAGGAGAAAGAATAGGTTATGATTGAGTTAATACAAAAGGTACAACATTTGTACACAATTTTGTTAGATGTGTTAAGATTTACATTTATTCAAGCACCAATAATGAAGAATCAAGATGAGATGAATGCATCTAGCAATATTATTTTGGAGTTAGCAGGGTCAAGCATTGATCATTACAATAATCTACTGAATGCTCAAGGTACATTGGTCGAGCTTCAGGTAGCTGACAACGACATGAGATCCGAATTGATCTTTATTTAGGCAATGTTGATACCTCATTTGGAGGTCATGCATAGAGAACTAAAAACAACCCAGGATCTTATCTTAGAAGATCATAATCTTTCAGTGGTTGATATTTTAGTTGATTTAGTTGCAAGATTACAGTTGCAAAATAATGATTTAGAGGCAAAAATAATGACACAGGATCATGCATTGTCCATGATTATCATAGTTCACAAGGAAATCATTGAAATATATGGATTACTTCCACCCATTCAACCCCAATAGTAATGACATATAGTGTAAAAAAACAAGGGGGAGAGAGATATGTGTAAAAGGAAAGAGATGTGAAGATGGGCAAAGAGAATTGAAGAGAGACGGAGTAATGTGATGTGAACTAGATGCAAAAGAAATGTAAAAGAAGAAGTACAAATTTACAATGCACAAATTTGAATAAAGGTGAAATGGTTACGTTATTCATGTTTTTGTACTATTTTTACATTGTTCATAAGTCATACGACCTAGGGGAGAGCTTGTTATTTGATTGTATTATAATGATGTAAATATGACAAAGTATTTTTTTCCACTAATGTCAAAGTGGGAGATTTTTGGTATCTCTAGCCATTGTTGTATATTAGTGTCAATCACATAGTCATTTACAAGGTAGAGTCAGAGGGTCATCACTGTGACCGAGCTACTCTATATAGGTTGACTCATGTGCATAAGTAAGTATGTACCTAACTCTATAAGAGACGGGTAAGTTTTTGGGTCTAGAGTATTTTTGTATATGAGCTGAGCTCATCAGCGACCAACCAAGTCATCATTGATTGAGCAAGTCATCAATGACTGAGCAAGGCATTAGCGACTGAGCAAGTTTTGAGAATATAAGTGTCAAGTTACTTAGTATGTACTAAGCACAATGAAGGCTAAGCAACAATAATGTCGAGCACCAAGAAATAGTAAAGTTTTAGGTACACAAAGTTTACATGAAAGTTATGAATGGAATAGAGTTTTACAAAAAATGATTATCAGGCTGACTTGGAAGGGATATTTAATCTCTGAAGAGGTTTTTATAGAACATTTAATATTGTTAGTGGTTGTTATAGAACATTTAATACTATTAGAGGTTGTTACAAAATATTTACAGGTTGTGGATAATAGATCCATATGTTGTGTGTTCGATGATTAGGATGAAGAGGCAAAACATGGAATTATCTAGAAAAATCTTTATGAAACATTTATATAGCGATGATCTTAACCTAGATCATATACATGCCATTAGAGAAGGAGATGAAAAGAGTTTATGTATGAACATGAAGCTATTGACATAAAAGGATTGAGATCATATTAGAAGTCATTGAAGGGATATGTTATCATCTAATAGACCAAGTGGCCTAGTAATTGTAGTAAAGTGAAAGGGAAAGACAAGCATATCATATCAAAGGAGAGGATCAGTTAGCAAGGAGAAGACTCAAAATTAGCTTATAGAGAAAACTAAGAGTCAGGTACTGAATCAGTTTTAACAAACTTGAATCAGGCTAAATCTCTTAATAGAGTGGTCTTTATAGATCTTTGTAAATATCCTAACAGAGTCCTTACTTTCTTGCAAGTGTTAAATCCTCTAACAAGGTGAGACCTAGCAGTCTCTTAAGCCTTTAACAAGGTAGACCCCTTATAGGGTAGATCATATTTTATGGTCAAACATTGTAACTTTAATCGGTTAACTTTATTACTACAATAGTGAAGATTTGTGGGTGTCATCCCCACCCCAGTTTTACCTTCACCTTAGAGGGTTTATGGTTAAAAAATATTGTGTTATGTGTTTTACTTTAATGCATGTGATTGATCAAACTATGTTACAACAAATTTACACTACTAGTTTTGCATGTACAATTTATTGATAGATGTGGATGAATCTGTGAAAAAGTGAAAAGTGTTTTAGATTTTGATTCACCCCCCCCCCCCCCCTCAATATCTAGTTTATCTTGTTTACTCCTCCATCAACCAACAGTTAACATGCATGAAAGTAACTTGAGTAACTTATCCATGGAACTATTTTTTATTCCATTTACTTAGTGCATTGATGTAGACAATTACATTTCAATTGTGTTTAAGATTATATGGGCGAGGAGATGAGGCCATACCTGCTAAATGAGAAGGAAACTAACTACATTTAGCTAGTAAATATATCAGTCATTTCTTATTTTATGTAGCATAAAATCACAAAATGTCATAATATAACATTGATTATGTTTATTTGGTTTGCGCCTCATCATTCTCATTGATTAGTGTCCAATGAGAGTACTTCATTGGTTAACCGTAGGTAAAGATAGCTTACAGAGTTATAAATTTGGAGTAGGGTTATCATAATAAATGTTGAATCTTTATTCATTTATTGAATCAGATATTCTCTAGGAAATGTATACAAAGCGGTAGACATCTACAAACTAGGCCTTTTTAGACATCCTCGAATAAATTTAGGAAGATCAAAGGCTCCTTGAAGACAAATCCAACAATGAGTTAAGTGGATTACTAGACCTTGTTAATAAGATCATGGAAATTGATTTTTTTATTTGTCCTCTATTATTTTTATTTTTTATATTTCCATTCTTGTTTTCATTGCTTTTTTGCACCTCAAACTTGTAACCTGATTATAAATTGTCTTATGCCAGTGTTCACATTCTCTTGGTTTACAATAAAGACTCATAGTCTGCATTGCTTATTTTTGAGTTGTCATTTTTCACAATGCTTAATGTAGGAATCCTTTTGAATTCCTTTCTTGAAAAGCTAGTCTAGGATCAACTCCGAGGTTCCGGGCGATCTTGCGACCTACTAGAATCTGCTCAGTTGAAGATAAATGTGTATGTTCACGAGGAGGCCTTTGCTAGTTCCAACCAATTTCGGATAAGATGCTTGATCTCTATTTGAAAAGTAACCACAAGAGATATTTTTTTGTTTTATGATGAATGCAATTTATTGATGCAACTATACGAATTCCTATTATAATCAAGTGTTAGAAAAGAAAATAACAAAGATAGTGTAATAAGAGATTAAAGAAAATAAATTGAAAGGGAAAGTCATAATGAACATAAACCACAGTAATAACACGTTTGTGAGTTAAATCATTGAAAATATTAAGTAGGAAACCAATGAAAATAGGAGCAACGCTTCCTCAATTCCACTGATGCAATCGTCGATGGTAACTCAATAATAATCGAAAGATGTTTCACTTCTCATTGAATCATAAGGCCATGAAAAGTGCACTCATGCAAGACAAGAAGCTATGCAGGAAAAATAGGTGATCTTTTCTCCAACTCAATATGTCAGTGGAATTCATTAACACAAGGAAACTACCAAAACTAAAAGTTTCCACAATCAAATGAACACAATAAAACCATTGGGTCCATTATTATTCATGAACATGCATTCACAAAAATAACACACTTCGGTAAGAATAACTACACTTAGAATGAGAGCACCAATAACATATATTATTGCGTCAAAATAATGGCCTGGAGTACATATTACATCCATGTATTTATAAGAAAATATCTCCTCTTTTTGTGTTGAGAGTGAGAACTCTTTAAAATGCAAATACATGCTAAAAACTAATAAAACAAATCTAATTATCTACAAACTAAATCGCTAAATGGTGCTAAGTAGGTCTTCACCCTTTTTTATATGAATTAATGGGTGCATGAGCCTTTAGATGACTTTAAACAATGAAAGAAGAACTAGATAAGAAGAAGGAAGCTGCAAGAGGATCTGAGAGTCATTGGAAGCTCTAAAAATGGAAGCTTGACCTTCTCTGGGTGTTTCTAGGAGTTAAACTATCATCAAAATGCATTTTCGGTGCATGGAATGCTTTATATTAGGAAGTGGTAGTTAACTGTCAATGTACTATTACTTCTTAAAAAAAATTGGCACACCTTTGTGAATAGCGCACCTGTGCACCTTGATGACAGGTTCCAAAAATCCAAAGTGTCAAAATTGAATTTCCAACATTTGGGGTTTTTTACTTCCTTTTCCCAAACTGATGTCTAGATGTTTGCTCTTGAATTTATCTATAATTTTGGTTACTTTGTTAGCTTCTAAAAAATCCAAAACTGCATATTTATCTTTAAATGTTTGCCAATAATTGCTAACCTCTATACGAGTTTCCACAAAATCCTCAAGTTTAGTGTCTAGTTCCAACAATACCTCTTCAATCTTAAATGCTTACTTGATATATTCATTTGATGAAGCATCCTTGAAAGTTCTTTAGAATTGTTGGACTACTGATTGCACTGAATTGAGCTTGGTTTTCGACTCATCTTCAAAGATGTCAAGGCAGGTAGCATTGTAATACTTCTCTGCTTCAAAAATCTACTCTTGATTCTAGTCTCTTAATCTCTAAATATCCTAATGTAGTCCCTCCATGAATTTAATACTAGCAGCTATCTTCTCTATCCAATCCTTGAGCTTTTCCAACTCTTCCGCCATATATATGAGTGTACAATACCTTTGACCTTTTATCTGTATCAAAATTTGTAGGTCTTTTGCCTAGGTATTTACCTCATCCATCAATCCAAAATCTTGGTTCACTATGGACACCAATTTATCTGAACTCAACCGAATTTATTGTAACAGGTTCAAATTACCCTATATTATTTGTACACCCTTTTCCTCAAAATTATCACATCATTGCTAACATGCTCCCAAAAATGAATCCACCTGTATAATCCCCTTCTCCTTTCTTTCTAGTGCCACAACAAGAGTGATCTCTAGATGATCTAGACCTATTGGGCCCACTATGCCATGTAGATAGCCTCTCATAAGCTCAATTTATCTCTGCAACATCAACAATTTGTACTCATTTATGCCCATATGCTTAAACACCTCTTTTACACCTGTAGTAATCAGTACTTTAGCAGTATCTACCATGGGCCTTCCTAATAGGACCTCCTTGATTTGATAATCATTAGGAGTCAAATCCTCAATGTCAACATGTGGAGGAGGGATGGCTATGTGTGCAAGCAAGTCCTGATCTTGGTTCTTCATGATGAAGGCTAGTGGTCGTGCATCACTCGTAGGTGGCTCAAGCTTCTTGATGGCTTTTTCTAGCTCATCCATTCCCTCCTCAACAGTTACATTCAACTACCTCTTCTATCAAACCATGACCTCCCTCTTGAGCCAAATAGGTGTAGTGCCCATTAGAGACATATATTTGATTGAAGGGGGGGTTTGCACTGCAAGTCCCTTTCCCTTATCAATCCTCTTTGGAGTCTTTTCTCATTGAGAGAGATCACTAGTTTGAGTCTTTTTATCTACTTGGGCTAAGGTCCCAGCCTCAGTTTCATGAGGATTTTGTTGATATTCCTCATGTATTTGCCCCTCCTCTGATACTTCATCAACTTGCATTTTTTGTCGCTCTTCTTCCTCTACTGCCTATTCTTCTGAGTCTTTCATGGGAGGAAGTGGCATTGCCAAGCTTTTGTCTAGGAATGAAAAAAACTTGAGATGGTAGTGATGGTAGGTCTAGAGGTCCTTGAGGCAGAGGTGGTAATTGGTTCCAGTCCTCTCCTACGGATTGACTCATAGGAGTATCCCATATTTTCTTTCCCACCATCTCGGTGCCTATTGGCATGAAATAAAAATTTGAGAGGTCTAAGATATATGTCTCTTGACTCTCATGTCTTTGATCCATTGTCATTGCTCATCCTCTAAAGTAGTAACCTAAATAGAGTCTTTTGGAATAGATGGTGGTGTTATGCTAGAGCTTCTTCCTCTTCCCTCTTCAGTAGCCCTAGCCAAGAAAGTCCTTTGACTCAAGGGGACATTTTCAATTTGTTCCCTTTCTTCTTCTTCTGCTTCAGCTTCTAGAATGGTTTCGAGCACCTATGGGGTAGGAGTATTCTTTTTCTTTAATCTTCTCCTATGTGTCCCTCTCATAGTGGACTCAACCCTAGCCTTCTTAGGAACTGAGGAGGAGGATTCTTCCTCTTGACCTGCTAGTAGCACCCTCTATTCTTGCTCTAGTTCTTGTTCCTATCCTAGTGGTGGCACTTTCTTAGTGTCTTGGACTTGAGCTCCATGCTCATCTTGAGGCTCTACTTGTTCAAGATCTTCTTGTGGTTGTTGAGGTAGTTGGGTCTGAGTTGTTTGTTTGCTACCCTTTTCCCCTCTCTTCCTTTTCACTCCTCTATATGCTTCAAAATACTCAATTTCCTACTCATGTCAATGAACCATTTTTGGCCTTACTGGTGATTGAGCTAGGAAAGTTGGTATTATGACCTTTACACCTTTTCCTCTGATAGGTCATGTTGTGGATTGTAGAGGAACAACTTGTGGAACTCGATCAAGTTTGAAGGGCTTCTTGATCCATTCCCTTGTTAGTTGGACTATATGGTGGGATCTATTGTTGATGTTCGTGTTCTCATCCCTACCAATCTCTGCATTCATGATTGGCATATCATAGATTTTGTCTCGATTCCACAAAGGATCCAAGACATCTTTAGTGTCTTTCTCAACATCTTTGAGTGGGATCTTCATTTTCAAGGCCTTTTCTACTAGATATAGTGTTATTCTACAATAATCCCTTATTTGAATATTGTAGTCGTCTATTGCATTCATCTAGTCATCTTCCAATTCATCCTCATGTACGAATTGCTTCCCTACCAGATGCTACACCATCCCAATATTATCAAAGTACGGGTGAGTGGAGTTGAACTCTTCTAAGGGATATTGATCCCATTCTGAATCAAAGGTCATGATGTCTTGTTTCTGTTTGACCTCAAAGGAACCTATGGTAATTGGTCACACCCATGTCTTCTTGTGTTATTTCCTCACTCTGTCATATGCAAATGTGAGTTGCCTAGAAATCTCCAAAAAAATAAGCCTATCTAAAGGATATCTTATGAGCTAAGTCATTGGGTTCACTTGTGTGCCAGCTACCCTTAGGTATGTGAATGTTTTGAACTAAATGTAGTAGGTATCAATCTATGTGATTCTGGTTGCTGCCTCTACTGACATCCATTTAGCATAATCACCCTTTATGAATCAGATGGTTGTGAATATAAAGCTATCATTCACTATCTTGTATTCTTTGCTATAATCTAAAATTGTTCTTCTTCGCCAATTGAGGATATACCACATAGGGCCATGCATTAGCATCTTGCATGCTACCTCTTTTATAAAGTCCTAGGTAGTCAGTTGCTTTTTCTGCCAATGAGGACATCAAATATGATGTCATGTATAATTTGGGGCTGGTCTTAATAGCTATCAATTTTGCATCCAAGTTATTGCTCAACATTATGGCCTAGTCAATTGATATTTTGGTTGTTCAGATGGTTTCTATGAAATGAACCATCCAGATATTGAAATATTGAGCTGTTGGTAGACCCGTGACTCTACTTAAAAGCATGTGGTGTATCCCATGTAATCCTTCATGTATACTAGGGTCATGTCTACCTTATTGAATCTATGGCCCACTGGTGTTCTATCAATAAAAAATGGTGATTGGATTATTTCTTTGGCTTCCTTCTAATGATCCCGATACAATCTGTTTGCTCCTTCATAAGAAATGTGTAAATACTGATTAACTGTGGGCAAGTGGAAGAATTTCTCAATGTTTCAAGGTCAAAGTTCCAGGACTATCTCACCTATAACATTGTTGATGACCTTCTCTTCAATAACATAGGTTTCGACAAGAGCCATGATGAGTTTTGAAGATTGCATGGAAGCAGGATGTGATGCTGCATTGACTAACCTTGATTGGATGAGTGTTGACACCATCGCAAATCTTTCTCTTGGCTTATTGCAAATGGTGAGGAAGGCATTCTAGTCGATATGTCCTATCTCAATGTCTTTGATCTTGGCATGTCCATCCTAGAAGCAAGGTTTCCCCAATGTACCTTGATATTTGAACACTATAGGTTTGCAAGAAATATTTTCTACAAGTGAGGATGTTAAAGATGTCATTTTATCTACACAAAAGAGAGACATTAGTCCAGAGAGCTAAAACTCTAACCCAAAACAAGCCCTAACTGACAAAAAACCTAGCCCAAAACACTCAAAAATAATCAGAACAATCAATTTCCCCCCATAAAGCTTGGAATACAAAATAGCTCACCTAGCACACCTTGACAAGTGCACTAGTAGTGCTAAATGACCATTTTACATTCTTTTAGCATAGTTGCACACCTATGTACCTCGGTGAGGTGTGCACATGCGCAAGGAAAATGCTTTGTAAGAGGTGAAATCAACTAAGTCTTTTATGCTTTTTGTACACAAAGAGTGTGCACCTTGATGGGGTGCGCATGTGCACACCCTTATGTATGCTTTGAGTTGTTGTGAAAAAGGTGCACATATGTGCACCTTGGTATGCACCTTTTGTTTGGTTTTTACTTAGTTGCCTTAGGTTAAAATGTGCACACATGTGCACCTTGGAGAGGTGCGCATGTGTACACCTTTCTTAGATGTTCTTGTTTATTAGGTTTTGTTTTAAGTCTTAGGTTATAGGGTTTTATGTGTGAACAAAGGTGTGCACCTGCACACCTTCAAATGTCTAACATTGTATTTTTTCTTGTATATAGGTTGCAAGAAGATGAGCACACAATGCAAGGGTGCAGTAAAAAGGAGATTGTGAAGAACAATGGAGTGGGAAAGGGGGGTCTTGGGTTTATATATACCCCACCCCCAGATGTGCAACCTTTGGAGGTGCACACATGCACAAGTGTGCATGTGTGCATCTCTAAAGGGATATGAGTGTGCACCTGCACACTTTTGATAGGTGTGCATGTGCATTAAGTGCACTAGTGCACATTCATGCATCAAAACACTCATAATTTTCCAATTTTTTCCTTTTTTGACACCCTAAGCTTTCCCAGTAAGAGATCGAGGCTAGACCTATGACTCATGAACAGTTCAAAAATGACCTAGACCCTAGACTACGGACCTAGAAGACAAAAAAATTACTAGGGGGTCCCCATTTCTAGGAGAAATGGGGTGCCCATTATGGAACCACAACACTTATCATCAATGAAACATTTTTTTATAGTTTCTCCTCATATTGTAGGATTAAGTGTTGGGACCTAGAAATTCAAGTAAGCTCCCTTGTAGATGACATTTTAGTTGAATTTCATATTGGAGTTGTTAGGGATTAGGGAGATACGTATTTTTCATGTCTCTGAATGGAAATACTATTATATTTAATAATAATCAAATTAGATTAAAATATGGTTAATATATGCAGAACACCATGAAAGAATTAAGGTGTATGTAGTAAGAAGAAAAATATCAAAAGAAACTAAATTGATAATTAATAGGAAACATAACAAAATGTATATGGTGCGGATGAGTAATATAAGTTGAAGTGATGTAAGTTGAAGGAATGTAGTAATTTTTCAGTATTTGTTTTACTTTTAAAATTGATGTGTGGTCAGATTTTAGATTTTATAAGACAATATAGGAAGGAGTATAAATTTGTTTCATTTCCATTGCTTTCTAGATGGTTCTTGTTTCATATGAGCCCTAAGTTCTACTAATTTGGGTTTTGTCTCTCTCTCTCTCTCTCTCTCTCTCTCTCTCTCTCTCTCTCTCTCTCTCTCTCTCTCTCTCTCTAACTTGAAATTTTATTGTCCTGTTTTGGCCAAGAAAAATTATTGTATTTTTTCTAAGACTCAAACAGGATGGGTTACCAAAGCATGGAAATAAATTGCATGTCACAAGTGGTTGTTGTAAGAAAGTTTGCTGATAATGAAATGGATTTTTGTGAGTCCATGGTAGATGTGAAGAGCTCAATTTCAAATACTGAATTTGCAGTATGAAACTTATTTCACTTATACACTTAAGTGACAAGCATGTAGTATATTTGTTTGGTTGTGAGTTTTTTTTATGACAACAACATTGGAGTCACATAACTAACAAACATAAATAACAAGAGGAGAGGATATGTAACAATCACAACCTTTCAACTTTACAAAATAAATAAAGGCTAATGGAATGGATGCAATGTGTGATACTACCTCAAAAGCATCAATAGCCATGAGAGGATGAAAGGAAGGACCCATGTAAGGAGTGGTAATGGAAAAAATGAATAGATAAAAATACATGCATATAGTTGTAACAACAATGACTATCATACATGGTTGGGAGTTTACTATAACATAAGGACTTGTATATGAAAAAGTTGCATATTGGAAACTTATTTGTACACTGCGAATTGTGTGATTAATATATTGAATTGGAAATTTGACTAATTTTTATTTGTTTATTTATTGATGTTTACTTGTTGCTAGGCTAAAATATTCACTTGTAGGTTTCTTCCCTAAGTAATTTGGAATATAAAATGCAATATATAAAATGAAATATATGACATATACAATAATCATTGAGTACAAAGGTCTAAAGTTTATAAATAAAATCTATAATTCTCTAATAACATAATTTTTCCAATAAAATGTATGAAAAATTGAATGCATCAAACCAATAACATATAAATTCTAAATCAATAGCACAAGATAAAATAAATATATTAGATGTAGATCTAAAATCATATGTTCTAATTTTAGTATTCCAAAATCTGACGATTGTCAATTATCAAATCAAAAGTAGAAAATAGATTCAAAGCAAATTAAACATAAAATAATGAGTTCCTACAAAATTTTGAATCAATAACGTAAAATAAATTAAATATATTAAGTGTAATAACAACACATCCAAAATCAAATGTATTGAATTTTATTTTTCCAATATTTAATAATTGTTAACTATTAGGTGAAAAGTAGAAAATAGATTAGGCAAGAACCTACAACACAAAATAAATTATGAGCCTCACATTTGAGAGGTCATGGGTTCAAGTCTACTCAAGCTCAAAAAATAATAATAATTAATTACAACAAATAAATAATAATCAACCTTGGCTTCATCCTATTACCCATGAAAAAAAGGAAAGTAGAAAATAGATTTAGGAAAGATTAAATGTACTCAATTTTATTTTTCCAATATTTGAAGATTGTTAACTATTAGATGAAAAGTTAAAAATAGATTCAAGATAGATTAAAGTTAAAATGAGTTCCAAGAAATTGTAGATTAAAAGTGAATAAAAGAGAATAATTGAGATGTGTGAGTTCCAAGAAATTGTAGGTTATTCCAAGAAATTGCAGGTTAAAAGTGAATAAAAATGAATAATCAATATGTGGAATCATAAATTTTGAAAGGTGGGTCAAGAAAAAGAGTTGGAGAACCACTCCAAGTAAAGGGAATCTTTCAAAACAAGCAACTCAGCCATTTGCTTTACACAATTTTTTGAGTTCTAGAGAATGTGAAATAATAGAGTTCATGCTCTAACAAATGTAGTCAATGTTTTTTCCAATGCTTAAAGATTGTTGACTATTAGGTAAAATATAGAAAATAGATTCAAGACAGATTAAACTTAAAATGAGTTCCAAGAAATCGTAGATTAAAAGTGAATAAAAGAGAATAATGGAGATGTGTGAGTTCCAAGAAATTGTAAGTTGAAAGTGAATAAAAATGAATAATTGAGCTGTGGAATCATAAATTTTGAAAGGTGAGTCGAGAAAAAGAGTTTAAGAATTGCTCCAAGTAAAAGGAATCTTCAAGACAAGTAACTCAATCATTTACTCTGCACAATTTTAGGAGTTCTAGAGAAATAAAACTAGAGAACACGATAGATACAAGTTTGTGCTCTAACATAGTTAAAAAACATTTAAGGATCAAGATTGTTGTATTAAAAATCAACATGACCCTTGGACCTGTCAGGTAAAAGTGTTGGTAATATTTGTGGGAGGTGCATCTTTCTTGGCATGAGCATTAGTATTTTCTCCCAGTGCATTGGAGATGTGCTTTGTAATTGTAAATAATTAGAATATTTCTATTTTTTCCTTTGTGTAGTTGAAGCAGATGGTGTGCACCATAAGTAATTAACTGAGATCCTTCAAATGCGTAGTCATCTCATGTGGCCCAAAATCTATGGGCGTCCCCCATTTTGCAACACACATGCCTTTGAAAACTTTAAAAATACTACCACGTACATTTTTGCTTTTTCATTTCTCTTACCACCATTTCTACTTTTCTATTTTTTTGACTAGTCATTCTTCTTAATAGGGATATGATAATGTCAGATTATCAAAATAAGCCCACATACATCCTCCTAGGAATAAGCCTATCAATTTACAATTTTCTTAAAAAATAGCAAGTGTAGTAGCTTGTATTTGTTATAATTATAGACACAATGAGTTTTTTAGTTTTTTTTAGTTTTTAAAATAATTATAAAACATAAAATTTAGTTAATTTGAATTATAGTTTAATTATTGACGTAGGAGCATCTTGGGTACTTTGGCAATCTCACATCAACAACAAAAAAATCCTTTTATTATTCTTGTATGTTGCTTGAGGAATGGTCATTGTTGTTTTTGTTTTCTCATTTCGTATAGTTAGCTCCTTAATGTGGACCTATCATGGATCCCATACCTAATCTTGCTAAAAATAATCCCATCATTTTTGGGAGTTGTCCTTTTCTTTGTTCAAGGCATGCTTATTCCTTGGAAACTCAAGTAACATGTAGGTTTGGCTTTGGCAAGGTTTTGCTTGGCATCAAGGCTTTTTGCAGCCATAGGAATTTCTTCTTGGATCACGTGTGGACCTATCTTTGCCCCCATGGAAGTTAATTTGCTAAATGTCAAGGTTGTTGATTTCTCCTTTGGGGCAAGACCTATATTTTGTAATAATCTTCCTAACAAACCAACTTGTGGTTTTGATGGCTATGCAATTAGAGATCTTAGATTAGGAAAAGTACAGTGAAGTTAGATAGAAGGAAAATAACAAGGATTTATCCCTGTAAGCCTAAGATTCTAAGTTCATAGATTGTATTTTGAATGTATATGGTACAACCAAGTAGGCCTAGCATGTTGAATGAAAATTGTCTCATCATATGTACATTGATATCTCTATAAATTCTTGTAACTTCTCTTATATTGGTTGGCTTTCATGTGTAACTATTAGCAAGGGTAGCTTGGAGTTAGATTTAGGTCCCTCCAACCTTGCATTAGGTAGTATCAAAGTGAAAGTTTCTTTCTTTACATAGTTTTGCAATCATGGAGAACCCTAATTGGATTGGTTATAGGGTGGTAGACTTGGTTCCTAACCTATAACTTGTAGAGGGTTACTATTCTTGCAAGAACTGTTGTCAAAATGGTTCGAGGTAGAGGAAATGCAGACAATGTCATTATGGATTTGTTGGGATACATTGCAAATAGACTTGAAGTTCTTGAAACACCCAAAAGAAGAGGAGTAAATCTCAAAGACATTGGTGATGAAGAAGAAGCGATAACACCTAATCCTAAACCTAGAGAAGAGAAAGATGAGGAAAGACTCTTTAAGGCTTTGGCAAGAGTGAATTAAAGACTTATTTTTAGATTTCTACCTATAGTGGGATACTTGATACTAATGCTTTGTTGGATTGGATCTTTGAGATTGAGAAATATTTTGATTATGAAAGTATTGCTTATGATAAGAAGGTAAGGATAGAAGCTATAGAGTAAAGGACATGAATTTCTTTGGTGGGAACACTTGCAAGCTAATAAATAGAGAAGAGGGAAAGAAAAGATCAAGACTTGGGTAAAAATGGCTTGTAAGTTGAAAAAGAAATTCCTTCCTACTAATTATCAAGTTAATTTATTTAGAAGAATGAAAAACTTAAGACAAAAACATATGATTGTGAAAGATTATAGTGAGGAATTCTATAATTTGGACATTAGATCTAGACATATTGATGATGAAGCTGAGAAATTTGTTAGATACCTAAATGGTTTGAGGACTTCTATATAGGATGAGATCAGTTTGTAAAGATGTAAAGTGTTGAAGAAGATTTTTATGCCTTTAAGGATGAAGAATAGTTGTCAAAGAAATAAGAGCATAGAAAAAAATAACAAGAGGTGGAAGATTTCAACAAAGTAGAGGAAGATCTTATGGAGAAAGTAGAAGATCTTATAGCACATCTAATGAAAAAGGCAAATCTGAATGCAAAAATATAGTGGAAGTAGAGGAGGAGGTAACTAAAATATAATTAATTACATTGGTTACTCAAGGAATAACAATAATGGAAAGAGAAAAGATAGATCTTGGTTTAAGGGCACTTGTTTAAGTGTGGTGAAGGGGGACATAGAGCTTTTGAATGCACAATTTTTGGAAGGAAGGAAGGACGTAGTAGCAAAATTTATTTTAAACCAAGAAGAAGCTATTGATACACTTAATAAACCTCAAAAGGGAGATAACCTAATAATGGGAGAAATTTGTGGAATGAGTAGTTGGATAATGAACTTGTTTTGAGGAAAAGTCTCTTTAAAACTAGTTATAAGATTGAAGATAATGTTGCAAAGTGATTTTTTGATAGTGTGTTGATATAAGATTGTTTTAAGTGAAGAACCTATAATGGAACATTCATTATTTTGTCAATGATGTCAAACCTACTACTTGATGATGAGACAATTGCTTTTTGGTCTAAAAGCTATCATTTAGTTGATTGATGAAGAGGATTTAAAAAGAGGAGATAACAATAGCACCTAGAGAAAGGCTGAGTTATTTGTTATGTAAAAGAAGCACTAAGACCATGTAAGATATTGATACTGTAGCATATTATTTATCTACTTAAAGTTCAAAATGAAAGATTACTCAAGTTAAGACTGGAAGAAGATCAAGTATGAAAAGTGTCTGCCAAGCCTTGTCTAGCAGTCAGTGCAAGCCGAGTAGAACTCAGTGGAAGTCGAGTGAAAAACAAAAGGTGTTGAGTAAACATGAAAAATAGTGCAAGTTGAGTGATTGTTAGTATATGTTGAGTAAAGTTTAGTTCATATCAAGCATCAATAAACTATAGTATTTGTCGAGTGAACCAATGTTGACTAGGTGAAAGAATAGTATAGATGTCAAGTGACAACATATTGATGCCGAGTGCTAGTAAATGTGTTAAATCAAATATTTGACGAATCTTAGTGAATGTGTTTTCTTGAATTGTGTGAAGCACGTGGAAGATAACTATGATGAGCTAGTGGCACCAAATTCAAGGTAAACCATTTAGAGGTGAATTCAAGGAAGATTGTAGAAGTTTCTAGAGGAACCAAATGGAAAAGTGGGTAGATTCATTGTATCCTACCTAACCCTAGAATGGATAATTGTGGTTAAGCGGAAAAATATCTTAATTCTTTATTTATAGACATAGTTGGTCAAAAGAAAAGGTTTTCATATGCGAGAACCTAAGGAAGGCGAGGAGTATGGAGTATTGTTTCATTCAGTGGCTAAACAAAAGTGACTATTATTGAAATGAAAAGCAAGAAGGCTTAAGAGTATGAATGCTTGAAGGGTGAAAAAGCTATCAGAGTTGAAGTGTGTGAATGCCATGCAGAATGGAAGACTAAAATACAGATATGTAATCTGCAAGTGAGTTGCAATTTTTTATCAGATCAAGCCTTACTAATACTTCTAATCATTGTATCAGTCCAGGGTAAATCCTTTGGATTAAGGTTGACCTAAAAGTTATTTGTAAATCTGTTAATTAGGTAATATTCTAATGGAATGGCCTAAATTCCTCTAACAAGGCTCACTCCTAACAAGGCGATTGAAATCCTTTAACTAGGTCACATTTAATAGTGTGTATTATAACCTTTAACGGGATTGGCCTTTCATAGGACATCACTTTAGAAGAGTGAAAATTAGTAGCATGTTAGTGGTGGTTTTTCCCAAATTGGGTTTCCATGTAAAATCCTTGTGTCAAATGTGTTATTGAATCTATTATGTTTCATGTTTACATTTCTGCAAAGTTGTTTTGACCTAGGATAGTAACCTACAAAGTTTAAAGTATTATATGATCTAATGGATGCATGCATGATACATTTTTATGGATATGGGTCTTTGAAAAGTTTTATTTGTATATCTAGACCTTAGATAGCTGATTCACCCCCCTCTCAGTCATTCTAAAGAATTCCAACAATTTGTATCAGAGTGCCATAATGCTTAAGAGGACTAATTTGAAGGTACTAGAAGCAAAAGATCAAGATGTCTAAAAGAGAGGTACCCAAGCTTAACAAGGAGAACATTCTTGCATGGAAATTTTTGATGAAGCTACACCTAGGAGGTCTTAGAGACCATGCACAATCTACCATCACCACTAAGCATGTTGACCCTGCTGGAGCCCTAACTGTCATGGATCTAAAAAAGAAGAAGAACACAATCAAGAAATGTTGGAGATTGCATCTGCCCTAAGCTATACCACGTTTGATGACATCAAGGAATGTGATACTGCTAAGAAGATGTGGGATGCTATAGAAAAGATCTATGGAGGAGATTAAAATGTACTAAGAGACAATCTGAAAGTCTTAGAGGTAAGTTTGATGATATAAGAATGCAAGAAGGTGAGAATATAGTCCAATACTGTACCAGACTAAAAGAAGTAGCCAATGCTATTAGAGGAGCAACTGGTAAGATTGAAGATGAAACTAGGATAAAAAAAGTACAGAGAACCCTATTGCCCATCCATGCTATTAGAGTCTCTACCATACAAGAATTGAGGTGCACACCTAGTAATGATCTGACCCTTGAAGGATTGATAAGTAGACTCACTGCCTTTGAACTCTCTAATTTTGATAATTTCAAATCCAAGAATGTTGAATCTACTTTTAAAGCTAAGCTATCATTAAAAAGAACCTAAAGAGATGAAGAAAAAGGTCAAATATTTCTACTAATAGTGATACAGATGAGGAAGATGTAGAACAACTTGAAGCACTGCTAGCAAGGATATTTCACAAAGGCAAATGAAAAATCATAAGATAATAACAACAAGAGATATAATATAGTGAAAGCATTAACTCACATGCATAAAAACCATCATAAACAAAAAAAGACTAAATAAAAATGCATTATTTGTATTTTGTGGGAAATTGGCTTGTTGCTTGGCTTCTAATGACAGTCACTGCTATGGCAGTCACTGCCTTGGCAGCTCTGGCTACGGCAGTCGATGAAAAATGCATTTTTTTTTGAAAGATAATAACAACAAGAGATGTAATGTAGCGGAAGCATTAACTCACATACATAAAAAGCATGATAAACAGATTTCATCTCTTAAGGGTCCCCTCAATAAAAGTAGGTCTCATACGACCATAAACCACACATCGGTTCTTAAAAAAGCAATTAGAAAGCATTGAAATATCATTGATCAAAATCACAGATTTCCCCAATACAATCATCCTAACATGACTGATCCGAAATAAAGTACACATATACCAACCATGACATAACATGACATCACCAAAAATAAATCACATAATCACCTCAGTCCTATACAAGCAACTGGGAAACAATCTAAAGATAACTTATCGAAGATTGAAAGGTTATAACAAAAAAGTAACACCATTCACCTCAGTTCCACACAAGAAAATTGGAAAGCAATAACAACCAATAGATCAAACTCATCATATAATACATGTGACTACATCACAATGGTCAAGTATAAAAGATTGTACACAAAACATCATCATTACATCATAGAACAAACCCCCAAGCCTCTAGTAAATATCCTAATTTGGTCAAAGAACTAAGTCAAACCTGCACTCTAAATTATACAATACAAAAAAATCACAAAAGTACATAACGATGTGACTTCCATAATTCATTCAGTTTTGAAAACACATAAGTTCAATTTTCACTATAGGTTTTTAAGTTTCCAGTTTGTTTTCAAGTCATAGGTTTGCTAACGTTCTCAAGTCCACACAAGTCTCAACTCTCAACAAATCATTACAAATCTTTTAAACATAAAACCCCAAATGTAAAACCACACACATCTCATTAGAGTCTTTTGACATTTGTTTTCATAGTTCATTAGGTATTCTTTAGACATAAGAGTTCAATATACAAACAGGGTTTCACTTCTTGTTTCCAAATAATACACTTTATAGAGTTTTCGATTACAATCAAGGTTCACATTTTTAATACCAAGGTATCAAATTTAGTAAGGTTTTCAAATTATCAAAAGATGTAATTAAAATCCCTTAGTAATATAAATCATTTTCATATGAAATTGACCCATCAAGTAAAAAAATAAGTTTACTTAAAATAATCATTTTTTCCCAAATTTACAATTATCCATTTACTTCACAATTATATTGTAATAATAAATAAATTAAAACTTCAATTAATTATATTTACAACAACCTCCAAATTAAATTATTTCATTAACTAGTTTTAAATTATTAATACTAATAATTAATTAATTATTAAATTAACTAATATAATAATAATAATAAATCTTAATAATAATATTAATAATTAATAATAACTTTAATATTAATAACATTATTAATATACCACAAAAACTTATATATAATAATAATAATAAATGCAATAAACAAATGTGATTTAAATTTGTATATCTCATTTTATGGGAAAGTCACTTCTAGCCTTGGTAGCAATTGCTACGACAGTTGCTGCCTTGGCAATTGCTGCTACAACGACTGACAAAAAAAGGAGGATAGGGGGTGGGGGTGGTGGCCCCCACCCACCAAAACAATTTTTTTTATAAAAAACACATCAACCAACTCTCTCCCAAATGGAAATCGTAGACTGTACTTTTTAATCAACATGATTTTTTTAAATATATATTCAAATAAAGTTATCACAGTAAATTTATTTATTGTGATAATTTTATATAATATATATATGTATATATTATTTTTATAAAAATTCCCCCATATAGATTTGATATAAAAACCCAGGATAAACAACATAAATAAATTAACAACTCTGGGTTTTCTTTTCAAAATCCATAATCTCATTTAAAAAATAATCCAAATACGAATCCTCAATTTAAAAAACAAGGGTTTCTAATTCACAATTCACGTACAAATAATCTCAATACAAAGAACAATGAAATTTACAACAAGGGTTTCTACCATATCAAAATTTCTAAAAACAAATTCATCTAGACACGAAGAAGATAGATAATTCAAAGAATGAGAAAACTATTGCACAAATCCACAAGATCCTACCTAGATCTAATGCTAAACAACATATGCATAAAACTATCTGATGCTAGATAATGGACACATGGAGCTTGCTAGATAATGGATGCATGGAGCTTGCAAGCAATCCCTCTTCTTCTGAAAACCTTCTCAAAAAATTGCTCCTTCCAATTCTTAGTAATCGAGAGATGAACTCTAAATCTCTAATAAAGAGTTCTCCCCCAATTTAGGGTTTTGATCATGCAATCACATGAAAACCCTTTAGCCTTTATTATTTTATTATTTTAATTTCATGCACAAACTTTATGCAATTTAATTAAAATAAACTTTATTAAATTAATATTTCTCTCTTATTAAATTGTGAGACATTTTTAATAATATATTTATTAATTTAATTAATAACATTATTTAGAGTTCATTATTAAAATAAAACTCCTAAATAATTATCATTAAATTAAATAAATATAAATATGCCAAAATTATAACATTAAATATACCTTTAAATTTTATTTTTTTATTTAATTAATTTCTCAATTAATTAAATATAATTAAATACTAAGTTTTCTTTATAATTTTTTTATTTAATTAAATCATTAAATTATCTTTTAATATGATGTAATTATAACTGAAAATCACACCAGATCCACAAAACTAAATCTGAAAGCTCAACTGAAAGAGAAAGCACAAAGTCAAACTCGAGGGTCAAAATCATGAATTCATGTCACTTGAAGAATTCAAATGGGTAAATAGTTAAAATGCATGTCCTACTTTCTAGGATAATTGGCTTAGGTTAGGATTTGAACTCAAGAATTATCTCCCCACTTTTACCATTGAGATACTACAATAGGGTACGCTCATCCTAGCAATTCAGGAAAGTCAATACCTAGTACTTGTAACTACATAAAATTCACACATGTACATACTCATATATTCTAAGCTAAACAAGAAATGGCAGCGAGTGGCGCATCATGTAGATCTCGACTAGTAGGTGACTACAACTACCTCCCTCAACCACATAAGAAACGTCATACATAAAATAAACACATATAGGTATACCATACAAATGCAAATATGAGGTAAGTGACCATATAACTACACATAAATAATCTATCTACTATCATCATAAGATAAATGAAATCACTGTATGAACATATATGTATCATCATAGAAATAATCCTAAACACAGGAAATAACTAAGTGACCCATCACATAAATCAACTGGGTATTAAATAACATTTAATCAATCTGGTAACCAAGTATCGATAATCACCTTAATCATAAAATTGGCCTAAAAGAATATGACAATACAACAGGAAAAGTCAACTAGGGCTGGGCATTACATCCACTCCCCCTAGACTTAGGCTTACTCCTGGAAGCCTACAAGAAAGATAAAAACTCTAGCACTCACTACGCAAGTCCCATTGAACCCTTTCCACCTTGTAGGAGGATAAGACTCCACTACAAACACCCAAGCAAGGACAACAACAATGCTCACAAGGTCAACAAATGTATACCACCATAAAGCACTATCATAAGAAAACATGTCTAAAATTAAACTCAATAGTTATACAATTTTTTCCTTTTTCTATGTTTCAAGAAATCAAGTATGAAGTTTGAAGTGTTCAAGTTGTAAAAGATACACAACATTATTTAGGTTTCATTTTAGTTTAATTAGATATCAACTAGTGGTGTTCCAATATACCTAGAGCTCCAAATGTAGAAACTCGAACTCTAATACTAGATGTAAAAGCCAATGAGAGCCAAGCCGTAAGTGACTTTCCCATTAAATGGGATATGCGAATTCAAATCACATTTTTTTATTGCATTATTTTATTTTATTATATATAAGTTTTGTATTATATTAATGATATTAATAATATTAATGTTATTATTAATTATTAATATTATTGTTAAGATTTATTATTATTGTTTTAAGTAAGTGTTAACATGGTTTTTAAAAAATGACTCTATAAATTTACTTAAATAGACTTACACTAAAATAGATTTTTACTCAGCTCTAACTGATTTTTTTCTCAGCTTGCACTGACTTTGCTCAGCACCTACTATCCATTCGGTCAAGCTTGGCAGACAGACTTTTTTTAACTTGTTCTTCTGAACTTTCTTAGTGTAAGAGTACCTTGTTGACTACTATCACATCATCTATTTTCCCTCCTAAGGATTTGATTGCACTTTCACTTGCTTTGATTCTTTCACTATATTGTGCAATATTTTCATCTTCTCTTTAATTATTATTATATTAATATTATTGTATCAGTTAATTTAATAATTATTATTATTATTAGATAATATATTATATATATCCAACAATTAGTAGGTGTAAAATTTATTATTGCCAGTGGCTTTAATGTCATTCTTCATCCTAGGGATTAGAATGGAGGTATTATTCCCCCAACTGGAGCTACCCAGGACTTTAATGACTTTGTTACCAATAATGCTCTATTTGATGTTCCCCCACAAGCTAGATCTTTCACTTGGACTAATAGAAGAGTTGGGTCCCACTGGATTGCAGTTAGATTGGATAGATTTTGTGTTCACAATGTTGAAAATTGGCAAATTATACTACCCAATCAGATATACTACCATATTCAGAATCTAACCATTTCTCTATTCAATCACCCATTCTTCCATCAGATTCTCCTTAGTAGTTTTTCTAGACCATCTTTTAAGTTTTAAAGTTTATGGTATTGCCATCCCCACTTTGATGGCCTCTTAAAATAATAGCGAAAGGATGCTCCACTAGAGCTAGGAACCAAAATGTTTTAATTTCACAAGAAAATGCAGTATGTCAAAGGGCTTATCAAGATTTGGAATAAACATGTTTTTAAAATAATTTTTGAGGAGAAAAAGGTGGTAGAAGAAAAACTTGTTGAGATTAATGAACATATTTTACTCCATGGTTTAAATGTTGATATGAATTCAAGACAGAAGAATTTGCAAGAGGAGTGGTCTGAATTATGTAAGCGAGAAGAAGAGTAATGGAGACAAAACATTAGAGAATTGTGGCTTCAACAAGGGGACCAGAATACTAAGTTTTTTCATGCATCTACCAAAAAAAAGAAGGATAATAACACAATCTTTACAATTCATGACCATCTAGGAAATTTGATTTCTAATGCTAAGGGCATTCAAACTGAGAGTGTAAGGTTCTTCTCTAATCTTCTTTCCCCTCCACCACAGGTTCCCCCTGTATATGAGCAATGTTAGTATGCTAATAGAAACCAAATTTAAATAAAGCTTCTACAAACTAAACAAAATTCATAAACTTCAAGATAGACTAAGATGAGCTCTCAATTGAGAAAATGAGCCATTAATGGGCTCTCTCAATGAGAAGCTCTCTTGTTGAGTGGCTTTGTCTAAATAGATAGGATGTATGCTCAAGCTTATGCTTCAAAAAGGGCTTCAAATGGAGTTGGAATTTGGGTGTGAGTGTATGGTTTTGATGTAAAATGGCTTCTTAAAATGGCATTATGAATTTACTTCATGGATTGTGTTTTTTTGCAAAGGGGAATGATCCAATTTATAGACAAGAGGCTTGAAGGATTGAGGGCTAAGATGCAAGGATGGGAAAAAGCTCATGGAGGGCTCAGATTGCATGAGAGGAGAGCACATGGATTGTGCTTCCTTACAGCCAATCAGAGAGTGACACATGTCACAGGGTGAGAGGATGGAGGAAAGGGGAAGGATGAGTCAACAAAGGGGGCTCAAGGGATAAAATCTTCATAAAGACCCTCATAATGGCTTGTAAGAGTAATGAAAGGGCTTGGAAGAGTCATTTATGGCCTAGTGGGCTTCATAAAGTTTTATGGTTGGGATATTTTGAGAAAGATGAGAGGAATTTTGACTTGGGCTTGATTAGGAAGGTTTTAAGCTTGCTTAGGATTGTGCAAATGATTAGAGGATGGATTAGGATGGTTTAGGATTAGCTTAGGGATAGGCAAGTGGATGGCATTTAATGAGGGTCGGTGAAGGAGGAGATATTTGTTAACTTTGGCTTGGGTTAGTAAGTCTTAACCCATGTTTAGGGAATGTGACAAGGTTAGGAGGGGATTAGGATTAGGTTTAAAACATCTTCTAGAAGAGTCTAGACTTTGCATGAGGATAAAGACTTTCTAGAATAGTCTAGAACTTCCTAGGATGAGGATGAAGACTTTCTAGAAGAGTCTAGAACGTCTTAGGATGAGGATAAATTAGATTTTTAGGAAATAAATAAAGTTTTATTTATTTCAAGGGTTTGGGTTGAGGAGATATTTATTAAAACTTTTTTAATAAACATGAGGATTAATATTTAATCTTAATTAAATATTTTGAGTTGGGATTAGGGGTAGGAAATGGTGGGATTAGCCTTTAATCAAAATTAAAGAAGGATTAGAAGATTTTGGAAGAGGTTAGTGGTCTTAAGAAAATTGGCCAAGTTTTGGGCAAAAAATAAAAAATTTATTTATTTTGAATTTTTTGGTCAATTTATTAATTAAATAATTAATAAATAAGGAAATAATGTTTAAATAAGATTTAAACATTTTTGGGAGGGATTCTTTAATTAAATATTTTTAATTAAGATAAAGGGATTTAATGGCATAAAAATAAATAAATAAATTAATTAATTAATTAATTAATAAATGATGATGTCATCAGGAATTTTTTCAGAAAATAAAAATACTTTATTTTCTAAAGGATTTAGGTGTCTACATTTTGCCCCTCTTTGATGTGATGCCGCAAGTGGCATGGCATCAAAGATAAGAAAATAAGATGCCTAAGGCTAGAGCAAAAGAGGAGAGAATGGACTACGAGATGCCCCTCAAGAAGGTGGCAGGGAGAGAAAGTGAGGCTCGACGGCTTCTTGAAAAGTACAATAATCCGAGATGAGCAAGGAGACTCAGATTGTCTTAAGAGAAGATGTTTAATTAGCTCAAACTCTCACTACGGGAGAGTGATAAAGGGAGAATCAGAGGCACAAGAGGAAGCAAGCTTAAGATCTCAGGGATTGCAGAGGATGAAGGAGCGGAGCGCTATAAAAAGGAATCCAAGATAGGGAGATGGATGATGGGATGATAAAGTTGATGCAACAGGATTTCAAAGAGTCGGATTGGCGAAAGATGGGTTTCGAAGATCCCTAGGACTAGGATTGTGGATCTCGAAAGATGAGGCTTGGTGGATTGATTGGATTGGTGGATCCCTAAGACTAGGATTGTGGATCTGTAAAGCTAAAAGTGAAGATTGATTCAAAGAGATACTGATGCATAAGCTGGCATAGGAGAGACAGATGCTGGATATGGATGGGGGATAATGGAGCTGAAGGGAATCCATTGAAGCTTTTTGAGTAGGGGGATACTTCAAAGAGAAGTACCACCATGTGGTTGAGTACTAGATTTGCTATAGGACTTTTCATTAATTGCCAAGGTTACCAAGAACATCAAGGCCTTTTCACCAACTGTCCAGAGGACTGACGGACTGACTCAAAACAAACACGCAAGGATTGCCCCAACATCACACATGAATCCCAAAGAAGCAGCATGGAACCGACACTAGGTAACCCACAAGCAGAAAAGAAAAACAAACAAAAGACCTGATCAAGACCTTATGCTCAGATTGCCCCATTCGCAGTATACCATGATATGGAAGATCGTGGCAACCTTGAGGAGGAAACAAGGAGATTGCTTGGAAAAGATACTTCAAGACCCAAAAGGGAAGATTCCAAATCAAAAGAAAGAGAAAATCCAAAAGAGAACCATTTGCCAACGAGATGGGTAGGATGAGGTACTAAAAGACCAAGATTAGACATGTGGAAAGCTATATCCTGCAAGGATCTATCAGAGAGCACCTAAGCTGATGGATTTTGGATGAGTGATGCGTCTGGCAAGCTGAACTAAGAAGGATAACACTTTGGTGATAGGAGATCTAGCTAAAGGATGCATTGAAATAGCTAACCAAGGTTTGTGCAATGTGTGCAAGATGCTGATCAAGGAGGAACTGACACGAAACTAGATAGATACAATGGTACTAAGCTAAAGAGGATGTACAAGCTGACGGACCAAGATATGTTACAAATGTACAAGGTTGTTCATGTTTTGGTTTTTGTGAAATGGAAATGTTTGTGAAGGGTGGGATGTCTGCAATAGTTGATAGGCGGATAGGTAGATGGTTTGCAAAAAGCTTAAGGAAAATGGGATTCTTTGTGTGCATGTGATAGGATACAAGCTAGGATACAAGATTTGGCATATAATACAAGTTGGAATATGGTACAAGCTTTGGACAAGATTTGGATATACAAGCTATGATACAAGGGATGATACAAGATTTACAAGCTGGGGTACAAGATTTACAAGCTGAGGTACAAGATTTACAAGCTGTATAGGAGATATTTACAAGCTTCATTAGATTTTGGATATTTGGTCAAAACACCAAGGGAACAAGTAGGTGTTTGATTGGATTGTGAATGGATGGATGAGGGATAGGATAGTGATAGATAATGGATTAGTCTTAGTACACAAGGCACCTAAATTACCAGGTTTTCACCAAGGTACCTATCCAAGGTGCTTGAATTGCCAAGTTTTCACCATTGGATGCTTATTTCTCTTTACTATTTTTTTTTTGTATTTTTCAAAAGCTGGGTATACCAAGGATCTTCAAGCATAGAACTTCTTGAGATGAATGATGTTAGTAGGATCATTCAAGAGTTCTCCTTCCAGTGTAGATAGCTGATAGGCTCTGGAGCCAAAGGAGGCAATGACAACATAAGGACCAAGCCATGTAAGTTCAAACTTGCCTTTCTTTTCTTGATCTGCTTGGACTTTCATGTTTTCTTTGAGGACCATGTCACTCAGTTGAAAGTGTCGTGGAAGTACCTTCTTGTTGAAATTCCTTTTGAGACAAGTTTGGTAGATTGTGAGATGATCATAGGCTTGTTGTCACTTCTCGTCTAAGACATCTAGCTGGGTGAGTCTGGTTACTCTGTATTCTTCATCTGATATTTGCCCTTGCAAAGATATGCCCAAGGAGGGAAGTTCAACCTCTATAGGTAGTACCGCTTCAGCACCATAAACTAGGGAGTATGGAGTTGTGCCTGTAGATGTACGGAAGGAAGTTTGATAAGCCCGTAGGGCAGGATTAATCTGTAGGTGCCAATCGCGGCTAGAATCATTGACAACTTTCTTTAGGATTTTGAGGAGGGTTTTATTAGTTACCTCTACCTGGCCGTTACCTTGTGGGAAATATGGGCTAGAAAAGCAGTGATGGATGTGGAGGGAAGTACACAATTCTTCCATGTTGAGATTTTCAAAGTTACCTCCATGGTTAGTGAAGATGGTGGATGGGATGCCGAAGCGGCAAATAATGTGGTACAAGATGAACTTGGAGACTTGAACTCCTATAGCTGAGACTAGGGGGACTGCTTCCACCCATTTAGTGAAATAGTATGTAGCTGTTATTATCCATTTATGTCCATCAGATGAGAGAGGTGTGATAGCTCCAACTAGATCAAGGCCCCAACAAGCGAAAGGCCAAGGTGGTGCAATAGGCTGTAGATCTTGTGCTAGAGCGTGCACAAGATTTGCGTGCTGCTGACATGGGAGACACTTTCTGACAAAGTCACAGGAGTCTTCTTCAATGGTAGGCCAATAGTAGCCAGCTCTAAGGATTTTTCGCCCGAGGACAATACCACTCGTGTGGGCACTGCAAAGTTTGGAGTGTACTTCTTTTGATGCCATCACGGCCTCATTTTCATCTAAACATCGAGAGAGAGTATCATGATAACCTTGACGATATAGGGTATTGGCTATGATAACATAGTGGGATGATTTTCGAATAAGGTTTTGGCGTTGGGTATGTGTGAGGTGAGGGGAGATGATACCATCTTTAAGGTAAGCGTGAATCTCATGGTACCAAGGGGATTGGGGACCAACCAAGATACAAACACAATTTGAGTCATCATTTGCATAGGCAAGTGTGAGGAGCTGCTCGACTAAAAACTCATACTGTGTAACTGCTTGGGGAATTTCCAAGAGCGAGGCGATAGTAGCCATAGCGTCTGCTACTTTGTTCTATATTCAAGGCACTTGTGTATGTTGGGTTAGCTGATCAACTAGGTCTTTGTAGGGTAATAGCTTTTCATCTTTGGTTTGATATTCATTTAGGGCTTACTTGATGATGAGCTGAGAACCACCAAAGATTTGTAACTCTAAGATGTTCCATTCTGCAGCTATCTTTAATCCTGCTATGAGAGCCTCATATTCAGCTATATTGTTGGTGCTAGGGAATTGTAGCTTGAAGGCTTTTGGAATTTAATCTCCTTGAGGTGTGACTGACAATATTCCTGCCCCTGATCCATGAGATGTATCTGAGCCATCAAAATAAAGTTTCCATGGGGGATGTTCTTCAATTAGACAAATATGCTCATCTGGAAATTCTGTGATCAAAGGATATGTATCTACTAGAGGCGCATCAGCTAGGTGATCTGCTATAGCTTGCCCTTTGATTTCCTTTCTATCCACATACTGGATGTCAAATTCGCTAAGGAGCATAACCCATTTGGCCAAACAGCCTGTAAGTGTTGTTCTGGAGAGCATATACTTGAGAGGGTTGATCTTGGAGACTAGTTGGATGGTATGACTTAGCATGTAGTGGCGAAGCTTTTGAGTTGAGAAAACAACTGCCAAACAAGCTTTTTCTATAGGAGTATAATTGAGTTCATAACCAACTAGGGTTCTACTAATGTAGTAGATGGCTCTTTCTTTGCCATAGTCATCGAGCTATGCTAGAAGTGGCCCTAGATCAGTAGGCGTTGCTGATATGTACAAGATCAAGGGATGACCAGGAACTGGTGGAACCAAGATAGGGGGATTGATGAGATACTGCTTGAGATGATCGAAGCTACGTTGACATAAAGGATCCCACTTGAAGTTTTCATCCTTCTTCAGTAAGTATGCAAATGGCATACACTTATCTGCAAGCTAGGAGATGAAGCACCGAACGGATTGAAGCTTTCCTTGAAGAGTGCGAAGCTATCGCAGTGTTTGGGGAGGAGGCATGTCTAAGATAGCTTTGACCTTCTTGGGGTCAATCTTTATACCTCGTTTAGAAACTATAAAGCCTAGAAGCTTGCCAGATGTGACCCTAAAGACACATTTCTTGGGATTCAGCATGAGATGATATTTGGCTAACCTATCAAAGACTTTCTCCAGGTCAACAAGATGATCCATGAAGGTATGAGATTTAACCAAGATATCATCCACATAATCCTCCAAAATGCTATGGATAAGATCATGGAAAATGGTTGTCATAGCTCTTTGATAGGTAGCCCCAGCATTCTTTAGGCCAAAAGGCATCATGTTGTAGCAAAAGGTTCCCCAAGGGGTAGTGAATGTTGTCTTATGTTGATCCTCTTCTGCAATCTTGATTTGATTATACCCAGAAAATCCATCCATGAGGGACAGAATTTCATGTCCACCTGTAAGATCTACAATCATATCTATGTTGGGCAAGAGAAAATCATCTTTTGGACAAGCTTTATTAAGATCTCTGAAATCAGTGCAGATTCTGATGTCACCGGAAGGCTTAGTGATAGGGACCATGTTGGAGATCCACTTTGAGTAGTCGATAGGTTAGATAACCTTAGCAGCTAACATTCTTTCTAATTCAGCTTTGACCAGTAATGCCACCTTGGGGTGCATTTTTCTAAGCTTTTGTCTAACGGGCTTGATCTTTGGATTGACTGCAAGATGATGAACTGCAAGCTTTGGATCCAGTCTTAGCATGTCCTGATATAACCATGCAAATCGACCAATGTTCTCTCTTAAGACCTCAAAGAGGAGGTCATCTTGGTCTTGTGATAAGGATGCAGCAATGTGAACAAGTCTGGGGATCTTTGAAGAACCGATGTTGACTTCTCTAGTATCCTTAATTAGAATAGAAGACACCTCCGGTCGATTATCTTGAGGAGGCAATGCTAAATCCTCATGTTCTGCTTGTGACTCTGGATTTTCTTGCTGAGGGGTTCTCTTTGCTTCCTAAGCTAGTCCCGGATTCACCTTAGTTCCAGTTTTGGGTGTATCGGAACTAGGTTGGGGATTTTCTCCAAAATACCCCTTGGGATCTAGCTTATAGATATAGGCAGAATCTAGCTTTGTTTGCTTGTGAGGAGTTTCGGCTCCCATGAATCTCAGAAGCGCTTCCTCTGATGTGAACTCATTAATTTGTATGACGCTTAGTTGGTTCCAATCTATGAGTTGTGGATGGGTGAGTGGTAGGTCAATGAAATGGATGGATAGTTCTTGGAGAACAGAGTCTTTGAGGAAGATTTGGTTTGGGATATTGTCGTAGGCTCTCTTTTCAACTTCCTCAGGAATGTCTTCGATTTCGACAAGGTCGCAGTAAATGTTTTAAAAAGTGTGACCGTTCTCATTGGTGCCTCCAGTTGTGGGTATGCCAAAGCCAAGACTTGACTTCGATTCCCACTTGTGTGCATCAATGGGGCACTGCATGCCTCTTTCTTTTGGTCCTAGACCACCACCTTGATAGTTCCATTTGTCAGTGATGAGCTTATGTTCTTGGGGATACTTCTGGCTGAAGTGATCAAGGCATGCTTGATTTATTGGAGGTGCATCCTTATGTAACCAATTGTTGATATCTAGAGTGAGCTCCTCATGAAGAGGGATTTTTGAGGATACAAAGGTTGTTGGGCCAAACTGTTTGTATCGAGGAGGTGGAATCTCCTTAGCTTTGTGATATGTCGATCATCCATAGGCGTGTGGATCAAGTGGGAGTGCCCCGACAGCAAATGCATTTGACAGACTATACTCTCCACAACCTTTGTTATTGATCTTCACGGTAGATAGGGTGGAGGTGAGGATGGTTTCTGGGTCATTACAAGTGTGGGATGATTTGGCGATGATTGTGCTGATATCAATTCCAGGGCAATGGTTTGCATATGAAGCTTCAACCACATTGTAGTAAGCAAAGGGTTCTGGATCGGCATGGATGGTTACCTCAGTGCCCTGATGCAAAAATTTGACACACTGATGGTAAGTGGATGGAACAAATTTCATGGCATGAATCCATGGGCGACCGAGGAGGATGTTAAATGGTAGGTTTAGATCAATAACATGGCAGAGTGTTTCTTGGATGACTGGCCCAACCTTGATTGGTAGCAAAATAGTTCCTTCTGTGGTTCTTTCCAAGTTGTCATAAGCTTTGACGGTGATAACCTCACTGATGATATCTACCTCAGTATACCTAGCTTGTTTTATGAATTTTAGGGTGTAAATATTCAATGCTAATCCATTATCTATCATTACTCTTTTTACAGGAAAATTGGATATCATAATGGCTATGCGGAGCAGAAGGGTGTGATCTGGCTCGACCACGGGTATGTCAGTGGGTTTGAATGATAGGGCACATGAGGAGGATAGGTGTCCAACGAGATTACAAAAATTAGTAGCATTGATATTTGAAGGGACACAAGATTCTATGAGAGCATTATCAAGGATGTTTTTGTACACAGGACTAGTGCAGAGAAGGTCTAAAATGGAGATTTGGGTTGGCATGTTCCCAAGGTGTTCCAAGATATTGTACTGGCTTTTTGATGGAGCTGATGGTGCTGGTGAAACTGGTGGGCCTACGATGTTAAATCGCGCTCTTCGAGTGGTGACTGCACACTCATTGTTTGGTCCTTAGATATTGATAACATTGACAGAAGGCTCTTTCTCAGATATACAACCTATGAGGCTACCATAATCTATATAGGATGAAGTGTGGTCATTGTTCTTCCCATGCTGTTGGTTTGGCTAGCGGTTGTTGGTGTTGTTGTTGTTGGTTTGGATAGGTGCTTTTCCAAGATTTTGGTTGTTGTGAGGGGGAAAAGCATTTTGATAGATCTGTGTTGCCCCACTTTTCCACCATATACAAATTTTTGCAAAGTGGAGAGTAAACTAATGTCACATTCTGTCAAGTCAGGTCACTAGGTCTTTCTTCTTAGGGTGCTGATTTTCTCCATTGGACTTTCATCTTTTCCTTTCTCCCATATCACAGTTAGCCCGGGTGGGTATTTCTTGGTTGTCATGAGTCTTAGGGGTAGTTTAGAGCCATCCTCGATGGATATTCTTGATTTGTGCTACATATTTTGATTTCCATGCAGCTCATTTGATCTGGAATTAGAGAGAATTGAATCGGTGGAAAATCAAGTTTCGGCTTCTCTTTGGCGGGTTTTCGCACCCCTAAGGCAAATTTTCGGAAAGACTGACAAAAGCTATTTGTAAGCCTCCTTCAAGTAAAGTGGATCATGATAAGAAAAGATTGTTCAAGTGACATCATGATCTCATGGCAAGAACCATTTTAAAACTTGGAAAATGATCGAGATAAGCATCGGCGGAAAACCAGAAAAGAGCTTCTCCGTGGCAGACTTCGAAGTCAGTAATCAGTTTTTCAAAAAGGCCTATGTAAAGGAATTGAGAAAGCCAATGGGCCCCACCCCTCACTTTCGAAGTCAGTTTTGTATTTTTTGGAGGCTTAAAATAAAGATTAGTGGCGGAAAAATAGGTTTCTTCTTCTTCATTGTGGGCTTTCACACCTAGAAGGTAAAACTCCACAAAGATCCATAGCTACTACTGTTATACTAAAATAAGGGTATGTAAGTTGCCTAATGGTTAGATCATTCAAATATCATCGAGTTTGCATAGCAGAAATTACTCAGAGCTCATCAAGATGAGCGGGATAAGCATTGGCGAAAAATTTAGAAGTGGCTTCTCCTTTGACGGATTTCGAACCAAGAGTTGAAATTTTCGCAAAGGCCCAAATGGAAAAATAGAGTTACTAAGTGGACCCCATTTTTCACCCACGAGGCCTCTTTTATATTTCCCGAAGTTTTTTATTAAAATGCTTTGGATTGAAAGGTAAAAGCTAAAGTTAAAAGGGAAAATCATAAATCTGTTTCTCCACTGCGAGTTTTCTACCCTCGAGGGTTGTTTTCTGCATTTGAGGAAAAATCATTCCTACGAGCATGGTAAGCACGTGAATTGATTGCAGATTGTTTTGGACAAGTAAATAGAAGAAAATTAGTGAATTGATGGGGTTTTTGCAACCATAATTGAGGTGAGCAGATTTTGCCCTAGTAAGTACTTCGTTCTTGTTTTCCCGAAAGATAGGTGAAACGGCAAGTAAACCAGTAATTAATGAAAGTTACCATTGAAGCCAACGGAAACAGTGAAAAGACAAAGATAAACCCATTATAACCTTTATATTTACCAATCCAATGGATTTACTCTTAATTCCACTCATGTGGCGCGATTTATGAAATTCAACAGGAAAATCTGGGTTTATTCTATAAAGAGTGAAGTAACAGACTTTCAAACTACCATCTTACTATTATACTGTTGCATTGGATAGTGTTTTAAAGTATTTTTCAAATATAGAATTGGCATCTTGTGTCCGCTGTAACTATTTGAGTTTTCGCTATAATACATCAAATAAAATGGCAACAAGATTCGCAGGGTTCGATGGATTGGGTGGAATTAGGTTGGAATGGTCAACTTTCATGGATACTTCACTTCGTTTCTGTGATATGCATGATTTTCAAAGGAGATTGAGAGAAAAACCAATCCACCCCATAATAGAGAAACTTTGAGGAAGTAGATTAGTAGAAGCAACTGGGTTCCCTTTAGCAGTACAAGCCCCAGAGTTGATTTTAGAATGCATCAATCATTACAACCCAGATACAAGGCAGATTCTACTGCCTGATCAGACAGTGTTGATTTCAATTGATCGACAATCAGTGGTGAATTGCTTGCAAATTCCAGAATGGGAGGAGTTCTTTGATTTGATGATGAGTGGAGCCATGTCCGAGTACTCGTTGAAAAAGATGGTTTGGAGGAAGGAGATCATGCAGTCTTGGTTTTAGAAGCCAAGGGGGGCCAAGAGTAAAGTCCCTAAAACTCTCTTTGGCATGAACCTCAAACTAGAAATTGTTGATATTTTGGTTCTATTGCATCGACTCAAAGGTGAGGTAGAAGCTTTTAATTTTGTAGAGCAGTACTTCTTTTTGGTGCAAGTTAGTTGCTGAGACACACAGTATATTGACCGGGCGCATGAGATCAGTGAACAACTTTTTAGGGCTCTCAGTGTAGCTAAGTTTTATAATTCTTTTTATATGTCCTCATTCTTGATATACATGTTGGCTTCTCTTCAATTGTGGCTGGGACTCCCTAGGATTGAAGATTTCCTTGATAATGTAAAAAGTTACGAGTTTTATCCATGCTTGCAATTACAGAATAGTTATGCAAAATACATCTGAGCAAATGATGTATTCACCATGAGGATTTGCAGGGAATTACAGGGGCACCCAGAGCGGAGATTCAGTCCAAAAGCGATGGCGATCATCAGCCAATTTGGCAATTACTTCATCTAGTTCTCATCATTTTCTTATTTGCATCTTGCAGCGTTCGACAGATTCCCACTGAAGCTGCCCAAGTATCCAGATGATATGATCGTGCTCGTGGAGATCGTGAGGAGAGCAATACAAGTGAACGTGTTGAGCACCAGCCTGAAGAAGAAAGGGTATGAATTCCCTATAAAAGTTGGAGCATACAGTTGCGAAACCATATCAGATGCAAAGAATATACTCAAAGCATTTGAGAGTAAATACAAATTGGAAGAGTATGAAGTAGTAAGGCCCTTGTTTGATCCTAACGGATATGCCAGAGATGTGCTTCAAGTTGGAGGTGTAATCAAACATGTAACAACCATGGAGGATTACTGGGTAGATTGTAAAGATGAACTAGAGAGTCGAGATTGTGCCTTTGCCAGTTTTACAATTGATCAGGTAAAGACATATGGTATAAATTTAGACGTGGAGGGACTAGAGGATGATGGTCAAAATATGTACAACAATACATATTTGACTAAGTTGAGGAATACTCCCATAAGTTTTGAACCATACATTGACATAGTAGAAGATTTCGATGTCATGATGGAAAGAATAATCAAAAGGACTGGGAAGTGGGTTGAATGGACAGCTAAGAAAAGCCGGAGTAGGAGTAAAACTACTCAAGCCTCCACATCCGCAGCTACCACATCTTCCCCTCAGAGTGCCATTCCTGGTGCTATTGCCACAACTGCTCAAGCTCCAGCTCAATTTGCAGGCAAAGGTGATCAACCCCCAGAGAGGAATGTTCCAATAACCCCAACCTATCAAGGGGGATCACTACCAGTAATCAGAACTCAAGCCGAAGCTAAAAAAGAAACAGAGGAACAGAAAGATGGATCTCCTACTCCAGTATCACCTCCACATGTTGCTCTTCCCCCATCTCCTCAAGCTTCTCCAACTCCATCTCTTCATGCTACTCCTATCTCATCCCCCCGTCACAGCCCTACTCCATCCATAAGCGCTCCTGTTCTTAAGCCTGCTAGTTCTCCTATTCAGATAGTAGAAATCAGAGATGATAAAAGTAGTAATAGTGAGTCCACTAAGTCTAATGAAGCTGCCCAGAAAGCTCAAGAAGAAGAGAAAGCTCCAGGTTCATCTTGGCTCCTTTCTCGAGATCCAAAGACCCCGTTTTTAGCAGCTACAGCAACAACAACTCCAGTAAAGAAGAAAATGTTTAGCATTGAATCGCTCGGAACAGCTTCCAAAGTGATTAATACAGAGTCTTGGCTTGAGGATACTTTGGAGAAGAAAAGGAAAAGAAAAGATGAAAATTTTCCTTCAAAGGATGTTTTTCTCAAGCGGTTCGCTCAGGATCTACCTTAGTAAAAACTAAAAAGCAGAAGACTTTGTCAATCTTGGGACGAGATCCAGAAACAGGGAACCTAACTATGGAAGTAGCAAAACCAAACAAGGCGGGAAGAATTGAAGATATGAGACCAAAAAATTTCACTCTGCACTCAATTGACCTTGGGGAAGCTAGACATGATACAAAAGTAGGCCTATGGAAATTGAGTAATGAGGTGATAGAAGAGCAACTGGAGGATCTCAAGTCATCAAAGGTCAGAATGAAAGCAGAAATAAAGGAGTTGAGAAGATTCATCTGGCAATTAGTTGTTCCATTGGCAACTATCGCTGGTGTGCCTGCCATTGAAAATCCTTCAGCAGAAGAGGTACAAGCCTTCATATCACAGCTCCAGAAAGATAGACATTTTGGTCAGATTGGAAAAGAATGGATTGAGAAGCTCAGTACAGACGGAGCTGTCCTGATTGATCAAATTGGGAATGTTATCCTTCGGTTAGAAATTGAGAAGGATAATATCACTTCCAATCACAACACTTTGGCCATAGAAAAGGCAAGGTGTGACTAATGCATTTCTCTCCTAAATATGATCATCCAAATGAAGGCAAAAGAGGCAGTTGAAGCAAGGATTTTGAAGAAGGGAACTGAGCCTCTGTTTGAATGGTTTCAAAATGTGCAATTCAAGCAGGAGATGATTCAAGAGGCAGAGGAAGGACTTAGAGAAACAAAGGAAAAGGTGAAGAAGATACAAGACAGAGCATTTGAGCTCATGCAAGGATTACACACTGACTCACAAAGCAGTGGGAAAGGAAAGGCTCTCATTGAGATAGAAGTAATGAAGAATAATTTCTCCACATACTTGAGTAACCTATCTGGGATGACCTCAATCAGTCAAAATAGAGTGGTAGAGTTGCAGGCACTGAGTGGATGCGTGCATGTGGTAGTTGGAGAGTTAACAAGTCAGCTGGGTGCAGTAAAGGAGTTAGCTCGGGAGCATTCAAGGTGGCTCTTAAGATTCAGCAATGTACATGTGCCTAATCACAAGGAGATGATTCCAATTATAGTGGTTGCCAGAGCATATAGGGCAAAAATTGAAAAGGGAAAGAAGTCTAAATGACTTATTCAATACTTCTTTTTTGTTTTCTGATGTAAATGTTACAAATTTTTGTAAATTTTTGAAATCCGACAAACTGGCATCTTGCCATTTGTCATCTGAGAAGATGAATCGATTGATATTCCTATTGTAATGGTCATCTCTCAAATCCTATATGTATGAAATTTAATGGTGAATCAAAGGTCGACAAATTTTTGGTGTGAGATGCTTTTTGTTGCAGAGACAATTGGGAGTACTCAATATCAATTATTTTTTGTTCCGTAGAATTGTTGAAATTAGTGTTTTCCTCAGATGTTTGGAATTGGAATGAGGAATAAATAGAGTTTTACTTCTCTTGTTCATAATACAGTGAGTGAATGTAATAAGCATTGTTATTGTTCATTCAAAGAGGAAACTTTAGTATAATTAATTAATAGCAGTATTTTAGCTTTAAGTTTTCATAGTTAGATATCTGAAGGTTTTGTGAATTCATAAGATTGTGAATACACGAAAATAATTAGATGCTTAGAACTCAAACTTGCCTGAGTTAGGTCTTGTCTAAGTCTAACTTGGTTATACCTCTGTTGTTCTCGGGTCAAGAACATACCCTAAATTAGATAAGAGGAACACACATAATTCTTTGAATATCATTCATATAGGGAGTTGTACCTATCAATTTAGAGAAAAGTCGGTAACCATAAAATGGCTTTTCAACTGTTGTGAATAGATATTGTTCATAATCTGGGCATTAAGAGTCATAATTTCACGAAAGATAAAAAGAACAAATCTGTTTACCAACAATCTGAAAGCCTGCATTGGGAGAGGTTTGGACACCAATGGTGATTTCTTTCTGATCAATGAGGTCCTACACATAATCTTTCAGTTTCATGCATTTGAGTGTGGTGTGACCTTTTACCCTATGAAATTTGCAATACTCATTGTCTTTGTACCATGCAGCTTTGGATTGGCCTGGGTCAATTTGCTGGGTAGGAGGAAATTTGATGAGGTTTTCCTTGGTCAATTTCTCAAAAATGACATCCAATGGCTCACCAAGGGGTGTATAATTTCTAGGTGCAGGTTGGAACTTGGGCTTTGGTCTTGTAGCTACATTGATGGCATTAGCTTGATTGCTAGACCCTTGAAAGTTGGGTCTTGGATTGTGGCCTTGATAGTTTTGGTGATTCTGGTGTTGGTAGTTGATAGTTTGTTGATTGTTTGGTTGATAAGGTGGGTTGGACTGATTTTGGGAAGGACCAACAATATTCACATGTCTGGTGTCAGTCACGCCGTCTGTTGCAACGTGCTTGTTTTTGTTCCAATACCTAGACTTGTCATTGGAATGTGATTGATTTTGGTTGGCTTCCTTGTAAATCTTGACCACACCATCTTTAACGAGTCTTTGCTCAAGGATCATTCCGTTTTCTTTGATATCTTTGTAGGTCTGCAAATAGTTCATGGTCATGTGGTGAGCCAAGTTGGGATGGGCATTATCAATAAACATTTTCACCAAATGGCATTCTGGCAAGGTGCAAGATATGTGGGTGGTAAGGGTTTGCCATCTTTGTAGATATTCGGGAAGGCTTTCTCCACCTTTTTGCTTAGTGTGGACAAGATCAACTATTGAGAGCTCTGTTTCAACAAGATGGGCATAGTGGGCTACAAATGCCCCAGATAATTTAGCAAAGTTTTTAATTGTGCCATATGGGATTCTATAAAACCATTCAAGAGCTGGTCCAGCCAAGCTTTTGGGAAAGAGATGCAAGAGGAAGACGTCATTGTATGCTACTTCTTGGCAGTGCATGTAAAATTCTTTGATATGTGTGACAGGGTCTCCTTTTCCTCTGAATTTGTCAAACTTGGGTATCTCAAAGTGTTTGGAAAATGGTGTCATGGTAATGGCTCTGTCAAATGGGTAAGGACACACATTTTCAAACTTGAAGGTTTTTGGATCATTTCCCTCTTGGATGTTCTTGAAAATTGTCTTCATGGCTTCCCATTCTAAATTAATGGGTGATGGTTGGGGTGCACCCAATGTAAGAGTGCCCTGAGGTAGGTATGTGCTAGATGGGGCAATGGAACATGGATGGTTTTGAGGTATGGGCTGGTAGGGATTATACATGGCTTGGGCAACTGAATGGTGGATGATGGGTTGCTGAGGTGGAGGAGGCACATATTGCTGCATGTGTTGTGAGGCTTACTTCCGATATGGGATTTGGGATAGGGATTGAGGGACGTAGGCTAGCTGTGGGATAAATGGATTGCTTTGTGGAGGTAAGGTATAAGATGGTTGTGAAGCTTGGAGAAACGATCGGGGAGCTTGTGGAACTTGACTTGGGATTTGAGGAGTTTGACCAATATATGTGGGTTGTGCCCCCATTTGGGAGGGTATCATGGAAAAGGAGGCCAAGTAATTGGTGGTTGGGGGTGGTGGATTTCCTCCTAGAAGTGGCATAGAAAAATAGTTAGTAATAGGAGGTAATGGATTAGTTGGTGGTGGAGGTGGTGGGAATTGAAAGCTTGGGAATGGAACTGATGGGGTTTGATAGCTTGGTGGATGGATTTGAAAGCTTGGTAGAGTGGTGGCAGGAGCTTGGGTCACTTGAGAGCTTGGTAGAACATTGGTAGTAGCTTGTGGGGTTTGATAGCTTTGTGGAGTGAGGGCAGTAGCTTGTGGATTTGTGGCTGATGGCACTGAGCTCCAAGGACCTAGTGGAAATGATGGAATTGTGCTCTGAGCTGAGGTAAACAAGCTGGGGGTGATGAAAGGTTGATTTCTTGGCCCCATGGGTGACATCTCGGTTGTATATTGCTGAGGTTGGCCAAAGATGCTAGCACTGATTTGGGAGATGGATGGATTTGGAAGGCTGGGTTGGAGAGCAGTAGCAACAATAGTGAAGGGAGTGAATGATGAGGTGTTTTGGGCAAAGGGGGTTTGGGATGGAGTGGTATGGACCAATGGTGGAGTGGTGGTGGCTGGATTGGCTTGCAAAAGGGAGATTTCAACTTGAGTGGAGGCTGGTATGTTTGGATCTATTGGATCATAAGGATTGGCTTGAGGCTCTTCTTTTGGCACATATTGAGGATAATCTGAATCATAAGAGCCTATTGGGAGTGGTAGTTGTCCAAACAACGAGTGAGATGGATCTAACAAGGGAGGAGGTCTTCCAAAGTCGAAGGCTCTTATATTGTCCCTTCGAAAGTTAGCCATGATTGTTTCTTTGTTCTTGTCTATAATGGCGTTCACCAATACTGCATTTCCTGGTTGGTTCATCAAAGCTTCAATGTCAATAGGTGATGGTATAGTGTTCTCTGGGCTGAAGGATGGTTGAGTGCTCAAGGGGAGTGATGCTGTTTGATCCAAATGATAGGGCTCCATTGTTTCCTTCTTCTTTTTGGCTAAGCGAGTGACGGGTGGCATGAAAATGTTCCTAGGGATGAGATGCAACAATGCTGATGGATGCAAAGGGGGGAGGCTTTTTTATGCAAATGATTTCCTAGGTTGAGGCAAAGCTATATGACAAACCTAAGGAGGATTGGGTTGGGGAATCTAACTTCAAAGATATGTTGCCAAATCATGAAAGGTCTGCTTTCCTATGTGCAAGCTTGGTGGTGATTATGTAAACTTAAGGATAGATTGATGATCCTTTAGGAAAAACACAAGATTGACCACTTGTGGATCCCAACCTTTAGCTCAAGGTGATGAGGGATAACAAGTGACAAAGCTAGATTACCCTAGAAAAAGCTCTGTCAAAGGGATAACCTTGGTGAGATTGGTGGATTTGCAAGATGGTAGGAATGGCAGACTTTGGCAAGGTGACAACAATTTTGAAGGCTTGGATGTGAAGTTTAGGCTTTTGGGATGCTAGCTAGGTTTGAGGGGATTGGTTTGGTTCTAAGGCAAAGATCTAAATGAGATGGGTGAGCTAAAATTCTTAAGGGGATGACTAAGGGTGGTTGGCTTACCTATAAGGATGACTCTAAAGTGGAGCTTATGCAAGAAGATGTGGAGGAACAAGGGGGTCTAATCATAGAAATCATGCCTAGTTGGTAAGGCATAAGCAGGGTTAACTCCTAGATGCTTGCTAAATTTGATAGTGTGATCTAACCAGGCATCTTGAAGGGCTTCGTCAGCAGCTTTGTCTTCTACTTTGTGGAGTTTGGCAATTCGAGGGCTTGGTGTTACTTCCTTTTTCTTAGCTACAATTTCTTGGTATGCCTGAGATGGCTTGAGTTTGGCTTTGTGAAACTTCTGTTTGGATTTGGGTTGTTCTGACATAAATTTCTGAATCTGCTTGGCTTAGAGAGATTTTGGTTGTTTTGCTTCAATGTGTTCAACTTCTGAAATAGGCAGTGACTACGCTAAGTATGCCCTAAGCTAGGATTGACCAAGTTTGGCAAATATTCATTCAACAAGTAAAAGATCAAGCAATAGATAGGAATAACCAGATAGAAGTTTTTGATTCTCAGAATGTGATACATGCACCAAGGAGTGTGTATATTCTACAAATGTTTTGATCAGTCACTTCAAACACATTAACATCCTAGATGGTTGTCTACAAGGCTGACAGTTGGTTTAGCTAGGGAGTCCTCGATATACCCAAGGTACATGAGGCCCAAATCCGTAGATGAAACCAAAATAATGTCACACAGCTAAGAGGAGCGGTAACCCACTTCTCCTCTTTCACTTCTCAAGGTTATAAAGTTCCTTGAGGCTTATCCCGAGTGACAAAATCTTGATTCCAAGAGAGGTGTCTTTGGATTCACCTCCCGATCTTTATACTCCGTCGGAATGCTGGAGTTGAGGTCGTCCCAAGGGGTGATGAAATCCCCAAGCAAGCCTCCTAAAATTTAAACAAGATTTTGGATCCTAATCTTATGCGCCCAAGATGGCCTCAAAAGATGACAAGGGGAGAGAAGACTTGGATGATCTTGGGCTAAAAGATAGAATTCTTTTCCGATTGATGCTTAAGTTTTTCTGATCTAGACCTTGCAAACACACATGTTTAGGATGCAAATGTTCAATTCCAACTTGAAGCGTTAACAAAAGTAAAATCGATCGAAGAATGAATACACCAAGAAGATTTAGGGTCAACAAAAGTAAACTCGCACGCCCAGAGGCCCTCCACGTCAAGTATCGATTGATTTTTCTTTAAGGCATTCAAGATTGAGTGTGAGTTTGATTTAAGCCCAAAATAAAGATGTGTAAAACTCGGTTTCAAGCGCACGCCCGGAGGCCCTCCACGTCAAGATTTGTTCACTTTTTATGCCCAAATGAAGTGTTAGCGAGACTAATGTGCATTCAAGAAATTTTCTATTTTAGAAAAACCAATAAAAACTCAAGTGAGTGAAATTTGATTTTTGTGGAGCACTTAACACCTTCTTAGGTAGATCCATCTCCATATATGACGTTGATATTGCAACCAATGGTTAGAATGATAGGTGATTAAAGAGGGTGAGTCCAACAACAAATTCACTCAAAGTGTCTTTATTTATTTTTATAACTTAGAAAGTTTCTAAAATGTAGATTCTTTTTATGCCCCAAAAGATGAAGTGTGAGATATTGTAATGATTAATTGACCTTTTGCATTCAAGATTGGATTTTTTGTTTTAATCATGCATTTATAAAAATAAAAAAAACTTGAATTTAATCCATGGCACTCAAGAGTGATTTTAGCAACATGCATTCAAAGACAAGTGATTAAACATTCAAGTTTTTTCCTTTGAGCATTCAAGATTGAGATTTTGTGTGTTGTTTTAAGAACTTTGAAGTGCTTTGTTTTAACCTTAGATCATTCAAGATTGTTTTGGACTCAAAAGTGAAAATGACTCTTTGGACTTTGGTTTTCATTCAAGATTTTGTGTTCTAGTTTGCATGTTTTAAGCCCAAAAATGATATTCCTAGATTGTTTTGATGCATGAAAAACCTAAGAAACATTCAAGATTTTGCAACAAGACATTTGTTTGGAACAAATAACAAAGCTTTTAGGACAATTTTGGCAACCATTTAGGACTCTTAGTTTTCATGAGATTTTTAAAAGAACTTTAAAATATTTGCAAATGAGGTTTATTTTATCCTTGATTGATGCTTTGAGTTTGATTTAGATTTTAGTGTGCACTTAGTGTTGATTTTGAACCTTTTGAAATGGAAACTTGAAGTTCTTTTTAAATTCTCAAAAATGAAATGTTCCTAACTTTTCATGAATGCATCTAAAACCTTGATGTTGCAAGGATGCAAATGATTGGATTGGTTTAGTTTCACTTGTTAAAAAAAAAAAAAAAAATTTGCAAATTTTTAGTTTTTTATGGATTTAAGTATGATTTGGGGGTTCATTTTAAGCACTAAAAAGAAGTGTGTATGATTTTTCTTCCTTAAAAAAAAATGGCCAAGATCTCCCACAAGAAGAAGAAGAAGAAGTAGATAGAATAAGAAGAATATAGACAAGAAGAGGAAGAAGAATTCCAAGTGCTTTGTCCACCTATAAGCTTGAAAAATCTGCAAACACTATGAGATAGACTATGAATTCCTTTGTCTTCTTCATGCTCATGTGGACCTACAAAACCAATTTATACAATCCTACCAATCACAAAAACAAGCAAAATAAGCCAAAATTAGCAAATGACATACAAAACTTGACTAAAAAAACTAATGAAGATGACCCATGCGAGGTCCCACCGGGCGTGCCAAAATGTATATGAGCAATGTTAGTATGCTAATAGAAACCAAATTTAAATAAAGCTTCTACAAACTAAACAAAATTCATAAACTTCAAGATAGACTAAGATGAGCTCTCAATTGAGAAAATGAGTCATTAATGGGCTCTCTCAATGAGAAGCTCTCTTGTTGAGTGGCTTTGTTTAAATAGATAGGATGTATGCTCAAGCTTATGTTTCAAAAAGGGCTTCAAATAGAGTTGGAATTTGGGTGTGAGTGTATGGTTTTGTTGTAAAATGGCTTCTTAAAATGGCATTATGACTTTACTTCATGGATTGTGTTTTTTTGCAAAAGGGAAGGATCTAATTTATAGGCAAGAGGCTTGAGGGATTGAGGGCTAAGATGCAAGGATGGAGAAAAGCTCATGGAGGGCTCAGATTGCATGAGAGGAGAGCACATAGATTGTGCTTCCTTACAGTCAATCAGGGAGTGGCACATGTCACAGGGTGAGAGGATGGAGGAAAGGGGAAGGATGAGTCAATAAATGAGGCTCAAGGGATAAAATCTTCATAAAGACCCTCATAATGGCTTGTAAGAGCAATGAAAGGGCTTGGAAGAGTCATTTATGGCCTAGTGGGCTTCATAAAATTTTATGGTTGGAATATTTTGAGGGAGATGAGAGGAATTTTGACTTGGGCTTGATTAGGAAAGTTTTAAGCTTGCTTAGGATTGTGCAAATGATTAGAGGATGGATTAGGATGGTTTAGGATTAGCTTAGGGATAGGCAAGTGGATGGCATTTAATGAGGGTGGGTGAAGGAGAAGATATTTGTTAACTTTGGCTTGGGTTAGTAAGTCTTAACCCATGTTTAGGGAATGTGACAAGGTTAGGAGGGGATTAGGATTAGGTTTAAAGACATCTTCTGGAAGAGTCTAGACTTTGGATGAGGATAAAGACTTTCTAGAATAGTCTAGAACTTCCTAGGATGAGGATGAAGACTTTCTAGAAGAGTCTAGAACTTCTTAGGATGAGGATAAATTAGATTTTTAGGAAATAAATAAAGTTTTATTTATTTCAAGGGTTTGGGTTGAGGAGATATTTATTAAATTTTTTTTAATAAACATGAGGATTAATATTTAATCTTAATTAAATATTTTGAGTTGGGATTAAGGGTAGGAAATGATGGGATTAGCCTTTAATCAAAATTAAAGAAGGATTAGAAGATTTTGGAAGAGGTTAGTGGTCTTAAGGAAATTGGCCAAGTTTTGGGCAAAAAATAAATTTTTTATTTATTTTGGGTTTTTTGGTCAATTTATTAATTAAATAATTAATAAATAAGGAAATAATGTTTAAATAAGATTTAAACATTTTTGCGAGGGATTTCTTAATTAAATATTTTTAATTAAGATAAAGAGATTTAATGGCATAAAAATAAATAAATAAATTAATTAATTAATAAATGATGATGTCATCAAAAAAAATTTCAGAAAATAAAAATACTTTATTTTCTAAAGGATTTAGGTGTCTACACCCCCCTCTTCCCACCTTGTGGATGAGATCTTGGATTCCATCCCTTCTTTGATTACACAACAAGACAATTTGATTATGATGGCCCCATTTACTCTTTCTAAGATTCATGGTGTAGTATTTTTTATGCCTATTGATAAGGCACTAGGTCCTGATGGGTTCACTGCATTATTTTTTTTAAAATGTTGGGATGTCATTTGTTTTGAATTGCTAGAGGTTCTTGAAGAATCTAGGAAAAATGTTTCCATTTTGAAGAACTTTAATAGCACCAACTTTTCTCTCATCCCAAAGGTTAATAATCCCTATTCTTTTGTTGATTTTTGTCCTATTTCTTTATCTAACACAAGAACAAGGGGGTTTTGTTCCTGGTTGAGAAACAACTGAGGGAGCTATAATAGCCCGTGAGACCCTTCATTCCATCAAAGAACATAATATTTTAGCCTTTGTTGCCAAATTAGATATGATGAAGGCTTACGATAAACTAAATTGGTCTTTTCTTCTTCTAGTCCTACATCAGTTTGGTTTTTCTTCTAGGTGGTGTAAGTGGATTAAAGATTTCATTTCAGGTACACATTTTTCTATTCCCATTAATGGTGCACCAACAAGTTTCTTTACCTCTTCCTAAGGAGTTCGTCAAGGTGACCTTCTTTCTCCATTCTTGTTTATCATTATGGCAAAGGTCTTCAGTAGAATTATTAATTCTTTTAATCAAAAAGGGTTGTGGAAAGGTGACAATATTGTAGGTACATCTTTGTCCATAACTCATTCTCTTTTTGTTGACAATACTTTAGTTTTTGGATCATCTACATATCAAGAAGCACAAAGTATGAAGAAACCATTGACCTATATGCACAAGTTTCAGGTCAATGTATCAATGCAACTAAATCTAAAATTTATGTTGTTAATACATCCTAGTTGGTTTCTCAAAGAATAATCTATCTTCTTGATTTTTCTTGTGATCATTTACCTTCTACTTATCTTGTTGTTCCCTTTTTATGGGATTAACCGACCCTCTTATTGGAAATTTTTTATTGATCGTATCAATAGTAGAATTAGTGCTTGGAAGGTTCACTAGTTATCCCTCTTGAGTAGAATTTTGCTTATCAAATTTGTTCTTTCTACCATTCCTAACTATTACTTCTCTATTCTACAAGCCCCCAATGGTATCATCTCTCAAATTGAAACTTTAATCCACACCTTTCTTTGGTCAGATAATATGAATGGTCAAAAGAAAATACCGCCATGCCATGTCAACCTCTTATAGAATAGGAGGTATCATACTTCCCAACATTACCAATAGGAATAAGGCTTTTGGTGCTAAACTTGTTTGGCAAATGTATGAAAAATCCTCTGCCAAATGGTGTCGCTTTTTACAAGAGAAATATTTAGATAACTTGGAACCTTCCAGAGTTCTTACTGTGCTAGACCTGCCAAAGGGGTCTATCATTTGAGATTTCATGATGGCTTCTTGAGAAGTAATTACTTCATTCATATCATGGCAAGTGAACAACGGAGATAGTGTCAATTTTTGGTTTGATTCATGGAATGGGTTCCCCCCCTTGCCACTATTGATTCTCTAAAGGATTTTTCAAATATAGTGATTCAAGCTTGGGGGACATCCTTTTCTACTTATGTCTCATCTATTCATAGGTTTACAGGGCTAGTCATTTGGCAAGACCCCTCAACTCTTTCTATATCCCACAATTAGGTTACTTCTTTCAAACAAGTACTAGCTGAAAGGAATGTCTTTATGTCTAATCATCTAGATTGCCTCTTTCAGGTTCCAACTAAAGATGGTAAATACTTTATTGAACTAGAATACTTGGCTCTCCAACACAACTAGTATAATCAGACCACATATCGTGCTTTTAAATTCTACTGGAATAGCTTAGTTCTACCAAAAGCAGGATCCTTTGCATGGCTTGCACTAAAGAACCAAATTTTAACTAGTGTTCATCTTTATAGATTGAACATTTTGATCCCTTTAACTATGTGCTTTGTCTGAAAGTTATAGAAACAACTGATCACTTCCTCTTAAACTGCCCTTTTGCCCAAAATTGTTGGCATTTTGTCCTTGATAAGCTTAATTTCCATATGCCATTACCTAATTCTCAATGGAATTTATTCCAAGCATGGCCAATCTTATACTCTAAATCAATGTTTTCATGTCTTGGGAAGTGCATCCCTGCATCCGTAGTATGGACAATTTGGTGGGAAAGAAACAAGAGAATTTTTAGACAGATGTCATCTCCAATACCTCAATTTTTGGAAGGATTAGAGAAATCAATTGTTGAGCTTGTTAATGATTCAATAAGTAAATATAAGGGTGAAAATGTTTTTTTCTCCTTGGGATGGCTATGTTATTCAGTGGTGGAAGGGTTTACTTTTTTCTCATCTTCCTACTCCATTATGTCCATCCAAGATTCCTCTTATCCAAGCACAAACCAAGTGGATTTGTCTAAGTGAGGGTTATTTCAAACTCATTTTTGATGGGGCCTCTAAAGGGAATCCAAGAAACCCTGGCTATGGCATAGTCATTAGAGATTTTAAAGGTCGTGTGATTGTAGCAAAATCATCTTCTCTCCCTCAGTGTACTAATAACAAAGTTGAGGCCTTGGCCTTTCTTTTTGGTTTAGAACTTGCAAAATCTCTTTCTATATCAAAGTTACATGCTGAAGGGGATTCATCCATTATTATTAATGTGTACACTAAATGTCATGTATATAATTGGTCCATATAGTATATGTTACATCAAGTATGATCTCTTCTTGATTCAATCTTTGAATGTTACATTATGCATACTTATAGAGAAGGAAATCTTTTAGCTAATTGTCTGGTTAATTTGGGTAATGACGGGATTTATATTAACTCTTTACTTTCCCCACTTAACCTCCTTGATCTCCCCAACTTGGTTAATATTATGACAAAAGAATATGTTTAGTATAAGGCTGAGTCCTCATATTTTATTTGATAGTAAATCATGACTTCTCTATGATTTTGCATGTTTTTTTCTTTTATGGATCTCATTTGTTCCTTTGAGATATTGTATGCAGGTCAACGTCTTGGATTGGACTTGCATCAAGTGGCTTTCTAATATCATGATCTTAATTGAAATTTTAGATGTAGATTAGTGATGGTAATCTCTGTGAAAATTTTTGGTTGGGCTCTTGGTCTTGTCTCTAGCACCAATCAAATGAATTGTATTCATATGAGTTTTGGGATATTTGTAATCACTATATTCTCAATCTAGGAATCTCTAGGACAAGATTCATTAGTGTTGATAGATACTCTCTCTTGATGCAGTATTTCTGCTTCTGCATCTTTTTTTTGTATCGGGCAATGACCAGAGTTTTTCTTTTCTAGTTATTTTCTCTGGGAGCTTTTTTGAACCAGTTATTATTAATATAAATACAATGTTTTGCCAAAAAATATATATTATTTTATTATTAATTAAATAATTATTAGTATTAATAATTTAACAATAGTTAATAAAATTTTAATAATATTATTTAATATTGAGGTTGTTGTAAATATAATTTATTTATTATTACAATATAATTGTGAAGTAAATGGATAATTACAAATTTTGGAAAAATGATTATTTTAAGTAAACTTGTTTTTTTACTTGATGGATCAATTTTATATGAAAATAATTTCTATTACTAGGGGATTTTTATTACATCTTTTGATAATTCAAAAACCTTAGTAAATTTGATACTTTGGTATCAAAAACATGAACACTTATTATAGTCAAAAATTCTATAAATTGTAATATTTGGAGACAAAAACTGAAACCCTTCTTGTATATTGAATCTTGTGCTTGTAAACGAAAATGAAAACTTGAAAACTAATAGTGAAGATTAAACCTTTGTGTTTTCATAACCTAATAAGTTATGAAATTGATTTTATAAGAAAATGCACTACCACACGACCTCATGGAACCTAAATGGCCCACTCCCATCGTGCTGAGGAGATAAAATCAAGTCCTAAACAGATATCAAAACACAAGTCATAACCAACATCTAGGTCAAGAAAACACCTGAAAGTAAACTATCTCAAAGGGTACCAAGACACAAGTATCAACTAATCCCAGAGGCAACAATGACACATAGGAAATCTACTATGTAAGTGGGCAAGTCTCATTGCATGAGCCAACTCTAAGGTTACCCTAGTAGCCACTCTGGACTCTACCCCCCTAGTGCCTCTATGCAGAACCAGTATCCTTTTGTACAAACAAGGCATACTAATGAAGCAAGGTCACAACCAAACATCCTCTCTACTCCCATCCTAGCCTGTACTAGCACTCAAGGCATGGATGACGAAAACACAAACTCTTTTTAATTCATTTTAAAACTTATTTAATGAAATGTTATCACTTATTAAAATAACCTACAATGGGTTACTTAGGAAGCCTCTTTAAGGCTCCAACATCCATTGCAAGCCACTTCCCAACATGACATACAAACAACCTACCCTAAGCTCAGTAAAAATAGAAGATCTCATAAGATCATAAAATACACATTAGATCTTAAACAAGCAACTAGAAAGGACTGAAATATCATTGATCAAAATCATAGATTCACTAATACAATCATCCAAAAGGAACTGATCGAAGACTCAAAGGTTACACCATACACCTCAGTTCTATACAAGAACTGGAAAGCACTGTCAAACATTGATCAAAACTTGTCATAGACAACACATGACACATTACCATGGTTAGGTGTAAAAGATCAAGTACATAACATTGTCACAAAACAAAACTCCCAAGCCCCTGGTAAACATTTTGAATTGGTCAATATTCTAAGTCAAACCCGAAACACAACATGAAATACCACACATCACATAAAGTACAAAACAATGTCACTTTCATAACTTGTTAGGCTTTAAAATGTAAAGGTAATCCTCCTTCCTTCTTTTGTCAGCTATTGTAGCAACAACTACCAAGGTAGCAACTATCATAGCAGCAATTACCAAGGCAACAATTGTCATAGTAGCAGCTGCCAAGGCAACGGCTGCCTACATAAACAGATTACATCTCTTAAGGATCCCATGATGTTGAATCACATTTAAGTTTAATTAATACTAAATAAAATATATAACAAATCCATATCAAAGAATAATCATAGGTACAAATCCATTTAAATAAATGTACAATTACATAAGTTGCCACTTGGCATAACCATAATGCACAATCATCTGCTATACAAGTCATAGGGTATGAACAACTCAAAGAATATAACATATATGAAATACATCATCTCAAAAGATCTCTGATAATCAAATACATACAATAGAGCATAATCATCTAACAGAAATACAAGATTAGATAAAAAGGATCAACTGCATAGATACATCCAACAATGCTCACAAGGTCAACAAACGTATACCACCATAAAGCACAATTATAAGAAGACATGTTTGAAATTCAACTCAATAGTTATTAAATTTTCTTATTAGTATTAATAATAGTTAATAGTTAATAAATTTTTAATAAATTTTTTAAATTTTGAGGTTGTTGTAAATATAATTTTTTTTTGGCAAAAGTGGTCAAGCCACTATAATATTTTATCAATAAACTAATTCAAAAACTCAACAAGGAAAGAATTAGAAAGAAAACTCGGAGGTTGTAAACATAATTAATTGAAGTTTTAATTAATGTATTATTAAAATATAATTGTGAAGTAAATAGATAATTGTAAATTTGGTAAAAATGATCATTTTAATAAACTTATGTTTTTACTTTATGGATTAATTTTATATAAAAACGATTTCTATTACTACGAAATTTTTATTACATCTTTTGATAATTTGAAAACCTTAGTAAATTTGATACTTTGGTATCGAAAATGTAAACCCTGATTGTAATCTAAAACTCTTTAAATTGTAATATTTGGAAATAAGAACTAAAGTTCTTCTTGTTTAATGAATCTTGTGCTTGTAAATGGAAACAAAAACTTGAAAACTAATAGTGAAGATTAAGCCTTTGTTTTTTCAAAACCTAATAAGTTATGAAAGTGATTTTGTAAGAAAATGCAGTACCACCCGACCTCATGGAACCTAAATGGTCCACTCCCACCATGCTAAGGAGATAAACTCGAGTCCCAAACAAATATCAAAATACAAGTCATAACCAACATCTAGGTCAAGGAAACACCTGAAAGCAAACTATCTCAAAGGGTATCGAGACACAAGTATCAACTAATCCCAGAGGCAATAATGACATGTAGGAAATCTACTATGTAAGTGGGTAAGTGTCATCACATGAGCCAACTCTAAAGGTACCCTGGCAGCCACTCTGGACTCTGGCCCCCTAATGTCTCTATGTGGCACCAATATCCTTTCATACAAACAAGGCACACTAACAAAGCAAGGTCACAACCAAACATCCTCTCTACTCCCATCCTAGCCTGTACTAACACTCGAGGCATGGACAAAGAAAACATAAAATCTTTTAAATTGATTTTAAAACTCATTTGATGAAATGTTATCACTTATTAAAACAACTATTACATATTGTGCCCCCCGCCAAATATTTGAATTTTAAATACTTGCCCGCCCAACGGTCACTTCCCAATTTAATGTTATTTTAAACATCCCAGGAATATCGAAAAAATTAAATGATTGAACCTTATGATATTCCTTATTTCCTAGGTTTATTTCTACAAGCTCGCAACTTCCCCATCATCAAATCAAAAGATATCTACAGTTGGTGCTATCTCGCTATGGGAAGTTGCACGATCCTTTGCCATAGTGACATAGCGCCTTTTTGCCACGTGGCAGGTGGGTCCGCAATCGCAAGACCGAGGTTATCGTGAGGGCGGCAAAGTGACAGCACCAGAGGGCGCTATCAGGAAATTTGTTCTTCTCGCCGTTAGTGACATAGCACCCAGCCGGTAAAAGAACATGGTGGGACCTCAGGCAATGTGGGAAAGTGACTGCGATTGAAGGAGGATTTTGATTCGTCACTAGCTGTGAAAATCTTTTAATGTTAGCAGTAGCCTGGACCCATGCCCCTTTCAAACGCACGAAGATTTCCTCACCCTTGAATCAATCTGGATCATCGGTGGGTGTCATCTTGCTATGGGAAATTGCTCGGAGGTTACCCATAGCGACATAGCACCTCGACAATGCATGGCATAGATGATGTCATGAGCCCGCCCTTCTCCAAAGTAATATTACAGCTCATCCTCGGTGGCAGTTGTCAGGTGGGTCATAATACAACGGTGGTATTTCGTTGGCCCACTCAGCCAACTCGGTTTGTAGTCACGCAATTTTTGATCACCATAGATCTAAGAAAAATCCACGGTGGGCACTATCTCACTATGAAAAGTTGTGAGGATATTACCCATAGCGACATAGTGTCATTGTGCCACGTGGGTCAGTGGGGCCAGGTCACGCCAAGACGAAGATGCCAGGTGTTGCCAAGTGGATTCATGGACCAAAAACTTTATGGAGGCAAGCATTGTATTAAGTGGATCTTTCGCGATCATTGATCTTGTGGAGATCAACGATTAGTGCTTCCTCGCATTATCAAAATGCGAGGAAATTAAAAAATACAAGGAAGCCTCTTTAGGACATGTGTCCCAGCAGGTCCAGCTAAGGTATAAATAGTAGTTAAGGCATTGATGATTAGCGGCCAGTGGTCAGGATTTTTTTAAAAGGATGGCGCAGTTAGTAATGAAAAGAGATGGTCAACCACGTAGGACTCCTGCGAGGTGGCAAGATAAAAGTAGGTTATTGGCCCACGTAGCCCGTTTTAGATGCAAAGTTTAGTTGACTTGTTGACCCTGCTAATTTAGGTGCTTAGGAATGAATAAAGTTGAGATTTTTTATGCGATTTGATCTTTGTGATCAATGCCACCCACTCTAGAATGAATGTTGAATGCAAAAAAGCACTCCACCGCCCTCGGTTGATCCATCTACCTAATCAGGACAATCAATGGTGTCGTTCTGTCTTCTCAGGGCCCTATCCTTCAACAAAGATCAGATATCATTGCATCTGGATCCGTATCCAGATCAAATTTTCTCCATGATTGTTCTCTGCAGGACTTAATGGCAGGTTGTTGCGAAGTAATTACAGTTGGAGGACATCCCAGTTATGCCTGAGCTATAAAGGCACAATTTTAGGAATTTCGTAGGGTCGACCTTTCTCTATTTTCTTTGTTATTGCTCTACAGATTCTCAGTGTAAATTTCCTTGTGCCTCTAAACTACATGATTTTCTGTCTTATCTCTTTCAGCCATTGGTATGAAAGTGTAAGAACTCTTTGCCTCTTACTAGTGTTTTGTAGAGATCTATGATCTGCATGACTGTATCTCCTTGGCCTATGAATGATAATATAGGTGAATCTCTCTTTCCTTGTGTCATTCATCTTGGTCTTCTGATCTACATGTGATTATTAGATTAAAGCAAGTCTGAATGTGTATATCCTTAGTTCATTCTAGTTCAATAGTGCATATATGGGCAGAGTTTGGTCCAAACACTCTATTTTGGTGCATCGCCTCCCTAGATTAGAATAGGTAGATTTGCTTTCCATGCATTCCTTCTCCCTTTTCCTTTTTAAGAATAGTTAGGTGCGCCCTGATAGTAAGAGGAAGCCAGCCTTCTCCAGAGACTCAACCTCATAGTTCAAGTCCCACAGCTTGGAGGTTGTTTCCATGTTTCACTAGGTTGTCCTCATGCACAGGCTTTGGACAAGGGTGCAAACCTCAGTGACAACAACAACCTACAATGGGTTACCTAGGAAGCCTATTTAAGGCTCTGACCTCCATTGCAAGCCACTTCCCAACATGACATGATATAGCCTACCCTAAGCTTAGTAAAAGCAGAAGACCTCATAAGAATAAAATACACATCAGCTCTTAAACATGCAATTGGAAAGCATTGAAATATCACTAATCAAAATCACAGATTCATTAATACAATCATCCAAAAGGAACTAATTGAGGACTCAAAGGTTACACTAGAAAAGTCACACCATACATCTCAATTATATACAAGAACTGGAAAGCACTATCAAACATTGATCAAAACTCATCATAGACAACACATGACACATTACCATGGTCAGGTATAAAAGATTGAGTACATAGCATTATCACAAAACAAAAGCCCTAAGCCTCGGGTAAACATCTTGAACTGGTTAACATTCTAAGTCAAACTCGAAACCCAACATGAAATACCACGAATCACATAAAGTACAAAAAAATGTCACTTTCATAGCTTATTAGGTTTTGAAAACACAAAGGTAATCCTCCTTCCTCCTTTTATTGGCTGATATAGCAGCGACTGCCTACATAAACAAATTACATCTCTTAAGGGTCCCATGATGTTGAATCACATTTAAGTTTAATTAATACTAAATACAATATATAATAAATCCACGCCAAAGAATAATCACAAGTACAAATCTATTTAAATAAATATACAATTACATAAGTTGCCACTTGGCATAACCAGAATGCATAATCATCCACTGTACAAGTCACAGGGTATGAAAAACTCAAAGAATATATAACATATATAAAATAAATCATCTCAAAATATCTTTGATAATCAAATATATACAACGGAGTATAATCATCTAACAAGAATACAAGATCAGATATAAAGGATCAACTGCACAGATACATCCAACAATGCTCATGAGGTCAACAAAGGTATACCACCGTGAAGCACAATCATAAGAAAACATGTCTAAAATTCAACTCAATAGTTATTAAATTTTATTATTAGTATTAATAATTTAATAATAGTTAATAACATTTTTAAATTTTGAGGTTGTTGTCAATATAATATTTTTTTTGGCAAAAGTGGTCAAGCCACTATAATATTTTATTAATAAACTGATTCAAAAGCTTAATCGAGAAAGAATCAGAAAGAAAACCCAAAGTTGTAAATATAATTAATTGAAGTTTTAATTAATTTCTTATTAAAATATAATTGTGAAGTAAATGGATAATTGTAAATTTGGGGAAATGATTATTTTAAGTAAACTTGTTTTTTTTACTTGACGGATCAATTTTATATGAAAATGATTTCTATTACTAGGAGATTTTTATTACATCTTTTGATAATTCAAAACCTTAGTAAATTTGATACTTTGGCATCGCGAATGTGAACCCTGATTGTAATCTAAAACTATATAAACTGTAATATTTGGAAATAAGAACTAAAACCTTGTTTGTATATTGAACTCTCTTATCTATGAAAATAAATATTTAAAAGACTCTGATGAGATGTGTGTGGTTTTACATTTGGGGTTTTATGTTTAAAATATTTTCAATGATTTGTTGAGAGTTGAGACTCGTATAGACTCGAGAACATTAGCAAACTTGTGACTTGAAAATGAACTGGAAACTTAAAAACCTATCATGAAAATTGAACTTATGTGTTTTCAATTCTAAATGAATTATGGAAGTTACATTTTTATGTACTTTTGTGATGTTTGTTGTATTGTATGATTTGGGCTGTGGGTTTGACTTAGTTCTTTGACCAAATCAGGATGTTTACCAGAGACTTAGGGGTTTATTTTGTAATGTCATGATGATGTTTTATATATGATCTTTTATACCTGACCATTGTGATGTAGTCACATGTCTTCTATGACGAGTTTGATCTATTTGTTGTTATTGCTTTTCAATTTTATTGTGTGGAACTGAAGTGAATGGTGTGATTTTTCTGTTATAATCTTTAAGTCTTCGATCATTTATCTTTGGATTTCTTCCTAGTTTCTTATATAGGATTGAGCTATTTATGTGATTTGCTTTTGGTGATGTCATGTTGTCTCATTGTTGGTATATGTGTACTTGATTTTGGATCAATCCTATAAGGATGACTATATTGGTGAAATCTATGATTTTGATCAGTGATATTTTAGTACTTTCCAATTTTTTGTTTAAGAATTGATGTGTAGTTTATGGCCGTATGAGACCTTATGCTTTTGCTAAGCTTAGGGTACGTTATTTGCATGTCATGTTGGGAAGTGGCTTGCAATGGATGCCAGGGCCCTAAAGAGGTTGTCTGGGTAACCCATTGTAGGTTATTTTAATATAATAAGTGATAACATTTCATTAAATGAGTTTTAAAATGAATTAAAAAGAGTTTTTGTTTTCCTCACCCATGCCTCGAGTGCTAGTACAGGCTAGGATGGGAGTAGAGAGGATGCTTGGTTGCAACCTTACTTTGTTAGTATGCCTTGTTTGTACGAAAGGATACTAGTACTGCATAGAGACACTAGGGGGATAGAGTCCAAAGTGGCTGCCAAGGTAACCTTAGAGTTGGCTCATGTGATTACACTTTCTAGTGCTTACATAGTAGATTTCCTACGTGTCATTGTTGCCTTTGGGATTAGTTGATACTTGTGTCTTGGTACCCTTTGAGATAGTTTGCTTTCAAGTGTTTCATTGACCTAGATGTTGGTTATAATTTATGTTTTGATATTTGTATGGACTTGAGTTTATCTCCTCAGCATGGTAGGAGTGGGCCATTTAAGTTCTACGAGATCGAGTGGTAGTACATTTTTCTTATACCAGTGAGATATGACCATTGGATGTCTTTGTTGGATGTATCTCTACAGTATCTAATCTTGTATTCCTGTTAGATGATTATACTCTGTTGTATGTATTTGATTATCCAAGATCTTTTGATATGATGTATTTTCTATATGTTGTATATTCTTTGAGCTTTTCATAACCTATGACTTGTACAGTGGATGATTATACATTCTGGTTATGCCAAGTGGCAACTTATGTAATTATAGATTTATTTAAATGGATTTGTACTTGTGATTATTCTTTGATGTGGATTTGTTATATATTGGATTCAGTATTAATTAACTTGAATGTGATACTAAACTCACATTATATTTACAACAACCTCAAAATCAAATAATATTATTAAAATTTTATTAACTATTATTAAATTATTAATACTAATAATTATTTAATTAATAATAAAATAATATATATAATATATTATTTATTAATAATGATAATTATTAAATTAACTAATATAATAATATTAATAAAATAATAATAATAAATCTTAAAAATAATATTAATAATTAATAATAATAATATCATTATTATTATTAATATAACACAAAACTTATATATAATAATATTTAAAAAAGCAATAAATAAATGTGATTTGAATTCTTGTATCCCATTTTATGGGAAAGTCACTTGTAGCTTGGCTATAGTCGTCACTGCCTTGGTAGCAACAGCTATGACGACCAATGAAAAAAGGAGGATAGGGGGTGGGGTGGCGGCCCTCGCCCACCAAAACATTTATATAAAAAAATCAAACCATACACAACACCCAACACCCTTCTATACAAAAAACCAAAACGTATTTTTTAATTGTAATTATCACAGTAATTTTTAATTGTTGTGGTAATTATTTTATAAATATATATATATTTTTAATAAACTTTCGCCATAGATTAGATAGGAAAAATATGAATAAAGATCAAATTTCGCATCTCAAATGTTGATTTCTTTTCCAACCTACTCAAATTGAAAATAATCAATTTACGAATCCATAAATTCAACCAAACAAGAGTTTCAATTTTTTTTCATTCATTTATAGATGCCTTTGAAAATAGAGAACAATAAAGATGCAAACAAGGGTTTCAAATTCTCGATTCATATACCGAGGTTTCTCAAACAAAGGTTTCAACCCAAAGGAATTCTAAAAACTGAAATACAACAAACACAGAGAAGACAAATATTCTCAATGCAAGAATTATTATGCAAAACTCACGAGATCTTACCTAGATTTGATGTTAAATAATGAATGCACCAAACATGCAAAATTTTCCTTCTTTTTCAAAAACCCTCTTCTTGGAAATCGACTCCTCCAAACCAATGTGTGGAGAAATGAACTCTAATTTCCTAATAAAGAGCTTTTCCCTAAATCAGGGCTTCGATTATGCAATCACACGAAACCTCTTTTTCCTTTATTATTTTATTATTTTAATTTCATGCACAAGCCTTATGCAATTTAATTAAAATAAACTTTATTAAATTAATATATTTTTTTCTCTTATTAAATTGCAATACGTTTTTTATAAAAAAATTATTAGTTTAATTAATAACATTATTTAGAGTTTATTATTAAAATAAAACTCCTAAATAATTGTCATTAAAGTAAACAAATATAAATACACCAAAATTACAACTTTAAATATATCTTTAAATTTAATTCTTTTATTTAATTAATTTCTTAATAAATTAAATATAATTAAATATAGAGTTTTCTTTATAAAATTTTCATTAAATCAAATTGAAACCCAACATGAAATACCACGCATCACATAAAGTACAAAACAATGTCACTTTCATAACTTATCAGGTTTTGAAAACACAAAGGTTTAATCTTCACTATTAGTTTTCAAGTTTTCATTTTCGTTTACAAGGACAATATTCAATATACAAGTACAGTTTTAGTTCTCATCTTTCAAAGTATGATAACTACTAAAATTCTCAAATTATCAAAACATGTAATAAATGTTCCTTTAATAATATAAATAGTTTTTATATAAAAATGCACCGTCAAGTAAATCCAAAGTTTACTAAAATAATCATTTCACTAATTATAATTATCGAATTTTACTTTCCAAATATATTTTAACAATATAATCTTTTTTTAAATAATTATTAAAATAAATAATAATCATTAAATTACTAAAGATAACAATTATCTATTTATTAATAAAATAACTTATATTAAATTATAAATAACATATTTATTAATCTAATGATAAAATAATTATTATTAATCAAAAAATAATATTACTAACATTTAATCTTTAATAAATTATTGTGTGTGCGTGCGTGTGTTTTAATTACAATGGGGTTAGTCGTATTGTTGCTAGAAGTCCAGAGAAGAACAATAGAAGTGGAGACATATACAAAAGTAAAAGAAATGAGGACAACAAAGATTATAAAGATAAAGGCAAGAAGTCTCACTACATTGCTGAAGAGGAAACCAAATATGGATCTAAGGATCATGATGATGAAGTGTTTGTTGCAATGAAGGATGATTCTGATGAGGACGAGGCAACTGCACTAATATCTTATGTGAACAAGAGTGATAGATGGATCATTGATAGTGGGTGTTCACATCACATGACTAGAGATAAAAGTAAGTTCATTACCCTTGATTATTATGATGGAAATAATGTAAGGTTTGGTAATGATGCACCTTGTTTGATAAAAGGAAAAGAATCTATCAAACTCACATAAAAGATCATGTGTGACAATGCTTATTATGTAGAAGGACTTAAATATAATTTGTTGAGTGTGTCACAACTAAATAGTTCAAGTTGCAAAGTTGAGTTTGAGAACAAGATAGAAAAGATCTATGACACTAATGAGAAACTAATTAGGAAAGTTGATCAGACTAGAGGTAATCTATTTTATCTCAATATGAATGATGCTACTTGTCTTGTTGTACAATTTGATGATGTGTGGTTATGGCACAAGAGGTTATGTCATGATAACTTGGATAACTTAGTGAGTATCAGTAACATGAAAAGAGTTAGAGGTCTGCCTAAACTGAAGAAACTTGGCAATATGATATGCAAATAATGTCAGTTAGGAAAAATGAAAAAATCTAGTTTTAAGAGTAAGACTCACACCTCTAAAGAAATTCTAGAGATTTTTCATACTAATTTGTGTGGACCAATTAATGTGCAAAGCTACAAAGGTGACAAGTACATACATTATCCTATTTGTTGATGATTATTCTGGGATGATGACAATTATGTTTCTGAAATAGGAATCTGATGCTTTCCAAATGTTTAAGTGGTACTTAGCTAGAGTTGAGAAGAAGACAGGAAAAAGCTTGAAATGTCTGAGATCTAAAAGAGGTGGAGAATTTACATAAAATGAGTTTGAGATGTTATGTAATGATAGAGGAATCAAAAGATAGACTTTTGCACCTATGACCCCTCCACAAAATGGAATTGTTGAAAGGAGGAACAAATATGTAATGGACTATGCTAGGACACTCATGATGGAGAATAATGTTGCTTTGAAATACTAGAGAGAGGTTGTAAGTACAACTGTATATACCTTGAACTATGGGCAAGTCAAGAAAGGTACTCATTCAACACCTTTTGAATTATGGTATGGATACTCAACCAATGTAAAATATTTTAAGGTATTTGGAAGAAAGTGCTACATTCTTAAGGATTTCAAGAATAAAAAATTAGATGTTAAAAGTTGTATATTCCTTGGTTATTCCATAAGAAGTAAAGCTTATAAGTGTTTAAATAGTAACACTAACAAAGTTGTGGAAAGTGCAAATGTGAAGTTTGATGAATAGACAAAGGTACATGAAGTTGAACCTATGAAGGAACCTAAAGAGTACAAATTATTTGTATAATTTTATGAAAGTATGTCTATTGATGAAGATGTTGTAAACCAAATTACAAATCAACAACAAGTTTCAGTGACTGCCAAGTCACATACAATGAATATCAAATTGTATTCAAGAACCGAGTTACAATTAGGAGTCGAGTTGTAGACAGAAGCTAAGGCATAATTTGATTATGAGATAAGTGTACATGAAAGAGACATTGAATTACTAGATAGAGAAGTACATAGTGATTCTAAAGTCGACAGACCTATTGAGGAAAGAAGAGTAAAACCAAGATTGTCACAATATGTCAAAAGACATCACCTCGTTGAACAAATTGTTGGAGAAAAAGATGCTAGACCAATGACAAGGAATAGGGTAAGGAGTGATACATGTTTGTTGAGCATGCATGAGCCTAAGACAATGAAAGATGCCTTAGAAAACGAGGACTGGAGTAAAGCCATAAAAGAAGAAATTGAGAAAATTGAGAAGAATAAGACATGGAATCTAGTTCCCAGACCAGAGGACAGAAATGTGATTGGAACCAAGTGGGAGTACAGAAACAAGTTAGATGAAAATGATGAAGTCACAAGAAACAAGGCAAGATTAGTTTGCAAAGGGTATGCACGAGAAGAAGGAATTGACTATAGAGAAACATTTTCCCTTGTGGCAAGATTGGAAGGAGTAAGAACTTTGTTTGTTTACTCTGCATACAAAGGTTTCAAAGTTTATCAAATGGATATGAAGTCAATGCTTTTGAATAGTATATTAGAAGAAGAGGTTTACATAGAACATCCAGAAGGATTTGTTGATGCAAACAACAAGAAAATGGTTTGTAGACTACACAAAGCTTTATATGGTTTAAAGCAAGCCCCAAGAGCATGGTATGAAAGGCTTCACAATTATCTTGTGAAGATTGGTTTTGAGAAGACTGGTGATAACAAAAATTTGTACTTGAAGATAGAAGGAGGTAAAGGTATTTTAATAGCTGAATTTTTTGTGGATGATATCATATTTGGAGGTCAAGATACATTATGTAAGGCATTTGCAAATGAAATGAAGAAAGATATTGAGATGTCTATGTTTGAAGAGATCAAGTTCTTTGTTGGTTTGCAAGTATACTAGATGAAATATGGTATATACATCACTCAGTCTAAGTATGTGAAAGAAATATTGAAAACTTTTGGATTGGAAGATTCCAAACTATTTAGCACATCTACAGTGACAGGAATGATGATTCACCTAATGTGAATCAAACATTGTACACATCTATGATTGGAAAATTGCAATATATAGTACATAGTAGACCTGACATTGCATTATGTGTTGGGATAGTTGCAAGATTCTTTGCTAATCCAAAGGAGATTCATTTGATGATTGTTAGGAGAATAATGAGATATCTGAAAGGAACAAAAGAATATGGTCTATACTATAAGAAAAATGAAAAATATGAGTTGAGAGCCTACATTAATGTTGATTGGGCTGGAAACATTGATGATAGGAAGAGCACAAATGATGGAGCATTTTTCTTAGAAAAAAGGTTAGTCACCTGGACAAACAAGAAACAAAATTGCATATCTCAATCTATTGCTGAAGTTGAATATGTGGTTACTACAGTAAATTGTACAGATGTGGTATGGATTAAACAGCTACTCAAAGGTATGAAGGAGGAAATCATTGAACCTATGGTACTTTATTGTGATAATAAAAGTGTTATAAATATATCAAAGAACCTTGTAGTGCACACAAAACTAAGCATATTACAATCAATTATCATTACTCAAGAGAGTTAGTTCAAGACAAAGAAGTGAGGATGGAATGTGTGAATACAAAAGAACAGATAGTCAATATCTTCATAAAATCTTTATATAAGGATGTTCATAGTATCTAAGAGGTAAACTAGGGTGATACCCCTATCTAAAGCTACTTAAGAAGCATAAGTAGTGCCCTACATCAACTGAGTTGAATGTTGTATCTTACAACTTGATGCAGTGAATATTACTTTAGGAGCCACCTAAAGTAATGAAGGATCTAAATTAGAATATTTATAGTCACATGAAAGGTGATAGGAGGAGAATTTGAAATTGATTATATCTGCATACAAAGACAACAAGTCTTTGGCATTATTTTCAAAGAGGGAGATAGTGGACCTGAATTACTAAATTACTAGAGATAAATGATTATTAGAGGGAGATAATGTACTTGAAAATAAGAATGAGGGAGAAATGACTATAGAAAACCATATACCTAGTAAGAGGGAGAAATAATCTAAAAGAATAGAGTAGACAAAGCTAGATACACCTGAATATCAAAAAGAGGGAGATATAAGTCAGAGGGAGAAGATACATTAAAGGAACTTTACAAAGCTCACATTACCCTACATAGAGGAAGGACATATACTACACTTATTGAGGGATAAATTTCAAATATTTATTTTCTTTTTGGTATTTTTGCTCATATTGGTTTGCCATCAATGCCAAAGAGGATCGTTTTTAATTGAAGAACTTGTAAAGAACAATCATTATTTTGTCAATGATGTCAAACTTGCTACTTGTTGGTGAGACAAGTGCTTTTTGGTCTGAAAGTTATCTTTTAGTTGATTGATGAAGAGGATTTGAAAAGGGGAGATAACAATAGCACCTAGAGAAAGGTTGAGTTATTTGGTATTAAAAGAAGTACTAAGACCAAGTAAGACTTTGATACTATAGTGTATTGTTTATCTACTTAAAGTCTAAAATGAAAGATTTCTCAAGTTAAGATCACTAGAAGAAGATCAAGTATAAAAAGTGTCTGCTAAGACTTGTTAAGTAGTTAATGCAAGTCGAGCAAAAATGAGCGAAAGCCAAGTGAAAAACTAGAGGTGTTGAGCAAAGATAAAAATAGTGCAAGCCAAGTGATTATTAATATATGTCGAGTAAAGTTTAGTCAGTGTCAAGCATCAATAAACTTTAGTGTTGGCTGAGTCAAAGAACAATATAGGTGTAGAGTGACAACATATTGATGCTGAGTGCTAGTAAATCTGTTAAATCAAATATTTGATGAATCTGAGATGACTATTTTATTTTCTTGAATTGTGCAAAGCATGTGGAAGATAACTATGATGAGCTGGTGGCACAGAATTAAAGGTAAACCCTTTTGAGGTGAATTCAAGGAAGATTGTAGAAGAAATTTATAGAGGAACTAAATGGAAAAGTGGCTAGATTCATAACCTAGAATGGATGGTTGTGGTTAAGCAACAAAATATCTCAAATCTCTATTTACAGTGATAGTTGGTCAGAAGCACAAATTGTCATGTACAAGAACTTGAGGAAGACAAGGAGTCTAGGGTATTGTTTCATTCAGTGGCTAAATAGAATTGACTGCTAGTGGCATTGAAAGTAAGAAGGCTTAAGAGTATGAATGCTTGAAGGGTGAACAAGCTATCAGAGTTGAAGTGTGTAAATTCCAAGAAGAATAGAGGACTGAAATGGAGATTTGTAATCTGCAAGTGAGTTGCAATTTGTTATCAAATCAAGCCTTATTGTTACTTTCTAATTATTGTATCAATCTAGGGTAAATCCTTTGGGTTAAGGTTGACCTAATAGTCATTTTTAAATCCTTTAACTGGGTGACACTCTAATGGAATGGTCTAAAGTCCTCTAACAAGGCTCGCTCCTAACAGGGTGATTGAAATCCTTTAACTAGGTCACATTTAATAGTGTGTATTGTAACCTTTAATAGGGTTAGCCTTTCACAGGGCATCACTTTAGAAGAGTGAAAATTAGTAGCATGTTAGTATTAGAAATAATAGTCCACCACCAAGATAACTGGAGGGGGGGGTGTGGGCCGAGCGGTGAATCAGTTATCCAACTAAACATTTATCAACCTTAATTAATCTTAACCATGTAACCAAAGTAAACAACAACCATAACAAGATGCACATACATAATTGCACTAGATCTATTAACTAGAGAAACCCTTGGTCAAAGGGATAACCTTGGTGTGAATGATGCCCACAAAGATATATTGATATATATATGTATTCCTTGTTAGAGGATGGACCCTGTTAGGAAGTCTATTAATACATTCAGTACATAAGAGTTCCTATTAGGAGACTTTGCATCCTTGTTAGAAGAGTTCAACTCTGTTAGGAGTTGTAGAAGGTAGAAGGACCCACTGTCCAAATAGCTTCTAGAGCAAGAACATTGAACTTCACTGTCCAACTAATCTCTCAACTATTCCTTGTAGAATAATTGTTCGTACTATGCTTTATCCTCTTTCCTCTATCCTATCAACTAGACCAATCACTGTTAGACCTTGTAGACCAAGTCACAAACCTCAAATCCAAATATCAAACCTTGGATCTCAAAATAAAACCTCAGCAATGAAGTTTTCTCCAACTCTACTCTACTATGATTATCTTTGCATATCAACCTAATTATTCAATGTTCATATCTTTTCTCCCCTTTTCACTCTTCTTACTTTCTTCTATATCAAAGGAAAATTTCCTTCTTTTATACTGAGTCCATAAAACAATTCCCTTGAGTTAGCTATTACACCTTCTCAATTTATTATTATAGGACCTCATTAAGAACACATTTTACTTAGTGATAACATTAATTTGTTGCCTTGTAACTTAAATAATTTTTTGTACGAATAATATTATGATGAGTGAGCTTAGCCACATCATCTCCAACATGTCTTCTAAATGCCTTTAACCTTGCTTCTCAAAATAACAACTCTGCTAAGAGATATAACAAGTTTGCTAGAACATGCTTTTGTAAACTCTATCTCTAAACAATCTTCACCAAAACTTGCATAACTTTGTCCAAAATTTAAATTTTTCCACCTGAGGTTAGTTGCATATACTAGACACTTAGTAGTATCTCCCATTAACCTCACTAGTGAAAATACTCAACAATCTGTCTAAACCAACTTAATCTTGTCAAAGTGGGGTTGTCATTACACCAAAAGACCAATATATCAATGCTTGATAAAACCACTCAACTTATAGTACATAAGAGGTGGTTAATCCCTTGTCACAAATCCTGAGGGGAGCATTGAACAAATTTCCAACAATCTCCCCCTCAACGTTACCTAAGGGTCAAAAGATTCAAACCTGTGACCAAGCTCTGATACCACTTGTTAGTGTGGGGTTGTCGTTGCACCAAAAGACTAATCTGTTAATGCCTTATACAACCACTCAACTTATAGTACATTGGAGGTAGTTGAGCTCTTGTCACGAATCCTAAGGGGAGCATTGAAGAAATTTGGGTTTGCATGTGAAATCCCTGTGTCAAATGTGTTATGTTTCATGTTTACATTTATGCAAAGTTCTTTTGACCTAGGATAGTAACCTAAAAAGTTCAAAGTATCGTATGATCTAATGGATGCATGCATGATGAGGTTTTATAGATATGGGTCTACTAAGCATTGAAAAGTTTTATTTGTACATTTGGACCTTGGATAACTAATTCACAACCCCCCCTCCCCCAGTTATCCTAAAGAATTCCAACATAGTGGTGGTTTTGATAATTTGGCATCTAAAGAGTTGGTTTCTAAGATGAAATTGTAGAGGTTGAAGCCCCCTAACCTTTATCACATTTCTTGGATCAATTATAAACATTAACTACTAGTAAGTGAACAATGCCTTGTGAAAATCAAGATTGGGAACTACTTTGATGAAGTTGTGTGTGATATTATGCCTATGGATTGTTGTCATATTCTTTTGGGAAGACCTTGGAAGTATGGTAGGAAAGCCTTACATGTTGGTAGATTGAATCAATATACTATTTGGACTAATGGGAAGAAACAAGTATTGTTTCCTTTGGTTGATAAATTTGAGGAGAATCACTACACTATTATAAGACTTTGCTTGGTTGAATGAAATCAGTTGTTAAAGAAATGAAGAGACAAAATGTTTTCTTTGTTTTGATTCCTATAAAGGATAAGAAAAAAGATGAACTTGAGCATGCACCCAAGGTTAGGTCTTTTTTGGATAAAATTTAAGATGTTATTTATGATAATTTACCTAATGGATTACCCCCTATAAGGAGTATAAGTCATTGTATGAAATATACTAGTTTTTCCAATAAAGCACCACATAGAATAACACCTACAGAAAATGAAGAATTGAATAGACAAGTGCAAGAATATCTTGAGAGAGGTTTGATTAGAGAAAGTTTGATTCCTTGTGCAAAATCTATTGTATTAACACCTAAGAAGAATGGGGAATGGAGAATGTGCATTGATTCCAGAGTACAAATAGAATAACAATCAACTATAGATTTCCTTTTCCTTGGATAAATGAAATTATGGATAGATTGTGTGGAGAAAAGTATATTACAAAGATTGATTTGAAAAGTGGATATCATTAAAGAAGTGGATGAATAAAAGATTTCTTTTGAGACTAATAAAGGTTTGTATGAGTGGTTAGTTATGGCTTATGGTTTAACTAATGCACCTAGTACTTTTATGAGATTTTATTTGATTACTTGTGTAGTACATGTTGTATTATCACCTTAAAAGAATGGGGAATGGAGAATGTGTACTAATTCTAGAGCTATAAACAAAATAACAGTGAAATATAAGTTTCCTTTGCTTGAGATGAATGAAATTATGGATAGATTGAGTGGAGAAAAATATCTCACAAAGATTGATTTGAAAAATGGATATCATCAGATTAGAATCGGATAAGGGGATGAGTGTAAGACTACTTTTAAGAGTAATAAAGATTTGTATGAGTGGTTAGTTATGCCTTTTGGTTTAACTAATGCACCTAGTACTTTTATGATGTTAATGAATGAGGTTTTCAAGAAGTTTTTGTGAAAGTTTTTGATTGTATACCTTGATGACATACTAATCTGCAATAAGACTAAAGATGAATGCCTTGAACATATCAGACAATTTTACAGAGGCTGAAAGAATAAAAGTTGTTGATGAATTTAAAGAAATGTTCATTTATGAAAGAGGAGATTGTGTGTCTTGGTTTTTAACTAGCACACACTTGAGAATGTGGGAGAAGTCAAATCATTTCATGGATTGACAAGTATCTATAGAAAGTTATTAGAAATTTCAGTTTAGTATGTAATGTTATGATGGAGACTATGAGAGGTGATAAAAAGAAATTCAAATGGACACATGGAGAAAATAGAAACTTTGAAACACTTAAGGAAAAGGTTGCAAAATCACCTACACTTGCTTTACCTAATTTTAACAAAGTTTTTCAATTGATTATGATCTTATTGGGAATGTCATTAATTTTGAGTTAAGAAGATAAGCCTATAATTTTTTACAATGAGAAATTGAATGATGCTAAGAGAAAATATTCAGTCTATGATCAAGAATTTTATGCAAGTATTGAAGATTAAAGAAATGGAAACATTATTTGATGCATAGAGAATTTGTGTTGTGCACTTATCATAAAGCTTTAAAATATTTGGGAAGTTAAAATAAGTTGAATCAGAGACATATGAAGTGTGTTGAGTACATACGTAACTTTTATTTTGTGTAAAAATATAAGAGTGAACAATCAAATAAGGTAGTAGATACATTGAGTAAAAGAAAATGTTTATTGACAGAGATGAGAGTTGAAGTGCTTGGATTTAAAGATTTAAAAAAAACTTGTATGGAACTAACCCTAATTTTGCAAAACCTTGGAAATCTTGTAAGAACCTTGTAATAGATGAACAAGATAAGTGGGTTGATTTTCATTCAACAAGACATGTTGTTTAAAGGAGTTCAGTTGTATACTTAGAGGATCCATGAGAGAGATTATCATTAAAGAAAAAGATAGTGGATGACCTACAAGATATTTTAGCATTGATAAAATAGTAAAATTGATTTCAAAGAGATATTTTTTGCCACAAATATATAAGGGTGTTTAGGAAATGGTAAGAGGTCGCAAAATATGTCAAATTGCTAAAGGAACTAGTCAAAATGTTGGATTGTATACACCTTTGCCTATTCCTTGTAGATCTTGGGAAGATATCAAAATGAATTTTGTTCTAGGACTACCCATAACTCAAGGAGGTAATGATTATATCTTTGTAGTAGTTGACAAATGTTATAAAATGATACATTTCATACCTTGCAAAAAGACATCATATGCAGTACACATAGCAAAATTATTTTTCAGGGAGATTGTGAGACTTCATAGATTGTCTAAGACTATTATTTTAGACAAATATATACTAAGTTTACTAGTTATTTTTGGAGGAAAATTTGGAATAAGTTGAATACTGAGCTTAAATTTAGTATTACATCTCATCCAAAAATTGATGGACAACCTATAGTTGTAAATAGAATTTTAATTAATCTTTTGAGATGTTTTATTAGAGAATCTTCTAATTGGGACTTGGTTTTGGCACAAGAAGAGTTTTCATTTAACAATTCAATGAACATGAGTACTAAGAACACTCCTTTTGAGATAGTGAATGGCACGAGTCCTAAAGAAACTACTAAATTAAGGAAATTGGATATTGAGGTGAAGACTAGTGTTGAAGCAGAAGAATTAGTGGACTATATGAAGAGTTTACATGAAGAAGTGAAGGTTAATCTACTTGATATTAATTGGGGATATAAAGACATAATAGATAAGTGTAATGGGCACCCCTGGATGTCCCAAAAAACTAAACCAATTTGCTGAAAGGAATTTTGTCAATCAGTTTGCATTCAACCTCTTATTTCTCTGTTTAATGTTTTAAACCCCTTATAACTCCAGAAATCAAACGTTTATTTGTTTGTTGTGTTTTGTGCATGGAATTGGTATCATACAACATAAATAAGAAAGAAACTACAATAATATGCAAAGTGGAAATGAACTGTTGCTAATAAAATGTTATTTTCAGAATTCATAAAACCAAATACATGGCAGATTTATCAACTCACTAATTACTTCAACAGTATTGACATAATACTCCAGCCCATGCTTTCGAACTTGCTACTACAGTGCTTTGTCCTTCAATCAGTCCACTACCTTCATAATATCATTCTCTCAAAGCGGCATAAGCGTCGAAAAAGTAGTGAAGAAGATATGAGCAAAATACCAAATCTGCCTATAGTTGGAAATGCAACTAAATTGCCTGATAATGAAGCCAATAACAAAGAATTCCAAAGGCCAAACCTCAAGGGAATGACGTCTAGAATGTTACAAGAGAGGATAGACATCCTCAAATGCCAAGAACGGAGCTACAACTCACACACCAATTTCTTCTCATATTCAACCTGGCTAATGAAGCCACAAATGCTTCCTTTTATTCTATTTCCAAGGGTCCGCTCAACTCATATGGGCAATGTGGGATAAAAGATGTGTAGTATATAAAACATATATTAAAATATCCCTTATGTCTCCCTTGGGTCACATCCCCATAAAATAAATATTAAAGTAACACTTTAATATTTTACAATTAAATTAGACGTTACTTTAATAAAACTTTAGGCATTAAAATGTATTAGCAATTGGACTCTGAATAATGCGAGTGATAGCTCATCGAAAAGCTCTCACTGAGGAGTATCAAATCCAATCACCAAAATTGACCTGCACTGTGTCCTGCCGACTTACTAAAAATAGTAAGTATGCCTGAAACTGAGTAAATCAACTTTGTTTTGGCCCAAACTGGAAATCACTAGGCCAAAACACTCCAGGATCCCATTAAACCTTTCGTTAGCCCTCAGGACCATGTAGAACAAGGCTAACATGCACACACTTGGTCAACTGCTAAAATGGGGACACTACAGTCCGCCCCCCTTGAAATTGCTTGTCTTCAAGCAATCTCAGTCCAGCCTGCTGAATAACCTGCTCACTCTCCCATGTAGAATCTTCCTCCGGCAGGTCTCTCCATCTGACCAAATACTCCTTCACTATCCTGTTTCTAAGCTTCCTCTCTCTAGTGTCCAGAATAGACTCGAGTACTAACACAAGCTTCCCCTCCTCATCCAAAGGGGGTAAATCTGCAGAAGGCACTACATTCTGACCAATGGCTTTCTTAAGCCTAGACACATGAAACACATTGTGCACTCGATTGCCCTCTGGAAGCTCAAGCTCATAGGCGACTTTGCCCACATTGCGAATCACCCTATAGGGACCATAAAATCTCGGTTTCAACTTTTCAGCTCCACTCTTCTTGAGCAATGACTGTCTATATGGTTGTAGACTCAAGTAAACCATATCCCCTACCTTGAAGCTACGCTCTATTCGGTGCTGATCAACATACAATTTTTGTTGATTCTGAGCCTGTTGTATATTCTCTTTGAGCACTTTCAGGATGTCCTGACTATATTGCAATAAGTTTTTGGCTTTGGGCACTCTACTGTCCCCCAAAACTAAATCCATGAAGCTAGGTGCTTCATAACCATAGAGTGCCATGAAAGGAGTCATCTTGATGGACATATGATAAGTGGTGTTATAACAATACTCTCCCATATGCAACCATCTGATCCAAGCCTTTTGTTGTGCAGTTACATAGTTCCTCAAATATCCTTCCACCCATTTATTCACAATCTCTATTTGCTTATCTGTTTGTGGATGATAACTAGTGCTAGGTGTAAGATTTGTACCACACAACCTAAACAACTCTTGCCAAAAAACACTCATAAACTTACTATCCCAGTCGCTGACAATGAATCTGGGCAGCCCATGGAACCTAAATATCTCTCTAAAGAAAAGATCTGCCACCTGTGCTGCTGTGTAAGTGGACGAAATAGCAAAGAAGTGAGCAAACTTCGTCAAGCGGTCCACCACCACATAGATGCGATCCCTTCCATACACTCGTGGTAAACCAGTGATGAAGTCCATCGAAATACTTTCCCATTTCCTATCAGGAATGGGAAAGGGTTGTAATAAACTTGCAGGAAATGTGTGCTCTTCCTTATTCTGTTGATAAACCACACGCTCCCTGACATACCTCTGAACATCATCCTTGAGCCCTTTCCATGAAAACCACTGTCGGATCTGCCTATAGGTCTTGAAGACCCCCGGATGTCCAACTGTGGGTGCATCATGAAATGCCTTCAGTATCGCCTCTCTCAAATATGATGACTAAATCAAATAAACCCTATCCTGAACTCTGATCAATCCATCTATCACCTCATAGTGATCATCCTGTATGGTACTTGAAATCAATCTAGAAGCCCAAGCATCTCCGACATACTCTACTATAATCCGATCTCTCCAATCTCTTGAAATCTTTGCTAGAGCACATAAGTGAGGTCTCTGAGATAAGGCATCAGCCACCACATTTTTCTTACCTTTGACAAACTCTATGTCAAAGTCATAAGCCTGCAATTTAGTCACCCATTTTTGTTGCCGGTCATTAAGATCACGCTGGCTCATGAAGTATTTAATACTGTTGTGATCAGTCTTGATCACAAAACGTCCACCTACCAAATATGATCGAAATTTGGCCAATGCATGCATTATAGCCAACATCTCCCGGTCATAGACAGAATAACTCTTCTCAACTCCCTGAAGCTTCCTACTCTCGAATGCAATGGGATGCTTCTCCTGCATCAATACTGCTCCAATCCCATCACCTAATGCATCACAATGGAGCTCAAAAGGCTTCGTGAAATTCGGTAGAGCTAGAACTGGACATGAAGACATTACCTGCTTGAAATGCTCAAAACACCTCTATGCTACCCTTATCCACACGAAGGCTCCTTATCTAGTAAGATTTGTCAAGGGTGTAGCAATCTGTTAGAATCCCTTAACAAAACTCCTATAAAAACCACATAAACCAAAGAATCCCTTAAGCTGTGTAAGGTTTGTGGGAGTAGGCCACTCTACAATAGCTGTAATCTTTTCGGGATCAACTCGAACGCCATCTGCACTAATGATATGCCCAAGGTAAAGGAGCTCAGTCATGCCAAACTCACATTTAGATTCCTTGGCATACAATGACTCTCTCTCCAGAATAGATAACACTTCCTCCAAATGATGTAAGTGCTCCTCCCAGGTCTTTTTGAAGACCAAGATGTCATCAAAGAAGATCAAGACAAATCTCCTCAACTGCTTCCTGAATACCTGGTTCATACAACTTTGAAATGTAGCGGGTGCATTGGTTAGACCAAATGGCATAACCATGAACTCAAAGTGGCCATAGTGATATCGAAAGGCTGTTTTCTCAATGTCCTTTGCTCTTATCCTAATCTGATGGTATCCGGATCGCAAATCAATTTTGGTGAAGAAGCATACCCCATGCAACTCATCAATCAGCTCATCAATGCTAGGAATGGGATACCTATTTTTAATTGTTTTCTTATTTAGTTCCTTGTAATCGATGGACATGCGCATCGTCCCATCCTTCTTCTTTACCAATACTACTGCTGAAGCAAAGGGGCTCTTACTGGGCTTGATATGCCCCATCTCCAACAAATCCTTAATCGCCTTCTCTATCTCATCCTTGTGTTTCTTAGGATGACGATAGGGAGTAATCATAACTGGTTTAGCTCCCTCCTCGAGCTCAATAACATGTTCCATCCCTCTGTCAGGAGGAACCCCATGAGGAATATCACTAAATACTTTAGCGTGTCTATCAAGTATCTTCTGGATATCTAGTGGATGACTCTTTTCTTGTGGCTCTGGTGAAGTTGGCATAATGTAGCACTCTGTCACCCACTCTATGTCATCATGACGAAAAAGTCTCTGCATTCTCCTCAAGGACACTACTCTGCAACCTCCATCTGAAAGACCTCTAAGTACCACAGTTCTACCCTCATGCTGGAATCTCATCTCCAATTTTGCTAGGTTGAGTGTGAACTCCACTAGTGAAGCCATCCATGTCATGCCGAGGATGACATCATAATCTCCCATGTCCACAACATAGAACTCATCCTTCAACTCGTAGCCATCTCCAAACCTGATGTGAAGATTAGATATCTTTTGAGTGCATAATAATTTATCACCGTTAGCCACCATGGCTCTAAACCCATCATGCTCCTCTGTCTGTAACCCTCTCCTGGCTACCAAATGTGCATCTATGAAGTTATGTGTAGCCCCAGTGTCAATAAGAGATATCACTTTCTGCCCCTGGATGGTACCCCTGACCTTAAATGTGATTGCCTTTTGGGCCCCTGTCAAGCGTGCCAACGATCTATCATCCTTAGGAATGCTGCTCTCCTCTATAGTGTTACTCTCATCTGAATCGAAGTGCTGATCCTCCCACTCTGACTCTGAATCTTCTACTGAAAAATACTCTATTTGATTTGCCTTAGCCTTGAGAGAACATTTATGAGATAAGTCCCAAGGCTCTCTAAAATGGAAGCACAACTTCTTCTTTCGAAGTTCATTCAAGGTTTCATTGTCTAGTCCTTTTGATCCTTCTTTGGGTTTTCTATACTCTTTCTAAAATAGTTTTGTGTCTTTGTCCTTGCGGTAGGAAGAATCTGTTGAATGGTTTTTTCCTTTGTATACCGAAGGGGCTAAATCTCGTGCCTTTTTAGTTGCTTCAGCTAAGGTGAGTGGATCATGTCCGTTCACCCAACCTCGTAATGGATCAGCAAGACCATCACAAAATAACACAACCAATCTCCTAGGAGAGATATTAGTAACAAGTACAAACAAGCGTTGAAACTCGGCAATGTAAGCATCCACAGAACCTGACTGTTTTAACTATGCTAGTTCCTTGAAATGTAACTCAGGATCCCTAGTGTCAAATCTCTCAATCAATGTTTTGGTGAATTCCTCGTAGGATGTAATCTAATTATGCCCTAAAGTCACCATGCCATGATGCCACCATTCATGTGCAACGCCATCGAAGTGCATAGCCACATACTTGATAGCCTCCTCCTCCGACATAGGATTTAGCTGCAAGTATGTATCTACCTTTTGCACCCAAGCTCGTCCATTCATCTTCCCTGAAGCATCATAATAAGGTAAGGAAAGTTTTCCAGCTTTCTTTCTCAGCTCAAAGTTTTGATTCCTCCCTCCTGCTCTAGGCATGTGTCTCATCCTCAAGTCCATATAATCTTTGAGGGAAATATCTACCTGAAACTCCAGTCCACTAGCCTCCTAGTCCCTCCTGAACTGATCCTGTAACTCGGTAATCTGTGGTTCGTTTACTGGTTGAACCGGATCTCTGGGTGGGAAGGTGGGTAGAAGAGGTCTCGAGCTTGTAGTCTACGCTGGGTGTGCAACGTGTCTAAAGTTATCAGCCTCATTCCCATTATTGCCGTGTCCATTAATACCATTAATGTTATTCTCATGACCATTGTTGTTGCCTTGGCCTCCATGGTTATTGTTTCCCCCATTGTTATTGTTTCCCTCATTATTATTGTTTCTGTTGTTGGCATCACCTGGATTAATATTGACACCCATCTGTCTAGCCATGAGTTGCAACATCATGTCCATTCGCCTATTCTGCTCCTGCTGCATATGCTGCCCCTTCTCTAATGTATTCAATAATTGTCTGAACATTACGTCCCCTTGATCTGGACTGACATTCCCGCCTCCGCCTAATCCTGTATTCCTGTCATCTCGATCACCCATATTGTTGTCCTGATCAAAGAATATCTCCTCTGTGTCTGTATGGCTGGATTCAATGTCCCCTTGCACGGATGTACTAGACTATTTGCTTTGCAAGTCTGAAATCCTATTTTGTCTTGCTCTGGTATCGTGGAAATTATAAGGCCCCTGTCGCATGCTCAAACATAAATGCTTAGCCTATGTTTTTTGTTTTTTATTTTAGTTTTTTGACATTTCATCAAACACTTTTCCCTCTATCCGGCTGTTCCAAATTCCCTATAAGACCTCTACAGGATGGTAGGACTTATAGCTCTGATACCACTGTAATAGGCACCCCTGTATGTCCCAAAAAACTAAACCAATTTGCTGAAAGGAATTTTGTCAAACAGTTTGCATTCAACCTCTTATTTCTCCGTTTAATGTTTTAAACCCCTTATAACTCCAGAAATCAAATGTTTATTTGTTTGTTGTGTTTTGTGCATGGAATTGGTATCATACAACATAAACAAGAAAGAAATTACAATAATATGCAAAGTGGAAATGAACTGCTGCTAATAAAATGTTATTTTCAGAATTCATAAAACCAAATACATGGCAGATTTATCAACTCACTAATTACTTCAGCAGTATTGACATAATACTCTAGCCCATGCTTTTGAACTTGCTGCTACAGTGCTTTGTCCTTCAATCAGTCCACTACCTTCGTAATATCATTCCCTCAAAGCGGCATAAGCGTTGAAAAAGTAGTGAAGAAGATATGAGCAAAATACCAAATCTGCCTATAGCTGGAAATGCAACTAAATTGCCTGATAATGAAGCCAATAACAAAGAATTCCAAAGGCAAAACCCCAAGGGAATGACGTCTAGAATGTTACAAGAGAGGATAGATGTCCTCAAATGCCAAGAACAGAGCTGCAACTCACACACCAATTTCTTCTCATATTCAACCTGGCTAATGAAGCCACAAATGCTTCCTTTTATTCTATTTCCAAGGGTCCGCTCAACTCATATGGGCAATGTGGGATAAAAGATGTGTAGTATATAAAACATATATTAAAATACCCCTTATGTCTCCCTTGGGTACACATCCCCATAAAATAAATATTAAAGTAACACTTTAATATTTTACAATTAAATTAGATGTTACTTTAATAAAACTTCAGGCATTAAAATGTATTAGCAATCGGACTCTGAATAATGTGAGTGATAGCTCATCGGAAAGCTCTCACTGAGGAGTATCAAATCCAATCGCCAAAATTGACCTACACTGTGTCCTGTCGACTTACTAAAAATAGTAAGTATGCCTGAAACTGAGTAAATCAACTTCGTTTTGGCCCAAATTGGAAATGGCTAGGCCAAAACACTCCAGGATCCCATTAAACCTTTCGTTAGCACTTGGGACCATGTAGAACAAGGCTAACGCACACACACTTGGTCAACTGCTAAAATGGGGACATTACAATAAGAAGAGGAGGCTAAGACTTTGGAGGTTGGATATGAGGTAATGAACGTTTGAAGAAGAAGAGATTTCTAGTTGGTATATATAGTAAGTTGAAAATGAAGAAGTTTGACCCTTGTAAAAATCTTGAAGAAACATGATAGTGGTAATTCCTTTGAGGTTTAATTGCCTAAGCATATGGATATTTCACCCATGTTCAATATTTCAGAGATCTTTGAGTATCATGAATTTAATGAGAGGATAGTTGATAGACCTGATTATCCTAAGAAGAGAAAGGGAATTGATAGAATTTTGCATATTAGATGAAATGATTATAAAGAGTATTTGATTTAGTGGCAGAATAAACCTATTAAGGATAGTTCTTGGATATCTCAATTTGAGTTAGATCTTGATGATACTTCTTAGATCATTAGGGTTTCTTGATGTGCACATCAATCCTTATTTTTCTTGGGTGTTTGATGCAAGAGCATCTTGGGTACTTTGGCAACCTTGCATCAACCAAACAAAAATTCCTTTTATTGTCCATGTTTGTTATTTTAGGATGACCATAGATGGTTGTATTTTATCTTTTTGTGTAGTTAGCTTCTTAGTGTGGACTATCGAGGATCCTGTACCAAAGCTCACAAAAACTAATTCCATCATTTGTGGGAGTTATCCTTCTCTTTGTTTGAGGCATGCTCATTTCCTGGCAGCTTGAGTAATGTTTGGGTTTGCCTTAGGTATGATTTTGTTTGACATCAAGGCTTTTCACAGCTCTGGGAATCTATTGGTGGATCATGTGTGGACCTATCTTTGTCCCCACAAAAGTTAAATTTCTACATTTTGAGGTTGTTGATTTCTCCTTTGGGGTAGGACCTATATTTTGTAATAATCTAGTTAACAGGCCGACTTTTGGTCTTGTTGGATATATAATTAGAGACATTGGATTATGAAAAGTACAGTGAAGCTAGATAGAAGGAAAATAACAAGGATTTGGTTTTGTAAGAATGGGCTTCCAAGCTTGAAAATTGTATTTTGAATGTATATGGTTGCACCTAGGTAGGCCTTATGCTTGGCATGTTGAATGAGGATTGTCTCATAATAGTTGCATTGATATGTCTGTAATTTCTTATGGTTTATCCTTGATGAAGGGTGATCCCCTTGATACTACAAGAAACAACAGAAATAGAGAACAATTCAAATTAAGAGAATACAATATGAGCTTCCTATTATTGCCACAAATGCAAAATTACAGAATTATAATATGCAAAACCATATGGGTGCCTTCCTTACAAGAACCTGCAAGATAGAGTTGTGACTATCACCTAGAACTACCCTAGATAAACTATGAACCTTCCTTATACAAGCACTTTTAACCACTCGAAAAGGTTCTAGACACTAAGCTCTAACCCTTGAGGTCGAACAACCTCATATTATATTATTTCATTACACTTTATTACATAGCATTGACTCAAGACAATTTATAAATTACATTTTCGGATGGGTCCACTTTTGGAGACCATAACTAGAAAACCGATGGGCTATTATAACCCCATTATAGAATTCCCAGCTAGCAATCTACAATAATTTGATGCACAAGCATCCATCAGTCAAGGTTTTGCCTTGTTTTAGAGTCATTTAGGCCTTCATCATTGGACTTGAAGTTTACCAAAAATCTATAATGACTACACCAATACATATGATATGACAATAAAAACTCAACTAACAAGTTGATTTAATATTATTTTATGTCATTTATTTATTTATCTCAATATATATATATATATATACTACATAACATTTGTATTTTTATAATAGATGATAAATCATAATGGTTCAATATTATTATAGAATTATTATTTTCTACCAAAACCTATTTTGAAATGGGGGGCTGTCATATTTCTCCTTTGATATTTCAGTCTCCTATATCAAAATAATACTTGGTATATGATCTCTTACCATATTCTAGAGAATATCATGTTTATGGGAGTCATTAAGCCCCCTTATGTTCCAAGACACGATCTTCATTTTTTAGTTGGGAAACAAACCTCCATAGTGTTCTTTTGCCTACCACCTACTATGTTCTGCCTATACTTCCATTCTATGTACTAGTTTGCAGTCTTTCTCCTTATAATGGTATTAGGAGTTCCAACATAATCCCTTATTCTATTTTTGGTAAAAAACACCACATTGCAAAATGACATCCATCTGTTGAGCTACCTTTATATATATATATATATATATATATATATATATATATATATATATATATATATATATATATATATATATATATATATATATATATATATATATATATATATATATATATATATATATATAGAGAGAGAGAGAGAGAGAGAGAGAGAGAGAGAGAGGGATTCATCTCCCTATTTCATTTCCAAATTAGCCAAAGAAATAATAGATGGGACATCATTTATTGAATGTGGATCTAGCAAAATTTAATATTTTTGCATGGTTAATTACAAAGAAGAACTTTAACTCCAAGGTAGGGAAACATCCACCCACTAATTTTAAGATTGCTTAGATGAATTGTAGCCCAACACATTGCACAACTGGATATCTTGCACCTACAACACAACCTTTTAATTTACATTATCCATAGATGGAGATCCAACACTATCAAGAATTTCCCCCTCTTCAAGAGGTCAATGAATGTTGAGACTCTAGAAAAGGACTTTCTTCATTTTGGGGGTTTTCCACATTTGGATGAGGTTCATTACTTTAGAGGTAGCTTGTATCTTATTTTCTTCCTTCTCGTTCTTATTTGACGTAGTTGTGGTGAGGTCAACTTCTTGAGTTGTTGTACTTCTGGGTACCCCTTATGATTGCACTCACTCGCTAACTTTTCTCTTGATTATTCTTTACCTTCTTCTAGACCTTCTTGTGATCTTTGTTTTTTAAAATACTACTCCTTATTTGTCTATAAAGGTCAAATTTTCACCCAATGCTCTAACCTCTTACACAATAAACACACAAATGACATCACTTCAAACTCCACTAGATGATCCCATTTTCCCAACTTAGATAATATCTCTATAGAAGAAGGAAGATCAGTGAATTGACCAAAACTAACACAAATCCTAGGGTAAAATAGTTTATTCTTAGCCATCATCCTGTGGTCAATTGATAACAACTCCCCAAATGAGCTAGTTAGTCTCTTGAAAATATGTTCATACCAGCATTCAAGTGAAAGACCCAAAACTCTAACCCAGATAAGGGATGAAGTAAATTTAGTATTATTCAAATCTAGATTAGGGTTCCATTTCTACAACACCAAAGATGACTTCCTAATCACCCACAGAACTCCACATAAAATATCAAGTAAATCTTCTTCACAATAGAAAGTAAAAGAAAAATAGTACCATGTCTTTCACATAATTGAGCTTCCCTATCCAAGTTATTGGGCATCCTAGCTCCCTTGGGTCCCCATATTCCAAGTCTTTACCTCCATCATGGCCTTTCATCGACCTCTTGACATTCTATTCATCCTAAGGTAGTTTGTTTTTTGGACTACCAACAACAAGGGGAGATGACTTCTCATGTTAACCACCATTGCTAGAGTTTTTGCCTACACTCCCCATTCAAATTTCTAAAATCTATTTAACACCGTTAACTTGTAATATTCACACTTATTTGATAACAAGTTGAATTCTTTAATTCTTCAAACACCCAACTTAATCTTCAAAGGATGACAAGCCTAATTCAATGCTATGGATATGATTTTTGTCCCTAATACTAGTCCAAAAAAAGTTATTTTGGATATATTTAACTTTCTCCAAAAATTCTTTGGAATCTTTTTTTTTTTTGTCAGTAATTTTATTTTATTTTATTAAAATAACATTTTTTACATCATCAAAATTAGGCTCTAAAGATTAGCCTTTCATTCACATATACACATTCCTTCAAAAGTCTCCTATCCAAGCTTTCTAAAGCTTTATACATCTATACCCCTAACTCCTCACTCTTAAATACATTGTTTACCATTTCATCTTTGCTTTACAAAAAAACCAAAAACTTTTTGCCATATGTCCATCTATTTTTTCTCTATTTCCTCCACTTGCAGCTTGCACATATCTCCTCCTCTTTCACGAGGCTTCTTTGCATTTCACCAAGTCTTCACTTCTTCTGCCTCTAAAAAAACCAACCAAAAAACATCACCCTATTTCTTCCTGAACTTCATCTCCTGTAATCTAACACAAAATGAGACAATCCTAGAGTTGAGTTGTAGAATATATTGTTGATCATTTTCCCTTAATTTGGTTTCTTGTCATCATTTATGGGCACCTCTTACTGCCATCATATCTCATCACTCCTCCACCCTTATTGGAAATTTGACCTGCACCACCCTCCATTTCCTCCTCCCCCTGCACTCCTCTGCTACTTTGAATGGGCAATAACGAATTCCAAAACCTTCCTTCCCTTCTTTTTATTAAATTTACCAATTTCCTCCACCAGCTTGGCCCAAGCCACTTTGATATTGGCTTTATAGGCATTTTGTCAACCCCTGTTGGCCACCAAAGAAACCCAAACCTTCCAAGTTTCCTGCCCTCCTCTATATTCTCATAACATTCACTATAGTCAAAACCCCTCCCTAGCCATGCCCACTCTAGTAGGGAATCAATTCCTATAATCAAATTTGCCAGAAACAACCTCTTCATTACCCATTTGACCTCTTCTGCAAGAAATGCTAGCTCTAAGCCCCACGCCATTACTATCGCCGCTATATCAGCATTGATCTTCTAGTGGTGAGAAGAGTTTTGAAACAACTCCCCCATCGTCTCCTTCACAACATCTACCACACTTGGCGATGGGCACCTAAGCAGCAATTTCAACCTTTTATTCTGCACCAAGGCAAAAAGAGCTTTCTACTACCTATTTGTTTTAAAAGTTAAAGTCACTTCCATTCTTCCTGTCTATTCAATCACTTTTAGCTGTATTTGATTTACTATTTAGGCTATTAAAAAGACCTTTTTTACTCCAGTATTTTAAGCCTATCAATAGTTTCCTATCTTGTAAAACATCCCATTGTCACTCCCCCAAAAATCATGCTTTTTTCTACTTTCGTGCCCTCTCATGATAAAAACATTAATTACAAATCTCTCATATCTATTCATCTTACTTTTGCTAAAAGCCCTTTATGATGTCAATTACCTTACGTTCACACCTATTCTAAAAACACAATAACAAATAGAGGCCTTAATCATTTTTACCAATTCCATCCCAATAGCTACACATTTTAAAAACTGACCTTCCATCCTCCATTAAACCTATCGCCCATTTTGGAAGGGTGTCTGCTTCGGTGTTAGCTTCTCTATAGACATGACAGATTTGAAATTCCAAAGGCATTTAACTCTTCATTTATACACACCAGCAAATTTCCTAAGTGCGATGCAGAAATCAAGTTGTTTCTAATAGCTTGCACTACAACCATCGAATCACCCTCTAAAATTACCTTACCTCCTCCTACCTTTTTCACACATTTTATTGCCAAGAATGCAGCCTGAAACTATGCTTCATTATTTGTTCCATCTAGTAATCTTAAAGCTGCAAAGGTCAAAGTCACCCCTAAATGATCCCTAATGATGCATCCTGGACTTGATTTTCTGAGGTTCCCTTCGATGCCCCATCAAAATTTACTTTTATCCAACCTTCTATTGGAGCTTCCTACTTTGCACCTTCCCTCTTATTTGCCTTAGAAGGAGATTTCCCCTTCGCTCCTGCCACCCCAATTTTTATCCTAGGCGACATTTTCTAAATTGCTCTATTACAAATCATAAACACACATTTTGACATATTTTTCCTAAACACTATAGCATTTGCAACTTCTTCAATTGAATGATCTATCCTTTTCAATAGTTGGTCAATTGTCTCTATCAATTCCTAAAAAATCCTTCTATTCCTTTCCTTCCACACTTCCCATATGAAAATTGAGGGGCTCACCCACCATATGCATTAAAAAAAGTTTCTCCTTCTCATTCTTGGCCACGAAATAAAGAAATCCTTAAGAGAGGGACTCCAAGGTCCAAACTACCCCAATTTTCCCTGAAGAAAACTCCAACATTTAGCTGCAAAGTCACAATTTAACAACAAATAATCAACACTTTCCTCCTCCCTTCCACACATAACACATTTTGTAGGACCCTAGAAGCTAAATTTCCTTCTTCTACCCCCTGTTAGGATTCTGCCTTGTATTGCTAGCCAGAAGAAAGTTCCTGCTTTTGGAAGTATTTCATTATTCCAACATAAATCCCCAGCTTCAAAACATGTTTCCTCCTTATTGTCAATAATTTCATAGCCATATTTTACTGAAAACTTACCAGATGTTGCTACAAACCAACTTATCCTATATTCTCTATTAATGATGTACACCTTTCTTCTATTGAAAATCTCCCTCAAAGATTGTTGTTGTCCTTTAGAGAGACTATCAACTCTCTAATCTTTCCACTCCCACCTTCTACCAAAGATTCCCTCTATTTCCACAACATAGTTTCTAACTTTCTTACCTCATAAATCACATAATTTCTATTTCAACTTTCTATCCACTCCCTCCTCATCTAAAGATTTATTACCATTCCAAGAGTCCTCCCAAAACTTTGCATGGTTACCATCCCCTATGACCCATGAAATATGGTATGTTATTACATGCTTGCATGATAGAATAAAGTTCCAAATTGTCAAACCTCTAATCAGATTTTGAATTGTTAAAATCCTTATGTCCTCATTAAAGTCTAAATATTTGGCCTTGAGGATCCTAATCCATATTTGATCTCCATAATTTTCCATTTTCCAAACCAACTTTCCCCCTAGGGAAATATTCATAGTGTTCCAATCTCTAATACCAGCTCCTCCAAATTTTTTTGGTCTACAAATTTTTTCCCACTTAAGTAATGGCCATTTTTTCTCCTCCCCTGCACCACTCCAAACGAATTTCCTCATCTACTTTTCCACTAAATTAATCACCTTCTTTGGAATTTTTAAACACATCATAGAGAAAATAGGCACCGTTGAGACCACCAATTTTAGCATCAAAATTCTTCATATAGAAGACAACCATTTAACCTTCCACCCATCCATCTTCCTATAGCATTTTTCAGCCAGACCCTTCCACACTTCACTTCTATTTCACCCTTGAAATAAAGGGATCCCCAAATACTTGCTTGGCAAACATCCCTGTTTTATATTCAAAATTCTACCAATTGTTATTTTTTTATTAAAAGGAGTGTTTGAAAAGAAAATTTCATACTTTGCCCAATTTATCTTTTGTCTTGAAACTTTTTGATAGACACTTCACCAGTTAAAAATGTGTCATCCACAAACTATAAATTTTCAATTGGGTCTACTCCCCTAGCCACTTTCACCCCTTTTCATAAACCTCTCACTCTTTTTTCTCTAATCAACCGCCCTAAAACTTCTGCCAGAATAATAAAGAGGAAAGGGGATAAAGGGTTCCCTTGCCTAATCCCTTTTTCTAATTCAAAGAAACCTTGGGGACTTCCATTTACCAACATAGGGAATCTTATAGAGCTTAGGCAACCCTTCACCCACCTTATCCATTCCTCATTAAACCCAAATTTTTTTAGAACTTTAAACAAAAAAATTCTATTTACCTCATCATATGCTCGCCTAATATCTAGTTTTACCATCATTTTGTTGAGTTTTTTTTATTCTTATTGAGTGGATCATTTCATGAGCAATAATCACTCCTTCAAAAATGGATCTCCCTGGAGCAAATCCACTTTGTTCCTCTGATATGACATCATTAAGAAACCTCTTTAGTATATTAGCAATCACCTTCGAAATGAATTTATACAGGATGTTGCACAATGAAATTGGTCTGAAATCTTCAAAGGTTCTGCACTCATCTCTTTTTGGAACTAACGTAATAAAAGTATTATTCAAATCTTTTGCAAAAAACCCCCCACACCTAGACTCTTTAACCATCCCCCATAATTCCTCTTTTATGCAATCCCATATTAGTCTTAAAAAACTGCGTGTAAAGTTATCTGGCCCTAGACTTTTGTACTTACCTAAACCCCATAAAGCTTTTTTAACCTCCTCTCTTGAGACTTCAACATTTAACATTAAATTTTGCCTTTCTGTAACATACCCCTAAATGCATAAACCTCTTCTGCTAAAGCCTCCTCCCCATCCTCCATTCTTCCTCTTCCTTTGAAAAAGTCCATTGTTTCATTCTTAATCATCTTTGGATCACTTATCACCACTTCTTCCGCATTCTTGATAGAGAAAATCTTGTTATGAGCTCTTCTTATTTCAACTAAATTATGGAAAAACTTTGTATTCCTATCCCCTTCTTGTAGCCAAGTTTCTCTGGATTTTTATCTCCAGAACACTTCTTCTCTCAAAAGGATTTCATCATATTCTTTTTTCAACCTCTTTTCTTCTTGGAAATCCTCCTCCTTCAACCCATGTTAAATTATTCCTTCATTCAAAGTTTTAAGAGCTTCTTCCAATTCACCTTTTCTTTTAATTTTTTTTGGAAAGACTCTATTCTAAACCTTCAACTTTCCCTTTATATGTTGCAACTTCTTGAAAATTTTGAAAGCCTTATTTCCGTTCCATTTTGGGGCCTCAATCCACCATTTTTTCACCATCTCCTTAAACCCATCCACCCTTAGCCACATAGTTTCAAATTTGAAAGGACAACGATCAAGAGCACATTCTTCTTGAATTCTCAGGCTAATACGGAAGTGATCTAAATCATAAATAGGCAAAATTTCAGCTTCAATCGACCAATCCACTCTCGTCCAGTCCCCCCTAGAAGGAACCTGTTAATTTTTTCAGCAATGTTAACAAAACTTGGCCTCTTGTTGTTCCAAGTAAAATCCCCATATTTAAAGGGAATATTAATGAGACCATTTTCCATTGCAAAGGTTGAGAAATCCTCTTGTTTTGTCATTATCCACCCCTTTCCACCTTTTTTCCCCCTCCAAATAGAGGATAGCATTGAAATCTCCCCCTAAAATCATAATTTCATCTTGTAGAATTTCTAAAATATCTATTAAAGTCTTCCATAATTCTCTCTTCTCTCTACTTTGAACTAGGCCATATACATTAAGAACATTAAATTCATATCCTAATTGAACTTTGAGGAAACTTTCATCTGTTGGTAGTTCTTACCTATCTGCATTACAATTCTAGCCACTATCTCTTGATTCCATAACACACAAATCCCCTCGAAGCTCCCTCTACTGCCACCCACTCACTATTCCATCTACCAAACTTTTGCTTCCCACCATCCAAACCTTCCAACTTTATCTTTGTTTCTTGCACTAAAACCACATCCAGTTTTGCTTGATCAAGACCCCTCCTAATCAAGTACATTTTGCCAAGGGCATTACATCCCCTAACATTCCACGAAAGGATCTTCATCCTTTCTGAGAGGGGTTCTTCCCCCTTCCCATTTTCAATTTACTCTAGCCCTTGCACTTCTTGCAATTTGGATCAATGCATTGATTTTTCTTCTCCCTCTTTTTTGGCTTTCCCCAATATAGGCTTTATGTTTTTTACTTTCTATTTTTTCAATGGTTCTTTTTTCTTTAAGGGCCATAGTCTCCTCCACCCCAAAAAAAGCTTCTTCCCCTTCATCTTCCCTATCATAATCTCCCTCATTCAAGCTTTCCTCTGAGCTTCACTCCTCCGATCCTCCTTTCAAGTTTCTAATTGGAGAAATTTCAATGTCCTTAAAAATCTCTCTCATCCCTCTTTCTATTTCTCCTTCCAAACTTGTCATATGCCCTTTAGTTTCCTCCCAACCCCTTTGTGTTTCCTCTGGCCTTTCAGACTTCTCTACCTCCCTAATCTCATCTTCTTGGGACATTTGAGGTCCTTCAAGGTCCTTACATCCCCTTTGTTCACCCTTGCCAAGAGTCCTGCTAGCAACACCCTCATTCATAATTGGCCCTTTCCTTTGTTCTACCCTCATTCTATCACTATCATTTAAAACCCTCCTTTGCTGAGCCTCATCCACATCCTTTTCTTGTTAAAGTGCCTTTTGTAAGACACTACATTTTACATCCACAAGAGCTTTCTCCTGTGCCATTTCCAAACTTTCAAATAACCCACTCCCTTTTGCTTGACAGTTATTTTTCTCTAGTTTTTAACATCATTGCATTTTCCAACTTTACATCATCCCTTTTCAAGAGATTTGTTACCACTTCTTTCTCCTCTTCCTTTATCTGGGCCATCTCTATTACCTTATGGAGTAACATTTCCTCTTCTTTGCCTTTATGACGTCCTTCTTGCTTACAACTTTATGAATCATGTTCCTCACATAGACAAAACTCACACACCATCAACCCTTCCTCCAAAGACACTAATTGTCTCCAGACTACCCCTTCAATGAAGATCTCAACCATTTTAGGAATTGGGTGATAGTCATTCCATATTATGCAAATTATTGGGAACATGTGAAGAGTTTCTTTATCCACCATTTCAACCACCTTAATAAATGTCCCTAGCTTATTTCCAATCGCTTTATAACAGTGTTCCTACCAATATTCCTAAGGAAAATTTCTCAACCCCACCCATAGAGGAAGTTCCTTTATTATTTCTTTTGTAGGATCAAAGTTTGGGACCCATTTTTCATATAAAACCCAAATCCATCAAGAAAATATGGCCCACTATTCAGGATCCAATCTATATCTTGAGTCATTTCCATTGTTACCATACAAAAACCATTTTCTAAAGTTTTTCAATCTTTCACCTTTCCCCATTTCTCATCACACCAAGTTTTAATCTTACCTAGTGTTGGCCTTCATCCTCCCCACTTCAAGAAAAAAGTGTTTCCCTCCAAAAGATCTTTCTTCTCCTTCATAGGGCCGCTATCAAGCACCACCCTCTCTACTGTACATCTTGTTATTTTTTATTCTTCTATCAATAGCTGCTCTTGGTTTTCCACAATTTTTTATTTTCTCAATCTTTTGGCTATATTTTCAAAAACCATTTTCCCTCCAAGATTTACTGATGTGAATCTTTGCATTGGGTGAATTCTCAAGCCATTTAAACTTTGTCTCGCTCTTTCATTTTGACATTTATCACCATTGTGTTGTCCCACTTTTTTTCCACTAAAAGCTTTCTTGGTAGTTTCTGCTCCCATCCTGTCATCTCCTATTCTTGTTCCCCTAATAGTTCCTTCCTTCATGTCTTTTGAACAACTCTAAGCCCCCTCCAAACCAACCAAACCTTTCATTTTTCTATAATCCTCAGTAAACCTTTTCCTGGAAGCCACTTCTCTAGCGCTTTGCCATAAATTCTTTGGAATCTTAAATAAACACAATGCATACATACATTTTGATGGGAAATTTTGATGAATATAACCTTTCCAACTTGACTAAAGACAATCCCCTTCGACCTTGTAAGATTGGATTAAAATATGTTGAGGATACCAATCCAAAATAGATCTTAAAGCTTGTTGGAGTACAAAGATAAAGCTTAATAAGTAGAATGTAGATCCAACCTCAGAGCTCCTTACATTGCATTTTGAGAGTTATTTTGGACACTTTCATTTTGGCTCTTGTCTTGAGAACCTCCCATTTCATGGTTTATTAGCAAGGGTTGCATCTCTAAGGCTCATTTGAGAGCTCACTTCATGCTTATTCGATGCCCCTTGTACTCCATGACTAGGGAGCTCTAAGCCAACATTTGAGTGTTCCAATCTATGTGATATCTTGGATAGAAGGGTTTAGAGAAGTGCACTTTCTTAGTGTACATTTTTTGCAGCAAAACTTTCTAGTTTTGCCTCTTAATTTGCATGTTTTTTTTGCATTTTTTGCTTGTTGTCTTGTCTTTTTTTTTTTTTGCAGTTGTGATTATTGTGTGATACTTTTTCAATATCGTACAATAGTCAGTACTATAGTGTGATACTATTGCAATAAAAGTATCTCATGCACATACAAATGTCTGTCACACTAGTATACTAAATTATATCGCTTGAATATAGTATGAAATATCGCACCAAATAGAAGTATCATACAACTATATTGAAAAGTATCATACAATATTCTGTCAGTAGAAAACTATTGCCCATCTTGTAACTAGTTGTTGTTTGAATTCTTTGGTCAAATTTTGGTCCTTGGCATTCTGTTTTTTAAGTTCCTCAGGTTTATTTGTTATTTTACAAAGGTCTTTTGTAGGTTTTGGACTAACCTTTGTTGGACTAACATTTGTGCTTGTAGAGTTGCTCTAAACACTTGAAAAATTGTTCTAAAAGAATGCATGTCAAAGATTCAAATACCAAAAGGCCACTAACAGTTGTTTGCAGGGCTTCCTCAACAATAAAAATAAATAAGTGCTTGTATTTCCTTTATTTTTGTGTGACAATATTACTAATTGTTTATCTTTTATAGGCACATAAGACTTGTGATTGGGGTCTCTTGGTGGTAGGAAAGTATGCTTTTCACCCTTGCTGAGAGTCATAAATCTTGACCCACCTTTAAATTTTGAAAGTAAGAGGGTTACTTGAACTTGTTTGGCATGTTTGGAGGAAGCAATTGGGATAGGAGAGTATGCTCTTCACCCTTGCGGTGAAACAAAAATCTTCACCCCCAAGAGTCTATCCAATCTGTTTTAATCTAGAATCCTTTATAGGGCCTTCTCTTGAGCAATCAAGTGGAATGACCCAAGTGGGGACAAGTGAACCTGGCTATTCCAACCTACTATAAACTCAAGGCTATTAAGGACACAAAACCTTGGTATACGTAGTGCTTGTCTTCACTTACTGTGAGTAGTTATGGGATTGGGACCATGAGGAAAATGTTTAAGGTACTCTTGTGGCTATGGGGTTTGTTACTTGCCACAAGGTAAGGTGTCTCGTAATTGAGTGCAAGAGGAGTACTATGAATGGAAGCCTAATCTAAACACCCTAGGTTAGAAACTACCTTATTTTGTAGCTCAACATCTTGGTGCAAGGATTGATCCTAGTGGATTACTCCTATCAACCCAAGATTTTACACTCACCATTTGTGTCCCCTTGGTTATGCTAATGACATCTCCATGACAAAGCCAATATCTCTTGTGGGCAATCATTTGGTGTGACGCGAAGGGGCACTTAGCATGGGCCAAGTTGTTGAGTAATGAACTATGACTTCGAATGTGAATGGACCTGTGTAAACGTTCTTGCAAATCAAACATCTCATTAGCATTGGTAGAAATTTACTTTGATATCACAATTATGTGTTGGCAAGGTTGCTTTGTCCCTTTTCCAACTATTTGAGACATGTGGATTACCCTTACTATTTGTTAACCATGTTATTATCTGCTGAGAAATGAGGCCCTATATTGTTTGCATCACATTCTGGTCTAAAAACATTCAAAAATCAACCTGAAACATAAGTTTTTTTAGCTCAAAACTACCTTTTTCATAGTTCACTAGCCCATTATCACATGACCTTTTGAGAAATATCATACGACATTTTGTTCTAAAAAAGTATTGCCTGCCTATTGTAAAATCTATTGCCTAATAGTAGTAAATTCTATTGCACTCCTTAAGGGAAACTATCATCTGGAACAAAACTATCGCCCAACTATTGTGAATTCTATCATACAATACATTATGTTGTCCAAATATTGCCTAGTTCTCGAGAAATATCATCTGGTTTCTGTTGTTTCCAATACAGAGTCAAAATTGCTTCTCAGTTGATCTAGGGGTGTCATCACTTCATCCTATCAGAATATAGTCTAAAATTTCCATGCCATGCATTGTTCTAAGTTGAAAGGTAGGATTAGTTTATTAGGTGTAAGGTAAAAATGTTAGTAATAGTCACTTGTCAAAATCTAGTTACCTTTCTATGCTAGCTAGTTGCTATCAACCTTCTTACTCACTTTCTTGGCTCGAGTCATTAGTGCCATAAATTCTTGAGCACTCTTGACAAGCCACTCACTTATCCTATCTTTGACAAGTGATTATTCTTGACCTTACAAGCTTCAAATCTAAAACACTTTGTGTCATCTTGCTAGATAAAGTCATACCTTTACATGTTGGTTGTGACTAGGTTCTAAGTCGATAAAGGTAGTTGTCCTTCTTTCACCTTTGAACAATTGTAAACTCCAATTGGGTTTCCTAGTGGACAACCTTGTGTGGAGGAACTCATCTTTGATAAGCCACAAGTGGCTAATACTTGGGAATAACCCACTCTATAGCTTTGAGAACCCATTTGATACACCTAGGGATGAAGACAACGTATCACTCACCATGCATCCCAAGGAGAGGAAACGTCGCTTAGAAGAACAAGCACGAAAAAATGAAAGACTCAAAGAGGCCATATGCATGGCCACTAGGGAAAGAGCCTATCATCAAGCCGAGTCTAATGCTCATGCACATAATGATAAAAATAGGTATGGATACCATAGAAACCCTTTTGATAACATCCCTCTTGGTGGTAATTATGGAAATGATACACCTCCTAGAACTTCTAGAGTAAACACAAGAGCGTTTCCTTCACCACCTAGATGCTCACAGACACATCACAGAAGTGAAACCAATCATGAAATCACTAGTGAAGATCTTACAAGATTTGAACAAGATGAGGTCACCCAAAGACTAATACTCAAAGCTTTGGAACAAAATGGGGACCAATATTTTGAATAAATGATAGCTAAGGGATGGAAACTCCCCTAGGATTTTGATGTGCAAAGAATCATCCAAAAATGAGAACCTGTTAAAGTTGAGATCTTGAGAGAGGAAATGCAAGAACTCAAAAATCAGCTCGCTCAATTACAAGTTTCCAAGAAACAACCCAAGATCTCTTTTGTTGAATCGATGTGTACTGTTCCTTTTGATAGGAGTCTTTACATGATCACATTTCCTATGGATATAGAGGTTCCCAAATATGATAAATATGATGGAAATGGTGATCCTCACAATCATATAAGATAATTTTATGCTCTTAGCATGGACTTTATGCATGAAGGCACTTACCTTACGAGGTTATTTCCTAGGACCTTGAGAGGCCAAGCTATAAAATGGTTCACAAAACTATCCCCTCCTCTCAAGTCATTTTACAAACTTACTCAACGCTTCATCCAATAATATTCTTATAACATTCAACAACCTATTACTATGTTGGACTTGTGCAACATTAAAAAAGAAGAAGGTGAACCCTTTGCAACGTACCTTCAATGATGGAGATCTTTACACTCTAGGTACCCTCGGCAGATTCCTGAGACTAAGAAGATTGAAATTTTTGTTAATACACTCATACCTGAACTCTATTATGACCTTAGGAAATAATTGTTCACATGCTTCAATAACATGGTTGAGAGTGCATACTGCATTGAGGATGTTGCTATTAGGAAAGGTGACATTGTCTTGATTAAAGACACAAATGGCAATGAGAATGGTAAAGAAAAAAACAAGCTTTGGAATAAGAACAAATATGTTGTCAATGATGGATTAGTGGATACTCTTAAAACCAAGGAGTCATCCTTTAACCTTTCTAATACCATTTATGCTACAAAATAACAAGGGACTTCAAAGTCCCAAACATTTGATAAAACTAAAGAAAATTCTAAACTAAAACGTGTTTACACACCTATGGTAGAATCTTATGAAGTGGTCTTGAAGACCTTGCTTGCAAATAAATTATCACACTTCGACACAACTATCAACCCTATAACCCACGCATTAAACCTGATTGGTAGCAAGATGATCATTTTTGCAATTATCATTGAAGTAGCGGGCATAACATTGAAAATTGTTTTAAACTCAAAGATGTTAATCCAAGACCTCATCAATGGAGGAAAAGCTATAACAAATGGCTTAGTCAAAAGTTTTGATCACAAAGCCTTCAAACAACTATTACCTGAGTATGAAAAGGAGGGAATCATCCAAGGCTAACAAGAAAAACCATGATGCAAAGATCAACTATACCTACACTGATGCTAACAATGTCATAAATATGCTCAAACCTATTGAATGTCTTTGCATGATGGGTCCTAAGTTTGATAAGAAGCTCAATTATAACATAGATGTTAATCTTAGATTGGTTTTGACATATGAGCGACAATATACTTAAGTCATTTACTTTGTTCATGCCGAACAAGTAATACACATCAAGCATCAGTTGTCAAATAGTATATGCTGAGCGACAAATATTTGGTGCATGCCAAGTAAATAGTGAGTATCAAGCCATTCAAGTGCCAAGTCACTCAAATGCCAAGTAGATAGTATGTACTGAGTGATTTAAGTGTCAAGTAGATAGTACATGCCAAGTCATTCAGATGTTGAGTGCTAGCATTAAAGTTGTAGTTGATTGCAAGCATCAGGGACTTCAAGTGTCAAGTTACACAAATTTGACATAATTGTTTGTAATGACACAAACTTTTATGTAAACCATTTTTGGGCTAACTTAAGGATTGATTTATGATCTTTTTTGATAAGGATGAATCTTAATTATGAATCCCTATGCATTACATGTATCCAATTAGAAAAAGGGAAGGTTTAAGCGGCAACATGGGTGAATCACTATTGTTGATTCGTACCTAACCCTAAGTCACCTAGGTCTTCTTAAGGAAGACAAACCCTAAAAGTTCAATAGAATGCTAAGGAGAATTGAAGTGAGTTTTGCATGCACAAATAGAGCATTCATGGTGATTAACGTGTTATGAATTGAATTACATTGTAGAATTAGTTAAAGTAGAACTGAGGAAAGGAATCAGAGGACATTAGAGATACATCTAATAAAAAATGAAGTACACATTAGTATAGAGGTGATCCAACATCAAGCAACAAAGTGCTAACCATAGGATCATTATTGAGACATTTTAACAAGTGAATTAGTTAAATCTCTTAATAGAGTAGTCTTAATAGGCAGTTGTAAATCCTTTAACAAGGTGCTTACTTCATTGTAAGTTAAAGTCATTTTATTAGACACACTTTTAGTAGGGTGCTTAAATCCTTTAATAGGGTGAGATCTAATAATCTTGTAAGCCTTTAACAAGGTAGACCTTTCATAGGGTAGATCATGTTGTAGTGCCTGCCCCTAGTTTACATTTTTCGAGCTACATTTATGTTATGATTGCCAAACTCTTTTAGGCCAATTTATGTTTGATGAGTAGTATTATTATTTTAGAGATTATCAGATGATGTTTACACTCAGTTATTATATGATGAGATTACTTGGTACTCTATATTTCATGCATGTATGATGATTATTCAATGGTTTTAGTTATCGATGATGATTAGTTGGATGGCTTATTATTTCATGTGCCTCTTATGGATACTTACCCCATACTGCATGTGTATGGTGTGCGTGCTGTTTTATTTATGTATGGTGTTTCTGATATGGTTAAGGAAGGGAGTCGTAGTCACCTGCTAGTCGGGATCTACACGATGCACCACTTCCTGCCATTGCCTGTTTAACTTAGAATATTGTGTTTGTACATGCGTGGATTTTATGCAGGTTGCAGGTACCGGGTATCGACTTCCCTGAATTGTCAGGATGAGCGTACCCTATCGCACTATCTCAATGGTAAGAGAGGGGAGATAAACTCTTAAGTCCAAATCCTAAACCCTCTAGCCAATTGTCCTAATTGATAATTAGGACAAGTATCTGAGTTAGTACCCTCCGAATGCATCAAATGATGTAATTTTGTGATTATAACCTTTTTGTTTGATGTGGTATGTATTTTTCTATGATGGGTTTTCGTATGTTGCTTTATGAGTCCTTGGTGTATTTTCTATTAACTAAGTCTAATTAAAAAGACTAATTAATGATTTAGTTTAATAAGGAATTAATTATGATATCTTTATATTTAATTAATTAATTAATTAATTAAATAAAAGAATTAAAGTTGGAAATTAAAGTTTAAGATATATTTAGAACAGGATAATATTTATTTAATTTAATAATAATATATTTGGAGTTCATTTTCAAATAAATGCTAAATATTATTGTTATTTAAATTAATTAAATATGTTATCAATTAAGTTCTAAAATAAATTAAAAAGTTGAAAGATATAAATTTATTAAGAATACTAGATCGCATGATCTAATCATGAGTTAAATATAAGAATTAAATTAAAAGATTAAATTATAAAAATTAATAATGTTATTTTAATTTCTTAAAAGTGCACATAAGATTTAAAATAATAAATTAATTAAGAATTGAAGTCAAGTGAAATTTTAAATAGAGTTATTTAATAATTCAACTTATTGTGCATGAAAGTTGAATGCAAAAGAATTAGAAAAGATAATAAAAGTTAATTTGAGTTAACTGAGTTGTGCAAAGAGTCTTCTCGGGTAAACGCACAATTAGTGCCCCGAATTGAGGAGAATTTGCTTATCACAACTTTGGGGGTTCATTTTTTTTGATATACGAAGTTGGACGAGAATTTTGGGGAGACAATTTTGGAAGCGAATTTCAGGAAGCTGATACCAAGAGAGTTTTCCAGAGGAAGGTTATTGGGAGGAGCGAATTCTTTCACAGTTCCTGGAGATTGCATAATAGCATCAGAATCAGGTAGGGTCTGGTGTTTTCGATTATCGATTTAATACGCAATTATCCTTTTCTGTCTTCTTCGTGTCTGGGGTTTGTAAATCTGAAATTCCTTGTGAAGAATACTTAAACATTACGAAATTGGTTTTTATCAGTTACTTGTTTATAAACTTCTTCCAACATGAGATTTAAATGGGAAGGGTTGAATTTAATACCGAGATTCTAGATTAACGTTTGGATGAATGACTATATTTTCTATATCAAGATAGAGGAGGAAACAATCTTTCAAGGCATATATTTATATATATATTTAAAAAAAAAAAGAAAGAAAGAAAGAAAGATTAATTAATTATTTTAATATATATATATATAGTTTTAAAAAATGTTTTTATATATATATATATATATATAGTTTAAAAAATGTTTATATATATATATATATATATATATATATATATATATATATATATATATATATATATATATATATATATATATATATATATTGATTGTGTTTTTTTAAAAAAATATATATATATAAAATAAAATAAAATTAAATATAATGTTTTTATAAGTGTGTGTGGGGGGGGAGGGAATTACCCCGTGCCCACCCCCCACGGTCGGCTCAGCCGACAGACCTGCGTCGCAGGTACTGCGATAGCAGGTACGACGTACCTGCTGCCGCAGGCCCTGCGTCCGCAGGTCTGCGGCAGGCCGTCGGCTTATTTAAGCCGGCGGTTGGATATTGTAAAGTGGCCTTTTTTTTTATTATTTTTAAAAATAAAAAATAAAATATATATGTATAGTTGTAAATTCATTTTTTTTTTTAATATATATTATTTACAAAAAATGATTTTTATTATTAATTAAAATTTTTAATTAATAAAATTATTATATATTTTTATTTAATAAAAGTTTTATTTTATTAATACTTAAATAATAAATATTAAATGTATTTCACATAAATGGTAAATATTAAATTATTGATAATTTTAGTTAAAAATTAATAATTTAACAATTAATGGATAGATTAGAAATAGTAATTAGATCAAATGAATATTGATTAATTTAATTAAAATTAGTTTAATTAAGTTAATTAATAATGAATTTTATTTGACTAAGCTATAAATTTGGATATTGATTTAATGAAAGTTATTATAGAAATGGGTTATTCGAAAAAGGGTAGTTGTGAAAACTTTGTTACTTGAATTCGACATTAAACTAAATCACAAACCTTACCTTAACTTAAATAATATACTTTCAGATCCAATCTCTGAGACTTTGATGTTGTCTTTGTACTTTGAATGTTTTGGGGTTGGTTTAGCGTTGACCAGTTCAGGTTGTTACCAGAGGCTCGGGGTTTGTGAATGTGATGTCTTGATGATTTGGTCTCGATCTTTCTTAACCTGACCATGGTAATGTGATGAAGTGCTCTATGACATGATTGTGTTTACTGTTTGTGATTGCTTTCCAGTTTCCTTGTGTGAAGCTGAGATGTATGTATTTGAGAATACCTAACTTAACCATTTCTGAGTCTCGATCAGTTATACTTGTATTACTTTCTGGTTGCTCATTAGAGAACCATTGGATTTTGTGACTTATCATTGATGCCTTCAGTTGCTAATAGAGAACTGTCGTGATTACTTGATTACTATTTGATGTTATCTGTTGCTCATGAAGAACTGATATATTTTGTGGATTATCTTTTTATGATATTTTCAGTTGCTCGCATAGGACTGAGATGGTTTTATTATGATTCTTTGATTTATGAGTTCATGAGCTAGGGTAGGTTATCTATGTGTAGAGTCGAGAAGTGGCTTGCAATGGGGGTCGGAGCCCTAAGTGGCTGCCTTGAGAAACCCATTGTAAGTCGTTTTTAATAAGTGAAAACATTTACACTAAATGAGAGAAAATGAACCTAATAAGATAATTGTATGTTCTCTCCCATGCCATGAGTGCTAGTACAGACTAGGATGGGGTAGAGAGGATGCTTGGTTACGACCTTGCATACCATAGTATGCCTTGTCAGTACGAGAGGATACTAGTGGCCGCAGGATCAGTAGGGACCCGGGATTCCTAAGGGATTGCTCGGGTAACTTCTACATGACTTTTGCGATGACACTTTCCCGCTTGCATATTAGGTTTCCTACGTGTCTTGTGGTACCTCTGGGATTTAGATGTCGGTCATTTTAGGAACCCTTGAGTTAGCATACTTATAGGATTTCCTGGACTTAGAGAGTATTTATGATTATAGGTTTTGTTATCCTATTTGGGACTTGAGACTATCTCCTCAGCACGGTGGGAGTGGACCATTTAGGTTCCACGCGGTCGGGTGGTAGTGCTTTTACTCTTACCGATGAGATCCGTTCCGTGGTCACCATGGCTGGAGATTTCGTGATTGACATTTACCTTCACTATGTTCTTGGATTAGTATGATGGATGGTTAGATTTTATGATAGATGTTTTATCATTATGGATGTATGGATGTATCATGTATGGTGAATAGTTTCATATATTTTTACTGTACTTTGTATCATGGATTTGAGGATGTTGTATCTTGATCTTTACATATGTATATTCTTTTAAGCCTTTCATACCCTGTGACATGTACAGTGGATGAATGAGCATTCCGAATTAATTTGCCAAGGAGCATTCGGAACAAATGTATATTATGGACATTGGAGTTTCTGATTATTCTTTTATATGTATGTGTTAGTTGTTAGACTTAGAATTAATTAAATTTAAACGTGACTCAACGTCTTGGGATCTTTAAGAAATGTAACTTGCAATGTATGTTTGTCGATGATTACATGTTATTGCTTCCGCTACTACTTGTTTGATGTGTATGTCATACTTTCTTACTTTAAAAAAAAAAATGTTTAGCAAACTTAGTGAAACTTTAGGTTAATTCTTTTGGATCCCTTGGCGGGGCGTTACACATGTTTCATGGTCAAACATTGTAACCTTCATTGGATACACTTTATTACTACAATAGTGAAGATTTGTGGGTGTCATCCCCACCCCAGTTTTACCTTTTCCTTGGAAGGTTTTTAGGTAAGCAAATATCTTGTGTCATACATGTGTTGAATATATAACTTTCATGCCATGGATGTATATACTTAATTTGGTATTTCAGTTTATATGCATAGATTGTGAGATGGATGTGTGGTGAATGGTTTTAGAGGTTGAAAGTTTTAAGTGTTGATTCACACCCCGCCCCCATACTCTTAGAGTTTGCTTCCCTATTGTATTTCCAACAATTGGTATCAGAGTACTAGGTCTCTAAAAGTAAAACTTTGCAGCTTTGAGGAAAGATCTTGGAGATGGAAGTTTAAATATTGGGAAATACTATTGAGAATTAGAAGATTGAAATACAACTTGCCTTACATCAACTGAATTAAGTAAGAAATGATTTGAAGATATCACTAAAGAGAAGGAAGGAAATTGCTATTGAAGAGAATGATAAATACCAAGAGATTAACATTATTGAATTGTTTGTTGATGGAAACACAAATGAATTTGATGTAGTAGTTGTAGATCTGATGAAAAAGAATGGAACCCTGACTGAAGAATTCATAAATCTAAAGAGAGAAAAAGAAGTCCAATCAATATTGCTATGTGAGTTGACCGAGCAAAAAAAGAAAGTTGAAGAGGAAAAAGTCATGATTGAAGATGACAAAAGGACTTTGACCAATAGATTGGAAGAGAAAACATCAGAGGTAGCTAGGATTGCTAACATGCAATTAGAAACTTTGGGTCAAATGATGATTATAAATTATGAACTGAATACAATGGATATTGAGACCACAACACCGAAGTTGTAGAATGAACAACTGAGAAATGATCTGAAAAGAGAAAAGGAGTTTGATGATAGTTTTAAAAAACCTAGTGAAGCCATCAAGTACTTTGAACAATTGATGAGATCCCCTAGATCCAACAATGATACTTCTAGATTGGGATACATTAGTACTAAAGAAGGAGAATCATTCAAAAGTGGTGAAGAAAGAAGTAGCAAAGGTAAGAACTCCAAACCTACTTGTTATAATTGTGGTAAGATAGGTCATACTACTAATGTTTGCAGGAGGAAGACTGCAAATTAGAATCCTAAGTAGAAGTTCGTGAGTCATTGCCATAAATGCAACAAACAAGGTCATCAGGCACAAGAATTTAGAACCAAGACCTCAAGCACACAAAGATTTGAAGGATACTAGTATAACTATCAGAAGTATGGACATAGAGCATATGAGTGCAGATCCAAGCCTAAATAGTCATCAAAAAAGCAGACAAAGGATGGCAAATCTTGTAATTGGGATTATAATACAAGATATAGTTGTCACTATTGTCAAGAGTATGGACATGTTGCTAAAAATTGCATAAGAACACATTTCAGAATTGACTATAGTAGATGGTTCAATCAAACCACATGTTTTAGCTATTTGAAAACTAGTCACATAAGCAGAAATTGTCCAACAAGGTCAAAGGCACCAAGCAAAGAGTTAAACAAAGGCAAAGGAAAGACAGATGTCAAGAATGTCAGAGATGAGATGAACAAGACATGGAAAAGAAAGGAAGATTGTAGCACATTAATTTCAAAAGGGATCACTTCACCTAATGGGTCAAATGATCACACCTCCTCCAACTAAGTAATCAAGAGGTATGTGGGACTAATATCTAAAAGATTTACTATACATCAGTTCTAAGGATTTAGTTATGAAAATATTACATGTGCGTGAATAAATATGCAGTGTTGTTAAGAATCTAGAAGAAATCTTTAAGTTTTTCTAGTTTTCATGTTACTATTGAGCATGAAAAGTTTCACTATGGTTGCCAAGTGAAATGTTAGTTGATGCCGAGCTACCGAAGTTTTAGTGTTGACCAAGCTTGTAGTGGTTGCCGAGTGAAATGGGAACTTCAAGGAAGCCAAGTGAGTCAAAATCTTTATTGAAGTTGAGCTTATAGCTGTGCAAGCACTAAGCATTGAATGCAAGGTTTTGAGGTCTATATGATCGATTTCTACTCATTTGACATCATTTGAATTTTAAGAAAAGCAGAGCAAAAAGGTAAAATTGAAAGAGATCATACCAATGTTTGCAAGCCAAATTCCATAGTCACTTGACACCATCACAACAGATTCACAAAGGTATTTATTGTGTGTTGAGCTACGCAGTTTGAATTGTCACAAACCCTAGTTCACATTATGGCATTTAGTTCTTTAGCTGTTGAGGTCAAAGAGAGTAAATAATTTTTTAATGTGCAATTGATAAGTAATGAGATCAGACAACAAAACTTTAAAGCCATACCTGATATCACTTACAAGCAAGATCCATTTGGTGTATTGTCGATGATACCACTGAGAATTTTGATGATTCAAGATGTAAGATGTTGCTATACATGTAAGTTTGGTAGCATAGGAGACATGGAAATAAGGGAAGCCTATGGAAAATTACGTGAAAATGGAGCATTGAAGGATGAATTCAAAATCATAGAAATGAAAGGGTTGACCCGTGCCCTAGATTTTCCAAATGTTTTTAAGACTAAATAGATTAAGATAGTCTTGAGTAAAATTCATGATAGTTCTATTTGGTTGGATAATGGACTGGTGAAGATCACCAAGAAAATTTTACATAGAGTAACAGGGTATCCAACACTTGATCGACCTAAAACAATGAGAAGTGAATCTAAAAAGGTCATTGAAACAAATACAGGGGTAGTGTGGAAAAAACAAGGGATGATAATTGATACAATTTTAGATCCCCTAATTCGATCAATCAAGCAGGCTCAACAGTGTACCATGTATTGTTGTTGACATGGGCTATAAGATAGTAATGAAGGACCATACCTATGACCTTGTCAAGTTGCAGATGCAACAATTATCATAAAATTTGGGAGCTATAATGAAGACCAAAAGAGCACAATATAAATTTGGTTGAATTCTTGTATGTATGTTCTTTTACGTAGAGAATACATTCTCCACCTTTAGTAAAGTGTTCTGGAAAACAAACAGATCTATCGCAGTGCAGATAGGAGAGTTTATTGAGCAACTTGGGAACAATTTTGAGTCAGTTATGACTAGCTATTTTGAGGACTTCAAACAATCAATGAAAAAGAGACTAATGATACTAGTTTCACTAGTTGAGAATTTTTTTAATGATTTTTTCTTTGTAGTTGATATTGATTATACTTATGTTCAAGTTGTTGTTCCAAGGGTTAGGTGGCTAAGGCCATTAGGCTATGAAATTAATGTTGATGAAGCCGCTGCAACAATAACAACATTACTTGTAAAATATGTAGATGCTAAGGCTAATGCCTTTGGAAACTATGATGTAGCTAAATCTATAATAACAATGGATTTGAAGATTGCTTCAGTCATTAGGAAAAAGAACAAAATTTTGAAGAAGTTAAAAGAGAAATTTGGTGAAGGAGTAGATGAAGAAGATGATGAAGAAGAGGATATATAATCTCAAGCACCATTGACCTTAAATCAAGGTCAAGGAGAAGGCCAAGTAGAAGAAGTGGAAATTGAAGAAGGTGCCAAGGGAGAAGAAGCCAGTGAAGCACCCAAGAAAAAGAAAAGGAAAGCTAAGACACTAGCTGGTAGAAAAATAAGGAAGGTTGCAAAACCTAAGCCTATAGTCCCCTCTACAAGAGCAAGCACAAGGGCTACTACGAAGAAGGCTCAAGAAGCAGTCAAGCCAAAGGAGAAGAGAGCTGGTCAAGCTAGCAAGGGTGAAGAATCTTAGAAGAGACAAAGGAGAAAATATGTTGCTCAAGTTGAATCTGATGAAGAGAAGATAGAATCTGATGACAATAGCTAGTTTCAAGTGGTAAGTCATAGTCCTCCTTCAGATATAGACAATATATGTGAGAATATAAAGAACAATGTCGATTTATCTAGTCTCTCACATATTAAATTTGATACACTTGGAAAAGTTGAGATGAACCAAGTAGACGAGTCAATTTATGCCATGATGGCAACATTTAAACAAACTCCAATTAATATTGCCAACTCTCTATCAAAGGAATTATCTGATAAAGTTGAGCAAAAGTGGTAATATAGTCTAAACATAGAAAGACAAATCAGAGAGAGTACACTTGCCTGAGTAATGTTGGAACTGGATAGGGAATCAATGGTCAAGGCATTGAAGAAGCACATTGGAAAATCTGCACCAAAATATAGGGCATTCAACATATTGTAGAACAAGATTGAGGATGTTGTACAAAAGACCACTTTGATTTGGAAATCACTATATGGTTTGACAACACCCATGGTAATAATGTAGGCACCTATTGAGGTAGGTGAGGACAAAGAAGAGCAACAACAAGTAACTGAGGTAATTACAGTTGATACTGATCCAGTTACATAGGAGGAAAACACTAAAACAAATGTAGATACACAGGCACCAACTAAAGATGAGCAACAAACAGAATAGAGTGTACTAGACATACTAGCACCAAGTGCTAGTCCTCCACATGAAGTGAATACAAAATGTGATAATGTAAAGATTATGGATGTTTTTAATTCTATCACTCAGAACATCAATCCCCTCATAGCGTATTACTTGAAAAAGATATTGGTGGAATCCACTACCTAGGCCAAACTTTATGAGAATCTTGTACTAGTGAGTGTTCATGAGATTGAGAAGGCAGATAAGATATATGTAGGGAAGTACAAACACAAGTTACACCTATAGCCCCTCAATTTTCTATGATACAACCTACATTACCCTTGTTGTATATCAAAGGAGGGAGCTAGCTACTTCTATCATCAGTACATTGGAACAAAGTACTCCAGTCTCAGTCACTACAAAGGTAAGTGAACATGATAAGGGTGAGATGGATAGAGAGGAAAAACTTGAAACGTAGAAGATTGAAGGAACACAAGTTCAAATAGGTCAGGTAGACACTCCTGGACCTACAACACAAGAACAATGTGCATCTATGAATGTAGAGAAGGAAAAGGATAAGACCATAGAGCTAGGTATGACTACCAAAATAAAGGAGCAATTATCAATACAAATACTAGCAACTTTACCAGAAATGCTACTTCTCCTAGTCAAGCTCTTCATAGGTTGAGTATAGAAGTTACACCCCTACAATCATCACGCTTGAGCCCAAGCACATATAATATACATGAAGTCACATCATTTGTTAATGTGAACTTGGATGAGGTGATTGAGTTGTCCAAATTTGATTTTGCAACTATCACTATTGAGCAAATGGGCATACTACAGGATGCTTTAGCAAAGAAGAAGAATCAAGAACTGCTCAAATAGGAGCATAGGTAGAAGCAAGCCTTGAAAGATATCAAGGACATTTTCATTGATGCATTTAGTTTATCGGCTCTAGAGAAAAACAAACCAATAATTGAACAGTTAACCAGCTTAGTGGAGAAGCTAAATGACACAGACCTAGATTCAAATGTAAAATTACTCGAATGGTCTAAGAGAAAATTCCAACATAAGGCTGATGAAAATATATCAAGTGTTATTGCACTATTGTAGGTTGAATTAGCAACCAAAATAGACAGTGTGAAGAAGGTATTGGAGAACATCTTCTCTTTGTACACCAAATTGTGTAATCCCACACTCTTCACACAAGAAATAAGGAGTCATATTCTAAGTTTGGAGAGTCATATATAGTCATCTAGTATAACTCTACCAAAGTCTCTAGCTCATAGTGAAAGCATTTTAGACATCTCCTCAACTCCCAAAGTCAGTTAGTAGTGTTACAAATAGCTGAAGCGAACATCAAGGCTAAACTGATAAGCATCTAGTCAATTCTGACTCCACATATGGAGATATTGCACAAGGAACTAGTCTTTGCTAAAGCACTCATGAAGAAAGATCTGCATCTTTCTACTCATGAAGGCTTAGTTCACCTTGCTGTTGAGCTGGCCATCCAGATCAAATCATTGGAAGTAGCTTGTGATAACTGGGATGCAACATTGAAAATCATGCTTGAGGTTCACAAATGATTTTTGGACACACTCTAATTGTATAACCCTTTAACATTAGTGTCAAAATGGGGGAGAGATAAGGTATGAGAGAGATACAATGTACAGGGGAGATAATATTTTTGAGGGAGATGACATAAATAGAATACATACAAATATACTCAGTAGGAGGAATAATTTTGAGTTCAGACAAATAGATAACAACATAATCAACTTAGGGGGAGTTATTGAATTTTGAGGTGTGACTGATGAGTCATAAGCTTTTACAAATTTTTGAAGTTTTGAAATTTTGTATGTATACAAATATTATTTGAGTTATGCTTGAAAGGCAAAGGTTATTCATACATGGTCAAGTATTTTTCCACTCACGTCAAAGGGGGAGATTGTTAACCTCATATTGGTTTTGACATATGAGTGACAATATACTTAAGTCATTTACTTTGTTAATGCCAAACAAGTAATACATGCCGAGCATAAGTTGTTAGATAGTATATGTTGAGCGATAGATATTTAGTGCATGCTGAGTAAACAATGAGTGTCGAGCCACTCAAGTGCCGAGTTACTCAAATGTTGAGCACATAGTATGTGCCGAGTCATGCAAGTGTTGAGCAGACAGTGCATGCTGAGTCATTCAGATGCCAAGTACCAGCATTGAAGTTGTAGTTGATGTCAAGCATCAGGGACTTCAAGTGTTGAGTTACACAATTTTGACATAGTTGTTTGTAAAGGCACAAACTTCTATGCAAACTATTTTTGGGTTGACTTAAGGATTGATTTACGATATTTGTTAATAAGGATAAATCTTAATTGTGAATCCCTATGCATTACATGCATCCAATCGGAAAAGAGAAGGTTTAAGCATTAATATGGGTTGATCACTAACGTTGATTCATACCTAAACCTAAGTCACCTAGGTCTTCTTAAGGAAGATAAACCCTAAACTTTCAATAGAATGCTAAGGAGAATTGAAGTGAGTTTTGCATGTGCAAATAGAGCATTCATGGTGATTAAGGTGTTATGAATTGAGTTACATTGCAAAATTAGTTAAAGGAGAACAGGGGAAAGGAATCAAAGGACAATAGACATACATCTTATCAGAGAGGATCAAGTACACATCAGTATAGAGGTGATCTAACATCAAGCAACATAGTGCTAATTGCAGGATCATTGCTGAGATATTCTAACAGGCAAATCAGTTAAATCTCTTAATAGAGTAGTCTTAACAGGTTATTGTAAATCCTTTAACAGGGTGCTTACTTCATTGTAAGTTAAAGTCTTTTTACTAGGCACACTTTTATTAGGGTGTTTAAATCCTTTAATAGGGCAAGATCTAACAATCTTGTAAGCCTTTAACAGGGTAGATCTTTCATGGGGTAGATCATGTTTCATGGTAAAAAATTGTAACCTTCATTAGATACACTTTATTACTGTAGTAATGAAGATTTGTGGGTGTCATCTCTACCCCAATTTTACCTTCTCCTTGGAAGGTTTTTGGGTAACCAAATATCTTGTGTCATACATGTGTTTAATATTTTACTTTCATGCTATGGATGTATATGCTTAATTTGGTATTTCAGTTTATATGCATAGATTGTGAGATGGATGTGTGGTGAATGGTTTTAGAGGTTGAAAGTTTTAAGTGCTGATTCACCCCCCCTCCTCTCATAGTTTACTTCCCTATTTTATTTCCAGTAGCAGATGATGAAAGACCTAAGGTAGTCCTATGAACACACGATGCTCAACAAAATCATAGGGACACTAGTCCTAAGGTAGTTCTTAGGGTGGTGAAACCTTCCTGTTCACATGGTGAGACACTAAACACTGTAACTGGGAGGCAATCCAAGGTTGTCCTCAAAGTTGTAAATGATACCAAGAATACTTCATCGTTCAAACAAACAACTACCCCAACTATCTCCAGCTACAATCTTGTTAGTTAGTTACAAAGAACCCCTACAGAAATTTAAATCTTTGAGTTATTAGAACTATCTCCTTTGCACAAGGAAATTCTCAAAAAATCTCTATGCACAACCAATGTTCCCACGTATATTAACATTAAGTTGTTCCAAGCTATGGTGAATCACATATCTTCCCCCCACTATCTTACATTCTCTAAAGAAGATGACAAATCACTAAGTCATCCCCATAACCTCACCTTACACATCGAAGTCCAAATCTTTTGTACTCGCGTCTATTGAGTCTTGATAGACAATGTTGCTGGATTAAACATCATCTCCTTCAACGTTATTCAATAGCTAGGAATGTATAAATTTTCTATCAACCCTAGGTAGAAGATCACCATCAAAGCCTATGATGAGGTTGAACAACCTTATAAAGGCCTTATTGTGTTGTCGATCTGTGTGAGTCTTGTTGAAAAAGATTTGGTCTTCCAAGTTTTAGACATCCTACTGGCATATGATTTGTTGCTAGGAAGACCTTAGATCCATGACATGCAAGTTGTGTCGTCAATGTACCATCAATGTATCAAATTCCCTTTTAATGGTATCAAGATAGTTATTCTAGGGGACAATTCAATGTCTATCAACATGTTGTCTGTTGCTGACACGTTAGTCCCCCACAATCGCTCTTCTCATGAGCTCAAACCATCCCTAAAAGAGTGTGAACAAAAAATGTAAATGATGAGCCTTGGTATGGGCAAATACACTCTGGACTCTATTGTTGCCTTGTTGGTTTCTCCTAGATATTATGGGAAACCTTTTGAAAAACTAAAACCCTTGGCTTATGCTATGACCATTTTTGGGACATATGTTCAATCATTTATTCCCTTAGAATCATAAAAAGAAGAGAAAGCTATAAGAGTTTGGATTTATAGGGAGGAGGAAGATGTCAAGGAGATTACAATCACTACTCCTATTTCTCCTAAGTGCTATGGAAAGGGCTATAAATTTCTAAAAAACATGGGCCATCATGGCCAAGGGTCCTTAACTGGTGATAAGAAAACTCTCATAGAACCCTTAAGTCATACTAAGGGTCACAAAAATAGAGATACTATTAGTCTAGGCTTTGGCCTAAAAGATGAATTACCAAGGTTTGATAGAAGGGCTCCCATGTTTAGAGAATCAGAGAACGACGAACCACCCTTTGCTACTACTATTCTACAAGAAAAGGATTCCATGCTGCCTACTTCTCTCCTTTGAGGAGAAGAACCAATGGACACCTCTAATGATATTGAGACTTCCACCTCTAAACAACACCAATCAAATGAATCTGATCACGAAGATCCTAATAGAGGATGGATGAGAGAAAACATTGCTCGCTTAATAGCCCTGAACTAGATTATAGATTCTGGTGAATACAAATGGGAGTGTCTTTCAGATGCATCTTATGAATTAAGAGTGGATGTTATCCATGCCTATGCTACCCAACCAAACATAGTTGATGGGTCTAGTTTAGGGCCTGATGAGTTCAGTTCACACTCTACTCTAGTGCATCACGTTGGTTCCTCTAGGTCTATTCCTAATTTGGATTCCTTTGGAACTTTCACTATAGGCTTGACCTCTCATATCACCAGAGATGACTCTTTCCATATCAACAACCTTGAAGCCTCCACTTCCCTCTCATTGATCCACCCTCATCTCATTGATTGGTATGCTCAACACTAAAGACTAGAACTACCATCTTTTCAAAATGACTATGAGATCACTTGCTACCTCAATGCCATTGAACCTATGATATCTTCCACCAATGATCCTGCGATTAACATGTGTAATAAGGTAATATATGGATGAATATGGTTTAGAATAATACACATGAAAGAGACCCTAAACCCATATTTTACACATACATATAAATTCTTATGATATGGAAAGTAAATCTAGATGACTAATATTGATATGAAGAAATAAAAGGTACTTACCTCCGAAAAAAGAATCTGCTAAAAACCCTGTCAAAATATCTTGGAAACTATTAGTTTTCGCAATCTTACTGTGAAACTACAAAATCTACAAAACCCATAAATATTTTTGTTTTATGAGACAAGTCAACCTTGACCTAGATAGCGGGCCACAATATTACTCCAAAAAGTTGACATTGACCTGTACTACTTCGATGAAAATTATGTTCAAGAATCTCAGAAGTTTGCCTAAAAGGGTATCCAAATCTAAACTTAAATTCATTGTCATGTACCTGTACCTACAAGAAAAATGGTATTTTAGTTTAGATGGGGGGTTTGTCTTGGTCAAACCCTAGTTTGGAATCAACCTTGAAATGTACTTGAAATTGCAATATGTATAAACAAAGTAAATGTAACTATTCACCTTGCTTATGTTGAAATCCTTGTGGAGGATTTGAATCCTTGAATCTATAAGTATGGATGTTGCAAATGAATGTAGGATGTCTCAAATCAATTGTCTTAGATCTTCAACACCAATCTTGAATGGATCTTGGACTAGGAAGAGGCTTGAATGGAAATGGATGAATCTTCAACAAGAGGGCTAGATAGAGCTTGAATCCTTCAATGGCTACTAATGGACCTCCTTGATGAATTGAATGCTTGAATGCTTGCTCATGAAAGTGGATGCTTGATAATGGATCATCTGATGTGTTCTTGTCCTTCTTCTAGTTTATTGTTACAGAAAATGAGAGGAGGAGGCTTCCTTATATAGTGATCTAGGGCATAGGCTCCTAGAGAGGCTAACATATGAGAAATAAATTGCCATTGGGCCCTTACCCCTAAAAATGGACCTAGATTAAATGCTATTTAAGAGTTTATCATTTTGGAGACCAAAACAACTAACCCAGAAGTGGGAAAACAATTCTTTCCGAAACCTTACATTTGAAAATCATGGAACATTGAAATTTGAAACTTGAGTCAAAGGTCAAAATTCTCAGGATTGCAGTCCAAAATGCTAGAAAAATGTAGAAAGAAAGTGGAAAGAGGGGCACAATTAGGGGAAAAATCCAGATCTAAGTTGAGGAACCATTCAAGGTGCTTGACATGACCCCAAACCACTTACTCGAAGGGCTAAATGCTATTAAATATGGAAGTGCTTCCATTTTAAGATGATACAACTTGACAAAAATAGATATCAAGTACCTTAGTCACAAAATTAAGAGAAAAACAAAAAATAAGCATTCAAATGGCGAAAACCACTTTATGGCTGTGTCTAAACCCCAAAAAAGGAAAAATAAAGACATATCTAAGGGTGAAAACCTCTTTGAGGCACCTAAAGATGAGGTACTTGGTAGTCTGCCAAGATATTTTTAGGACAGATCTTCGTTTCTCATCAAACCCACACAACCTATTAACTTGGGTATAAAAGAGTCTCCCAAAATCATTCACATGGCTTAATCTCTATTAGTGGAAGAAAAAGAGAACTTCACTAAGTTTTTCCAAGACAAAAAGATCAAATTTGTGTGGACCTATTTAGTTATGCCTAACCTTGACAATGATCCAATTATGCATCATCTATCTATTTCCCCTGGTGTCAAGCCTGTTAAGCAAAAGTTGAGGAAAATGCATCCACATGTCGCTCTCTTGGTTAAAGTAGAACCAAAAAAGCTCTTAAGTGCAAATTTCATTAGAGCTATTGATAATGGAGAGTGGATATCCAACATTGTATTTGTGTCCAAACATGACAAGTCCATTCATGTGTGCACCAATTTTAGAGACTTAAACAAAGCATGCCCTAAGAATTATTTTCCATTGCCTAACATATACATGATAGTGGTCATGATTGTGGGTTATGAAATGTATTCTTTAATGGATGGTTTCTCAGGTTACAATCAAATTAAAATTGCCCCTAGAGATTAGGAAAAAATAACCTTTACATGTGCATGGGCTATTTTCTGTTGGAATGTCATGCCCTTTGGGTTAAAGAACACAAGAGCCACTTACCAAAGGGCCATGACCATTATCTTCCATGACATGATGCATACAAATATGGGAGACTATGTTGATGACACATTGGCTAAATCTAGAAAAAGAAATACACATCTTGATGACTTGAGTTTGATATTGGACCACATGGAATAGTTTCAACTTAGGTTAAATCCAAAAAAGTGTGCCTTTGGTGTCACATTAGGCAAATTACTAGAATGCATCATATCTACTAAAGGCATTAAAGTTGATCCAAAAAAAAGGTACAAGCCATCATGGAAATGCCCCCTCCTAGGAATATCAGGCAATTAAGAAGTCTTCAGGGGTGTCTTCAATCCATTAGTAGGTTTATTTCTCAGCTAGTTGATATAGCACAATCCTTCAACAAGAACTTGCACAAAGGCTCGACGTGTATCTAGAATAAGGAATGTCAATAGAGCTAAGATAAAATCAAAGAGTATTTGGCTAAACCTCTAGTGTTGATGCCAACCATACCAGGAAAACCTTTGATACTATAAATCTCGTCTACAGATTCTTGCCTAGGAGCACTATTAGCACAAAGTGTTGAGATTGGAAAAGAACAAGTTATTTACTACATCAATTGCACTTTGGTGGCTTGTGAAATGGATTGCAACAACATTGAAAAGGCTTTCCTTGCAATGGTATTTACGTCCCAAAAGCTTAGGCACTACATGCTTGCCCATATAGTACACCTTATTACAAAGATTGGTCCCCTCAAATATTTACTAAGGCTGTGTTTACCGACCATCTTGCTAAATGGATGATAATTCTCTCTAAATTCGACATTCAGTACGTTGAACGCAAAGCTATCAAGGGGCAAGCCATCAACATGTTGATTTTCCATCGCAATATATTGCTCCTATGTAGATTGAATTTCTTGATGCTTCCATTTTGTATGTCATTGAAAGGACATGGAAGATGTTTTTTGATGGCTCTTACACCCATAATGGTGCTAGTGCAAGAATCCTGTTTATCACGCCTCATGGCTACACTATCCCTGAGTCCTACAAACTCTTGTTTCCATGCACTAACAATATAGCAGAGTATGAGGCCTTAACTAATGGGATTAAAATGGCTCTAGAATGGAGGATCATAGAGCTACACATCTATGATGACTCTCAGCTTGTTAATAACCAAGTTAATAATGATTATCAAACCAAAGATTACAAGCTTTTACCATACAATAAATTGATCAATGCCCTACAAAACTACTTCACATTTGTAACATTCCAACAAATTCCTTGGGTAGAAAATAAGGTTGTAGATGCTATGGCCACCCTATCATCTATTCTTCAATTACAAGAATATGAATCATGTTTTGAATTCTTGGTTGAAGAATTACGTCACCCCTCATATGACTCCTTTGACAATCATGTGATCTACACTGTTGTCGGTCAAGATTCCTCTCACTACTCCACCATTTTCTCCTACCTGCATGATCAAATAATTCCTAAAAATCTCATGCGTAACAAAAAATGTCAACTTCTCTAAAATGCCTCCCATTATACCCTTATCTCTAGTAATTTGTATAGGAAGAGTCTAGAAAAAATGCTTCTTAGGTGTCTAGAACTAGAAGAGTCTAAAAAGGCATTGGCTAAAGTCCATGATGGCATTTGTAGGGCACACTCTAATAGCCTTGCACCTGCTTGAAAACTACTTAAGTTGGGCTACTATTGGCCAACCATCCAAGCTGATGTCGTCAAATATGCCAAATCTTGCAAGAAATGTCAGCTACATAGTAACCTGATTTGTGCTCCTAGATGTGAGCTTATGCCTTCTATTACATATTGGCCTTTTTAGTAGTAGGCCTTTGATTTGGTTGACGAGATTCATCCAAGCTCGTCTAGTGAGCACAAACTCATTATTATAGGAACTAAATACTTTACAAAATGGGTTGAAGTTGTGCCTTTATCTGTTGCTATAGGCAAACATGTTGCATTGTTTATTCTCAACCACATTAATTGTCGCTATGGCATCCCATCCTCCACTATTACTAAAAATGGAGGATAATTAAAAAATAAGGACCTTAAGCAACTTTGTAAGAAATTCAAGATCAAAAAATACTAGTCCTCAACATACTATCCTCAAGGGAACGACCAAGCTGAGACCTCTAACAAGACACTGCTCAAGATCTTACACAAAAAGGTCCACAAATCAGGTAGAGATTGATACCTATAGATCAATTTGACACTATGGGCTTATAGGACCACTATATGTACTCCTACAGGGGCTACACCTTTCTCACTTGTCTATGATTTTGAGGATGTCTTACCCTTAGAAGTCAAGGTTCCTTTACTATGAGTCTCCCTACATGGGTTAATAACTGATGAAGACCATAAAGCTACGAGGATACATGAGCTAGAAACCCTCGATGAGCGCCACAAGGCTTCTTTTGACCACATGAGGGCTTATTTGAAAAGGATGTCTACTACTTACAACAAAAAGGTTCATTCTCAAGAATTTTAGGTGGGTGAACTTATTCTCCAAGAGAACCCCAAGAATCAACAAAGCAGGGAATAGAAGGGGAAATTTGAGCCTAACTGGTTGGGTCCTTACACAGTGCAACAACATTTGCATCTGGTGCATATCAAATTTTTCCTCCTAAAGGGGAACAACTCACTGGGCCTATCAACATTCTACATTTGATAAAGTTATATGCATAAGGCTCTTATGGCTCAGTTACCTATATATATCTCATGATCCTAAAAAAATCCTTAAAAAATGAGCATCTTAGTGAAAACCTAGCAATAGGCATTTTGATGTATCAACAAAAAAAATTGAAAAATATAAAAAGAATTGAAAAAAGTTCTAAAATAATATGCCAAGTGGTGAAAAACCTAGAAATAGGTGCTACTTGAGACCCTTGCACCTATGTCTATCAGTCTAATTCATTTCACACCACACTTCCTAGCTTGGAATTGTCTCTTGTCCTCATCTCGGGGGCACAATTTTTCAGCTTACCAGGGTCTTCTTGTAGTGCCTATCCCTAGTTCGCATTTTGTTATCGTTGCTGAACTCTTTTAAAATAGTTTTATGTTGTTGGTTAGCAACATTCTTTTGAGATTATCAGATATTGTGCTATGGATTCAGTTTATTATGCGATGAGATTACTTAGACTCTACATTTCATGTATGTATGATTATTTTTAGTGTTCACAATTATTGATGATGATTATTACATTGCTTTCAGTTATTAATGATGATTAGTAAGATGATTTATTATCATATGTATTTTCTTATGGATACTTACCCCATACTTGCATGTGTATGGTGTGCATGTTTGCTTTTGTATGGCGTGTCTGATGTGGTTAAGCAAGGGAGTCGTAGTCACCTGCTAGTCGAGATCTACATGATGCACCACTTCCCACCATTGTCTATTTAGTTTAGTATATATTGTGTTTGTACATGCATGATTTTTATGCAGGTTGCAGGTACCGGGTATCGACTTCCCTGAATTGTCAGGATGAGCGTACCCTATCACATTATCTCAATGATAAGAGAGGGGAGATAAATTCTCAAGTCCAAATCCCAACCCTTTGAGCCATTTGTCCTAATTAGAAAATTAGGACAAGTATCTGAGTTGAATACCCACCGAATGTGTCGGATGACATATTTCGTGATTTTTAACCCTTTAGATTTATTTTGTATGATTTGTTCTATGATGAGTTTTCATATTTTATCTTGGAGGTCTATGGTGAATTTTCCATTAATTAAGTCTTAATAAATAGATTTAATTAATAAATTATTTATTTGAAAAAATTAATAAAATATCATGATCTTTGATTGTAATTAATTAAATGTGAATTATTGGAGAAAATGAATTAAATAAAAGAAAACTAGAAATTAAAATTAATAATAATTATAAAATAATAATAAAGTAATAAATAAAATAATAATAATAAAAATTATAAAAATTAATTTGAAAGTTATAAAATTTAAATAGAGATTATTTAAAAAGTAAATTGGAGTTATAAGCTTGCATGGGAATTAACATGTGTCAACAACATGGGGGTTAGTGCATCAATTAAGCACAAGGTGTCTACAATTCTATGACTCATCAAAAAAGAATTGGAAAATACCCATGCTTAGTTGGTGACACCTTTTAGCGGTTTCAAGAAGCATTCCAAAGGTTTCTTGAGAGCTCTTGATATTCAGGCATTCATAGAAGCTTAAATGAAAAGCTTATTGGAAGCTACAAGCTTAATGGAAGCCTCGAGCTACAAGCTAAAAAAAAATAGAAACTTCAAAGCTTACATGCATGGGAGAAGATTCATATGCTCATATATTTTCTACTTGCTTCTATGCTCCTTCTAGCTCTTCTAATCACTTGGAGGATTCGGTCGGCTTTGATTCTTGGAAGAATTGTGAATGATGGAGAAGGAAGGGATTTTCTATGGACTTCTGAGGCATGACAAATTAGCATTAGTGTCCAAGTGCACTCGTGATATTCTCATATTCACTTTGCACTCTTTCTCTTCCTGTCTTCATCATATCTGTTTTATGTGTCTGAATACTCTCTGTATTTGAAATTGGAATCTAGATATTTTATTTGGATGAGAAGAAAACAATAGAAAAATTCTAGTTCCAAATGAGAAAGAAATTAGATTTTAATCGAATTTGGGTTCGAATTTATATTAAATTAGATAGACAAGATTTGGAATTAAAATAAAAATTTTATGGTGAAAATTCGAATGATTAGATGTAATCTTTCTATCAATTATATTTTTAGATGCATATGAACAAACCCTTTTATGGTTAAATTTAGAGAACAATTATTTTAACAGGAAATTCTTAATTCATCACAAATTGACCTGTCGCTGCCCCTTGGATAGACCCGAACTTAGTCATTCATAACTTTTTATCAGGATCGAATTTATTCGATCGCTCCGATTAGAATTGGCCCAACTTGGCCCTCTCCAACATATTTAAATTTCAGCCCGATCCAACAGTTCATTAGGGAGATATGACCGTCATACTGAGACTGTTTTATTCAAGGATAGATATTTCTCCATTGCCCATAATCAAGAGTTCTTTATGCTTAAACTTCACAAAAATAATATATCAAAGCATGGAATGAATTAAGATATTATTGCAATCTTCCCTTATTAGAATCTTATTAATATGCATTAGTTTTATATGGTTTATTATCTAATCTAATTAAATCAAATTTAATTAAGATTAGTTAATAGTAGAAGAAGTGTAATTAATTATTAGTCAATCTAAGTAAATGGATGAGAGAAAATTAAAAGAAAAGAGATTTTAATATAGTTTATATAATGGACTTTTTATAATGTATATTGAATACTATTTAATATATATTAAATAATTTTAGAGTTGTTTAATGAAGATGATAATGTTAAGAATTCAGAGATTATTCATGTTAAAATCTACAATGAGTCTTATTGGTTTGTGATAGGGATCTCTTTCAAACAACGTTTATATAGACAAAATATTATTAGAACAATTAGAAAATGAAGTCTAATGGTTGATTTTAATATTGATTAAATAATTGTAAGATGATAATTTATATTATGTTGATTTAAATTTAGAAACTCTGAATAATATTAGATTAAGACTGAATTATTATGTTATTGGTTAATACGTTTGAATACCTTAATGGAGTTAAGAGTTAGCCAAATAGTAACTAATGAGTTTATGGAAGGATTCTATAGATCGAATATGTATAGTTTGAGGAGTTTATTATTTATTAATGTTTGTAAAGACTAGCAAACTATTAATAAATAATAGTATAAATAGTTTAAATAATTATCAATTAATATGATCAGAGTTAATCTAGAAGAGATTAGTTAATGATTGAAGTACTGTAAAAGATATTAATCAAATTGAATTGGTTAATAATTTGGAGGAATATCAATTAACTGAATCAACGTACATAGGAAAAACTTATTTGAGATAATAATACTTGGTATTGGAGATTTATTATAACTTGTTATTATTAAAATAAAAATGAGAACATGACGAATGTGGTCATTATAGATTTATTAATAAGATTTCCAATATAGTTTGTCATTAAATATTAGCAAGTTATTATTATTGAACTATGAATATGAATATTTGTGTACTAAATTATAGATGACTTTTAACTTACAAAATTATAGTTAGTTATTAGTCAACTGATATTAATTGGAATGTTGCCTTGGATATGTAATTATTAATTAAATTAATTAGATTTAATTAGATTTAATTAATAATCAAGTTATGTAATAGTTTTTTAATTGATATGTTAATATCGATTCCTCTAGCAAAGTTGTGAAGTATTTACATCGAAGTTGATAAGTCGTACTCTCATGAATTGAATAACGACCTTAGATATTTTAATGGTGAGACTTAGTATTATTGAATTGAAAACTATTAGATGTTAATAGGTCATGGATGGTGTACCTATGTTCATTGTTTGATTAAATTGATCATTTTAATAAAGCTATAATTCTTCTTAGTTTGATAATGGGTTCTTTTATAAATGAATAATGATCCTTGATTTATGAAGGAGAGTTAATCAATTAGAATATGGATCTTAGTTAAATAAAGAAGGATAATTTAATTAAGGTCAATGATGACCAGTTTAGTGAATATTTATCCTTAAGTTATTCTTAGAATGTAATTCTTAATAATGGAAGGATAATGCTATCGGAGAACAATTAGGTTGACTTGTAGGTCAAATGATGAAACTTAAAACACTTGAAAGTATACTTGCAAACATAAAACTGGAAACCCCTACACATTATTCAACTATGTGAATTTAGTAAACCAAAACATTTGTTTGCATCGTGTATTCTATATGCTTCTTGTTTTGGGTTTTGGGTTGACTAGTGTTGACTAGTCTTAGGTTGTTACCAGAGGCTCGGGGGTTATGAGATGTGTTGGCATGTTTATTTTATTTGGTCTTGATCTTTATAAGCCCAACCATGGTTATGTGATCGTATGCTCTATGAAATGTTTGTATTTGTTCTTCAGC